>BLSH010249461.1:1077904-1101573 GCA_018402905.1 Glandirana rugosa
TCCACTACCTGACCGGTTCGTACATAGGTCTAGATTTGTGAATGTTCGTAAACACCCCGTAGGAGTTTGTCTTCCCCCTCCTCGTGTTCCAGAGATTGTAGGTGCTCGAGGTACTACAACACTAACTCCTCACCTTCGCCTGAGGTCACCGTTGGACACTTCGAGACCACTTGAGGTACGGGTTCTCCCAATTTATTGTTTCTCTTCCGCGGAGATTTACGTCTTTCAAAATAATGTTATTTTATACGTGTCCTACTAATGTGAGTGTCTAACTCTTAGGATCTTCTCGCACAGGCGTGAAAACAGAAAAAGTGCGGACACGCTCTTCTAGGATTCTCAATCTGTGAGTGTAATCATCCTGTGCATATTTTATTGTAATAAAACTTTCTGCATTTAGAGGCGCCTTCTCTTTGTTATTTAACCCTCTTGGGCATGGAGTTCACCAGAGCTTCACAGGTTGCCACTGGAGTCCGCTTCCACTCCTCAATCACAACATCATGGAGCTCGTGGATGTTAGAGACCTTGTGCTCCTCCCCCTTCTGTTTGAGGATGCCCCACAAATGCTTGTAAGTGTTTAGATCTGGATACATGCTTGGCCAGTCCATCACCTTTACCCTCAGCTTCTCTAGCAAGGCAGTGGTAATCTTGGAGGTGTGTTTGGGGTCATTATGTTGGAATACTGCCTTGCGGCCAAGTCTCCAAAGGGAGATCATGCTTCAGTATGTCACAGTACATGTTGGCATTCATGGTTCCCGCAATGAACTGTAGCTCCCCAGTGGCGGTAGCACTCATGCAGCCCCAGACCATGACACTCCCACCACCATGCTTGACTGTAGGCAAGACACACTTGTCTTTGTACTCCTCACCTGGTTACCACCACACATGCTTGACACCATCTGAACCAAATACGTTTATCTTGGTCTCATCAGACCACAGGACATGGTTCCAGTAATCCATGTCCTTTGTCTGCTTGTCTTCAGCAAACTGTTTGTGGGCTTTCTTGTGCATCATCTTTAGAAGAGGCTTCCTTCTGGGACAACAGCCATGCAGACCAATTTGATGCAGTGTGCAGCATATGGTCTGAGCACTGACAGGCTGACCCCCCACCCCTTCAACCTCTGCAGCAATGCTGGAAGCACTCATACATCTATTTCCCCAAGACAACCTCTGGATATGACGCTGAGCAAGTGCACTCAATCTCTTTGTTCGACCATGGTGAGGCCTGTTCTGAGTGAAACCTGTCCTGTTAAACCGCTGTATGGTCTTTTCCACTGTTTTGCAGCTCAGTTTCTGGGTCTTCTAGCCTAGGCCATCTTTATGTAGAGCAACAATTCTTTTTTTCAGATCCTCAGAGTTCTTTGCCATGAGGTGCCATGTAGAACTTCCAATGACCAGTATGAGAGAGTGAGAGCGATAACACCAAATTTAACACACCTGCTCCCCAATCACACCTGAGACCTTGTAACACTAACGAGTCACATGAGGGAAAATGGCTAATTGGGCCCAATTAGGACATTATCACTTAGGGGTGTACTCACTTTTGTTGCCAGCAGTTTAGACATTAATGGCTGTGTGTTGAGTTATTTTGAGGGGACAGCAAATGTACACTGTTATACAAGCTGTACACTCCCTACTTTGCATTGTAGCAAAGTGTAATTTCTTAAGTGTTGTCACATGAAAAGATATAATAAAATATTTACAAAAATGTGAGGTGTACTCACTTTTGTGAGATACTGTATATCACTAAAAATGAAAACCCTAAAATACTGCCACAGAAGCAAAAAAAGTTTTTTTTGAAAAGGGAGAACTTGCAATACACAAAAAATTGCTTACAATAACAAACAACAGGTGATAGCGACCTCAAATCAACCACGCAATAAAAAAAAAAAAACAATGAAATAAAAAACGAAGAGCCCCCAATAATAAAAGCAAAAGAAAACCCCAAAATACAGCAAAATTGTTATTTGCTCAAAGAGCTAGCAATCAGAATTAAAGTACAGTTTCCTAACTGACTCTAATCTCTCCCTATGCACTCCCATTCTGACACTATGGCTGTTTTGTGCCCCATTTAAAATTAGGAAATGGACTATTCAAATGCCCCCTTTATTGGCTCTTCTAAGCCGGTTGGCCTTAGTTAAAGGACATGCAATGGAAATCTGCACAAAATCTGCAAAAAAAAAAATCCTGGGACTGTGAATCTCAATGAATTGCTTCAACACTGGGGTAGTAGCTAACTTTAACCTCATCCCTAATCCCTAGTAGAATGATAATAGTGCTAACATTTTTGATTTTCTGGCAGAATCAACAGGCAATTTAATTGCACTTATTGAACAGATATAACAATATGCTTTCATTGTGTATTTAACAGACAAAAATAAAACAGATAAGCAAGGTACATTGTAAGGGTTTACATGTATATTATTGCCAAACCTCCTGTAATCCATTGTAAAGTCAGACCGGGACAGGGAGGGGCAACAGTAAGAGCCAATCAATGTGCAGACACATGCATTGACAGAATGAGAGAGCAGAGGGACTACTTCTCTTTGTGCAATCATAGTGATGGGGTGGAAGAGTGATTTCGTTATATTAGTTGATTGCTGCAGTCAGGTCTTGTATAACTATCAATTAGATATTCTAGAACAGTTTGGTGGTGTATATCTACTTGTAAGCTTTAATTGTTTTTCTTACCTGGATTACTCCTGGTTATTTGTCGACTGCTTGCATAAGTAGCGGGTGACCTGACAACTTTAAAACAGTTTGCAATGAACAATGCTGAATGGTCTCAATTTCAGTTTGGATACATTAAAGTGGAACTCCAGGTAAACAGGCAAACACATTGAAATAACTCTGTGTATGTTTATAGTTTACCTACCTAAGGACTTGTCCACACTTGTGATAGTCTGTAAGACAATACTGCTACTTTTGGGTTTAGCACTACTGCTCCCTATGTTAGCGATATTATTCCAGGGTCAGTTCCCTGCTCATTGGACAGGTGGATGGTGTTGATTTACTATTCAAGTAAGTAGTGTGAAAGCGAGGTGTGCGAGAAGAAAGCTGAAATGCTTAAAGTATATTTCCTCTTATGCAGCCAAATTGGGATACAACATACATTACATATGTCACATGTTCTTATTCAAATAGCATAACATAAGTAAAAAATTAAAAATCGCTGCTTACCATTTTAGATGCTGTTTTCTGATAACTCCGAAAATTTAAAAATCTTTCTTAGTTTTCTTTGTTCATGAGGGGGACTGGGAAGCTGCTTTTGCAAAAATGAACCTTGTCTGTACTGTGCTGTCAAATCTCATTATCAGTTGTAAACTAGATTTAAACACTGTCTGCCCTAAAGCCTGGTACCCACCGCATGTTGCATGAAAAAAAACTGACAGCTCTGGTCGGAAGCCGCTGTACTAACTATGCAAGGTTAGTCCAGCGATCTCCCCTGCTGAGCTGTTGTGTTCTGACAGAGGGAAGCCCCCCTGCTAGAACACTCAGATCAACGCTCTCTGCCATTGGCTGAGTGCGCTGATTGGGAATCGGTCGACTGCTGGTTTTCCAGCAGACCGATATACACACGAGCAGAATGTTGGCTGGCATTTTATGTACCGGCAAATGTCTCTCGACATTCTGCCCGTGTGTCTGAGGCTTTACCCCTTTTTAGATTTGGAAGTTTGCCTTCTGCATTGTATGGTAATAAGAGGAAATTCAGCCTGACCAAAGCCTTTCTATTGGGACAGGCTCAATATGAACTATTGGGACAGGCTCAAATCTGGACTCAATATTTTAAAAAATAAATTTCTTTCCCAGCAGTATTACATTATAAAAAGCAGCACAGGCTGCAATGCTGCTGCCCCTACTTCTATTCTACTAGAAGATGTCCTTAGTCTTCTGGGTTGAATGATTCCCAGCAACACTCAACCTGAGTACTTTACTGAGGACTTTACTATGAATGTAGGGGAATCATGGACTTGTCCTCTTAGGAAGCATCCCCATGGTACTCTGCATTTATTGTGTATTTATTCAAAGAGCAGTAATGACATGATTATGCTGAACCACTAAAAAAAGTCCACATACATTAAAAACACTTAGAGTATGTATAAATCAGCAAAACACTTAAAAATGTGAACGTCCATATGTCCTAGGCAACACCCAAGGTGCATAAACATGAACTGTAGGTGAACTAGCACTCCTCTACTGACACCACAGCACAGCACAGCACACCAGGCCTCTTAACCCAAGGTATGGACCACTAGATTATAGGTGGTCACACAAGCGTTCCAACACTCCTCTGGCTTGTCTTTAATCAACAAAAATGACATCCAAATAGGTCCTGTAGCCCCTCTAAGACAATCTCTCCACAGATCACATATATGTCAAAAATGATAGTAGACACCGCCTCATAGCTTAGTATGTCAACACTGCTCACAAATTTAGTAAAAATATCCAGAATACTCACATTTACATGGATAAAAACAAGCGTATCAGAATGGTAAAATCGAATACCGAATCGTGTGCCGGTGTGTGATACGTCATCTCGTGTAGCAGCCAGGCTCCACCCTATGCGTTTCATCCAATCAGAATGATGTCAGGGAATGTCAATCAGAATGTTCTGACAATGTTCTGATTGGACGAAACGCGTGGGGTGGAGCCTGGCTGTGACGTTGCATCACACCCCGGTGTGGTCATCTTGTTGGTTGTAAACCGTTTGATTTTACCATTCTGACATACTTGTTTGTATCATTGTAAATGTGAGTATTCTGCATATATTGTTAATATATTTGTGAGCAGTTTTGACATACTACTCCAGGGGTCAACAACCTTTTTCCACTTATGGGCTGGAATCAATGTATGTAAATGCTAATGAATCAAGATAACATTACACAGCCCCTGCACCTCTGGCCCCCTTTACATTACACAGCCCCCGCACCTCTGGCCCCCTTTACATTACACAGCCCCCATACCTCTGGACCCCTTTACATTACACAGCCCCCATGGAATGGTGACAAACTACGGTACTTACAAATCTCCATAGGCAACGCTTTAAACATTTCTACAGATTACCAGATTAGAGCTACAGAGGAGGTCTTGTGCTAGAATTATTGCTCTCACTCTAATGATCGTGGCGATACCTTACATGTGTGGTTTGAAAACTGTCTACATTTGTGTTCGCTTATGCGTGCAAGCACAGAGGGATGGGGTACTTTACATTTTTTTTTCTTTCTTATTTCTTTTAATTTTTAGATTTTTACACTTTCTCTTTGAAAATTTTTTTTTACGATCACTTTTATTGCTGTCAGACGGAATGTAAACATCCCTTGTGACAGTAACAGGCAGTGACATGTACTCGTTAAGGAGGGATCTGGGGTCTATACCCCGGTTACAACCCCTTCAAGCCAAGGCCGCATATTTGCGTACGGTTGGCGTAAAGGAGTAAAAATGTCCGCGGGCCTGGTGCACGTGAATTAGGTTGCCGACCCCTGCACTACATTATGAGGCGGTGTCTATTCTCATTTTTGACATACAGTATTCACTTTTGTTGCCAGCGGTTTAGACATTAATGGCTGTTTGTTGAGTTATTTTGAGGGGACAGCAAATTTACACTGTTATACAAGCTGTACACTCACTACTTTACATTGTAGCAAAGTGTCATTTCTTCAGCGTTGTCATATGAAAAGATATAATAAAATATTTACAAAAATGTGAGGGGTGTACTCACTTTTGTAAGATACTGTGTATGTGACCTGTGGAGAGATTGTCTCAGAGGGGCTACAGGACCTGTTCGGATGTCATTTTTGTTGATTAAAGACAAGCCAGAGGAATGTTGGACCGCTTGTATGATCATCTCTAATCTAGTGGTCCATACCTTAGGGAAAGAGGCCTGGTGTGCTGTGGGGTCATTGGAGGAGTGTTAGCTCACCTACAGTTCATGTTTATGCACCTTGGGTGTTCCCCTAGGACATATGGACTTTCACATTTGTAAGTGTTTTGCGGATTTATACATACTCTAAGTGTTTTTAATGTATGTGGACTTTTTTAGGAATGAGTTTTAAAGTGTTGCATCTTCCTCTATAATTTTGTTAATTGTTACCAGCAATTTATGCTAGCCTCTTTATGTTACATACGTGCAGTTAAAAATTCTCTGTTTCTCTTTAATGCTAAACCACTCTCTCATCTCCAAGGACTGCCCCTTAATGGAGAATATTTCAGCAGGTGGGGACCCAAAGCATTACATGACTGGCCATCAGAAAAAAAGTTAAGTATATTAAAATAAAAGGATAACATACAGTATATGCTTGGTGGATGGTTTCAGGAGTAAAAGGGTCATATCTGTGTGTGGGTTAGTACAAAGCCTGGAAATGGGCTTTAAACATGAACTGTTCACATTACCTGTCTGGCTGTGTAGTTTGTTAAATGTATGTAAATACATGTAAATAAAGAATCAAAACTTCAGAATTACAAATTCTTTGGCAAGTACAAATATACTGTAAGTATTCAGCTATGCATCTAGTTGTTCATGTACAGTCTCACTTTAACATTTCAGAACAATATGTGAAATGGTATACCTTGATTTGGAGCTCTTCCTTGTGGAGCCGGCATGGCTTGCCCTAAAATATTAACCTAGATCAGTGCAATTCACAATTTTAACAACACAAAAATTTTATATAGAGTTTATTTAAATATTTTGAGCACAAAGATAAGCTGTCCTGTGTCAAACACTTACTTGATTGAGCAGCAACAACTGATGAGTACGCTGGATGTATGTTACTTTCTGCTAAAAAAAATTATGTGGAAATAATAATTTGCAATATATTTAAAATAACCTACATAATCAAAGCAACAATGAAATGAAACCATATACTGAAAATGGTCCAAAAACATAATTATCACCCTTTGAAAAAGAATCACATATTATTTGTGATTGGTTGCTGCACATTTTATATTACTACTGTACTTTTTACTATCTTACTAAATAAATATGAAATTGTTAAAGAGGCCTTAACAGCTGCCAATGCTTGATGAGAGGGGGTATTTTGGTGTAAAGCAGACATTGTCACCTTTTACCATTATTGGGGTTTCAGTTTGTTACTATGTATAGTGCCATCCTTACAAGTCTTCCAGTACTGAATATTTTTTTATACTTAATGTATTCATAAGTAACATAATGTGGAATTATCACTGATATCAATAAGGCATGTGGGCAATGGCATATGTCAGCATTAGCAATTCAATTGCAGCTCATCAGCTCCCAGCCTACCACCTTGGGCCATCTCAGATCTTTGAGTACTGGTTGCTACTGTGGAAAGTCTTTTGTTTTCAATCAATTACCTCCTGTACACAGGTAATTATGAACTGAATATAGAATGGCCTTTTTTTAATATAGTGCAACAACATAATGATAGAGTGTTAATGTTATTACATGGATAAAAAGGTTTTGGAGTTTGCAAGGTGGATAGTAGCATTTCAACATTATCCTAAAAGTATAACTAAACCCACAAGTAAAAAAACAATATATTGTAACCTAACAGACCTTGGATGTGGTGGCTGCACCAGTTTTCCTTTCTTTTTCTTTTCTTTGCAAGGGGGAGTTTTTTTTTTTAAGTGAGACTTTACTACCACTTTAAAGAAAAAAAAAGCCTGAAAAAAGTAATGCATCCATTCAACTAAGGACAGGTAAGTTATAATATATCACAATTTAGTTTTGGGGTTTTAATATGCTCTAATCCTCACTAATAAGGTTGCTTACAGCATATTATGTTGATATATTTCAAATTTATATTGAAGGCTTCCTTTATGTTTCTCTATTTTTGGTGTAGTGAACACTCCCTTTCTGAAAACCTCAGCAAGCATGACCACATTAAAACCCCCGTTTGTGAACTATTTCTGTCTTCTAAACTTATGTCAAATAATTTTATAAATATATTCCAACCTACCTACCTGTATCTCTTGCCCGTACCAGTGGAGGTCTCGTCCTGACTGTTGTAGTAGTAGTAGTAGTTGTGGTAGTAGTAGTAGTAGTAGTTGTGGGGGTGGTTGTAGGTTTTGGAGTTGTTGTAGGCTGTGGAGTTGTAGGTTCTGGAGTTGTCGTAGGTGTGGTAGTAGTAACAATTGACTGAGTTGTGGTCAGAACTGGGGATGGTGCCTCTCTCTGTGGGACTTCTGAAAAATGAAACATTTTTTTCTAGCCATAGTAGAAGTAGCTTTCATTTAGCATCAGGCACTCATAGAATATAATCAGATTGATTTAAAAGCAGACTCACATTTTTAAGACGCAATCAGTAAGTATAATAATTCATGTGGACTAAAAATAAACAGTTGTGAAGCGTTATTGACTTTATCTATTTTACAACTGTTTAATCTAGATCATACTTAGATTTTAATGTATAAACTCCCAAAGACAGGTTAACAGGTGCAGCTATCTTGTAATATCTTTTTAAAAAGGCAACAGGTGTATCGCCAGTCCTTCCCTCAGTCCACCAAAGAACAGACTGGGGTAGTTCTTAGTTATCAATCATAAAAATACTTTTAGTTGCACCTGTTAACCTGTCTTTGGGAGTTTATACATTAAAATCTAAGTATGATCTAGATTAAACGGTTGTAAAATAGATAAAGTCTCCAGTAAGTGATTAACACTTCAAAACGTAATTCCAGAAAACTATGGGTTATCTAAAATTATGGCAAAGCAGAATCTGCTAGGCTTGAGATGTTGGCTGACTGAAACTCCCCTTGATTCATTTACCAGTGTACATTTCAGCTTAAGCTACTGACCTCTGTACATTCCATGTTTTTTTTTTAACAGGCAGTAAGGAGACAGAAGAAGACATGTGAAAATGAGCCTTTAGATCCCTGCACTAGCTAAAATAGGAATACAAAATATTAACTAAAACTTTGTGCTTTTATACAAACTATGGACAAAATCCTACTTAAATGCTAAGCCTTTTCTAAATGCTTATTATTTTAGTATTGGATAATTGTCAGTATTATCAAATATCCAACTACTTATGTTTGTATGTATGTAGAACTATGGTTAAAGAAAGGAAGAAATCAATATGTTATGCACCTATACAGTCTGTTAAACATGTCACTGATTGTTTTGCAAAAAGCAGTAAGGATGTTGAGATCTCTACCTTGTCCCCAGCTCTCATGTGCAATTCCTTTAGTGAGGTGACAACTTTACTTCCTTTTCAAATTGCCTGTGTTGAACAGAACGCATGTTGTCCCCATTTGCGTCTATCTCTCTCTGCAGAAATGTCCTGACATCACTGGGAGAGGGGCTCCTATATCCATGGAAATCTCAGCCATTCATTCTATACAGAAGTCCTGTTGAAGCCCCGCCCGTCCCACCTATGTCCCGCCTTTGCCTGCCCACTGCTCTGTCTATACAGCCAGCTCCTAGGTTGGATTTTGTTCTGTCGATTTACAAATTACAAGAGGAGAGCAGGGAGAAGCACACAGATTAATAGACTGATCTGTGTGTAAAGTAACCTGGTCCAACACACGTCGGTCCGACTTTGAAAAAGGTTCCTGTACTACTTTGGTCCTACTTCAGCCCATTGAATATCATTAAATTAGGATCAAAGTCGGATCCTTGTTCTACCCATCTGACTTGTGACATCTGACTTGGTGATTACAGCAGCAGTAAAAGGAATTTATCTCACACTGGGATTGTTTTGATTGGTCAAAGGACAAGTCAGTATCTCAAAGTCGGAGCAAAATCTTATCTTGTTCATTCAAGTCGGATGGAAGTAGGACCAAAGTAGGACCAAAGTAGGACCGATGTTGCAGGGCAAAGTAGGATGACTGTTTTTGTGTCGGATAGTGTGAACCTGTCCTAAACCAGCTACAAAGAAATTGCATTAGGGAAAAAACATACCTCTAGCTTCCACGTACTCAAGAACAGTGGGATACGTTACACCTTTCTTTCCTTTTCCCTCTGTTTGAAACACACATGACACAATAACGTTACACATTGGTTTAAAATATATGTGTTAAAATTAGTAAATAACATTTGACAATCAGCTTGATTCACCATAAATATTTCTAAATATCTGATGATCAGTTAGCCAATCCTGAACTGATATAATTTTTAAAACTATAATAAATTGTATTTATTACATTTTATTTTTTTTTAAATGTGAGCCTTTAGACTAAAGACAAGGTAAAGCAATACATATTGCCAATCAAAAATTACAAGTCTACAGAGAATTAGATACTTGGATGAGATATATATATATATCATCTTCTATTAAAAGATAACCTTCTTGTCTTAGAGGTTTAACCACTTCCCGACCAGTGCCGTAAATAGGCGGTGGCTGGTTTTGAGTGGCTGTACCGGGATATAGCCTGCAGCTACAGGCTATATCCCGGTATCGTTTTTTAGAATGGATGATCAGCTATCCGGGGATAATGACCGATCTGGCTCGGGAGCCGCTCGGCTGTTATCCCAGGGGGCGGGAGGGGACACCCCCTCCCGCCGTCTTTAGCCACTCTTCTCCGGCCTCCCGTCCCACCGGGAGACCGGAGCGAGGATCCGGCACCTCTGCTGGCTAGAAGGAGACCTGACAGAAGCCGAATCTGCTCCGATTGGGTCTCCTTTGGCAAATTACGGAAGCGACGTCACAACGTCACTCCCGATTTACTCGGCAGTTAACGGCCCCAGTTTTAAAAAACGTACTGTATTCAGAATCACCGTTTTGGCGATCTGAATACTGTGAAGTGCAAAGGAGGGATGGGGGGCCTTTTAGACCCCCCAGCCCTCCAAAAAATTTACCTGTCACCATATATTACTATCACAAGGGATGTTTACATTCCTTGTGATAGCAATAAAAGTGATCAGAATTTTTTTTTTTTAAAGGAACGGTGTTAAAATAAATAAATAAATAAAATTAAAAAAAAAAAAAATGTAAAG
This sequence comes from Glandirana rugosa, assembly GCA_018402905.1. Taxonomy (NCBI): domain Eukaryota; kingdom Metazoa; phylum Chordata; class Amphibia; order Anura; family Ranidae; genus Glandirana; species Glandirana rugosa. The sequence continues at coordinate 1,088,811 of BLSH010249461.1, forward strand.
CGCCACCGTCCCCGCGAGCTCACGCAGCAAAGAAAACGCATACATAAGTCCCTCCCGCACATGAAAGCGTGTGAGCAATAATTCTAGCAAAAGACCTCCTTTTTAAGTACCGGAATTTGTCGCCATTCTGCAAGTGCGTGCAATTTTCAGCCGTGTCATGTATGGTATCTATTTACTCGGCGTAACATCCTCTTTCACGCGCTTGAAAGACTGCTGCGCAAATACCGTGTGACAAAAAGTATTGCAACGATCGCCATTTTATTCTCTAGGGTGTTTGAAAAAAAATATATATATAATGTTTGGGGTGAAGTAATTTTCTAGCAAAAAACTGTTTTTAGCTTCTAACCAACAAATGCAAAAAAGGGCCCCGGTTGGTAAGTGGTTAAGAAAGATTCTTTTTCCTTTTTAGAGCAAATTAGACCATGCTTCATAAGGCATTTTTGCTTTCATGTGGGGATGCAGATGTTTAATTTTTTTCGGTTCAACTCATTGGACCTGTCATTTTTTAACTTGACTATGTAATATGCAACATCTAATTTTCTTATCTATGTTTTTTTTCAGTGTGGTTGGTTAACATATTATATTTAAAAATATGTAAAGGAAACCTCTAAATTGTACTCTATAAAGGAATAGTTGTATAGATCAACATGACTTAATGATTGGATTATGGAAAAGCAAGGGCTATCAAAAGGAACAAGGTATATATTACAGAAAACACATAAAAAGTGACTAACAAAAAGGGCTACTTTCAGAAAACAAAAATATATTGAGAATATTAGTTATTGTTGTGAATTTGGTATCAATTTGTATTTGTCATAAAATGTGAAGTTATATGCATCATCTTCACTGAATGAACTAGCTTTTATCTTGATATACATCTACATTCTAGCACTGAATGCAAAAGCTCATTAGACTGGATCTTTTATGGAAGAAAGCAATCAAATAAAATTTAAAGGATTTTTTTTTTTAATGGACCTATTTTTTTGCCCCAAACCTTGCTGGCATGAACTCACAAAACTGCATTGGTGTGCCTTATCTCCCACTATATTTCTTACATATGACTAAGGAAATACCACTTTGTTCTTATACCAACTCTTGGCTAAACACATTCATTATTGAATTACCTACAGATTACTGTGTCTGCAAGTTCAGACCATATGTAGGTCTGAAACTACATATGCACGTTCTCTCCAAGTAAATTTTCATTTTATACCTTTTCATTAATAAAAATAGACCTTCACAATTGACTTGCATTAATACTGTTAGCCTAGGTTGGGCTTTGTTTGATTAGCCTACTTTCCTTATTTCCTATAAAACTGAATGCTATAAGAAGAAAAAACATGGGTAATTCTATAACAATGGATCAATTTAGCCCTAAAATGTTTTGATTCACTTTTAATTTCACATTTTCTTTTTTTTAGGAAAGTGTGTGTTACCCCAACCTCATTTATTCACTTGTACACTTATACCTAGTAATGTATGTACAGCTTTAATACAAATTGGAGATTGATTTTATGGGAAGCAGTGTCCATCTTAGATTTTATTTAACATGTACAAGCTTGTTTTAAAAGTACATACACTTTGCTATCCATTACCTGAAACAACAAATGACTCTTTCCAACGTGGTAAAGACAACGACCGTATCCCATTTGAGAAGCTTCCCCTATATCCAGACTGTCCAGCTACTTTCCGAACAAGAATTTTCCCCCCAGAATTATCAATGGTACCACTGTAAATAGAAAGCATGTTTTTTTTTTCAATAACAAAAAAAAAATCATCACTTTAAAAATATACCATTTTTATTTAATCATATTCATGCGACCCCATTGTATTGCTAGCTGACCATAACAAATTTTCATATGCATGCCTACACTTAGCAGATCAAAACATGACTATTGCAGGTGTATTTATAAAAAAAGTTTGTCCTGTGCATCTGCATGCACATTTATGTGTGAATGGGAGCAAAAATGAAATGTTACTAGGCTATCTTCTCTCCAGATTTAATATTATTTATTCGTACAGAATAGATCAAATCAGCAAATGATCACAATATGACAACTAAATGGAGCTGATGATCAAAGGATCATCTATCTTTTAAATCATAAATACCATTCAACCTGGAGAGAAAATAACATCCAATTGTGTCTTATTCACACAAAACTAATTTTACAGATTGGAAAGATCTGCATTTTTTTTAATATAAATACACCCCTTAAGTGTTTTCCGATTGCTAGGATATTTGATCTTTTCAGCCCCATAGCTCCCTAAACTGTCAGCAAAATATCCAATGCAACCTGCAGAACTGGTATACGTGTGGATAGTTTTGCAAAATATCAGAATTATGTCCATGAAAAACTAGATTGCCATAAAATAACATAATGTTACTTAGGTTATTATTCTTTTAAAGGCTTAATTTTGCCCAAATGTATGCTTGTAGTTTGGAGTCACCTACTTTTTTTATTTATGGGCTACGGTGATAAAACATCCCTACCAAATCTCTAGCGTTCCAGGCTCTAGCTTAAACTCTACATTAATTACGGAGCCAAGTAAGAAAGTTTTATCAAAATACAGCAGCAGGTGGTAGGGTTAAATGCTGATCCTGAGAAATGCTGTCTGAAGGGTAATGTATCTCCCATTAAGGTATGATGATGTAGCAGTTCTTATGTATACACAACAAATACTCTGATTTTAAGACACAATTAGATTTTAAGAAAAGGGAATACAGTCACGTGACCTTGCTTTTGTAGTGCCTTGCACTATTAATTGCAAGATGTAACAGCCACTGGAGTAGATACCAGAGGCATTGCCACTTCCAGATATTGCATAATCAGGTAGAAGAGGTTGTGGGACCAGTTTCCCTATTGCAGGCGAGGCGCCATCTCTGGGTCACACACTGGTTCATTGTAATCATCTCTTCATATTGTAAATATAGTCTTGAATACATAGGTGTGCGCAGGGGGTGTGCCAGGTGTGCCTGGGTAAACCCTAATCACTACATGTGGTGCTGATTCCCTCTCCCTTGTGTTGAGCTTCACCCACCAGTGCTGACGGCTTCCCTTCTCTCCTCTCCCTCCAGCTGCTGTGGGGGATGTTTTAGAATGGAGAACAGGGGAAGGGGCTAGTAAATGTGTAATTTACCGGTGCCTTCCTTTTCTAAATGAGCACTCACTCACCGTGTTCATCCATAACTGAAGCATAGAAAACTGTGTTTATTATGTTTCAGTTTGTAAATGAACAGGAACCTGTTCAGCGCCGAGCATTTCCCAATTATTCACTGTCCAGTGCAACTGAGGCTGCAGAGAAATTCATGTGTGTTTGAGCTTTGGGGGTGCACACCCTAATGCAATAGGTTGCGCCCACCTATGCTTGAATAGGTCCTCTGTGATTTTTGGATAAGGAGGTTTCCCCTAGGTAATGCAGAGAGGACTCAGCATCCATGAGAAGAATTGTATTCATTATTGCTGTTATCCATGGCATATTTCATCTATAGTCACCACTTAATGGCAACATGCATTAGATGTGTTATATTAGCAGTAGCTGCTTAATAATGTACAGTATCTCACAAAAGTGAGTACACCCCTCACATTTTTGTAAATATTTTATTATATCTTTTCATGTGACGACACTGAAGAAATAACACTTTGCTACAATGTAAAGTAGTGAGTGTACACCTTATATAACAGTGTAAATTTGCTGCCCCCTCAAAATAACTCAACACACAGCCATTAATGTCTAAACCCCCGGCAACAAAAGTGAGTACACCCCTAAGTTAAAATGTCCAAATTGGGCCCAAAGTGTCAATATTTTGTGTGGCCACCATTATTTTCCAGCACTGCCTTAACCCTCTTGGGCATAGAGTTCACCAGAGCTTCATAGGTTGCCTCTGGAGTCCTCTTCCACTCCTCCATGAGGACATCACAGAGCTGGTGGATGTTAGAGAGCTTGCGCTCCTCCACCTTCCTTTTGCGGATGCTCAATAGGGTTTAGGTCTGGAGACATGCTTAGCCAGTCCATCACCTTTACCCTCAGCTTCTTTAGCAAGGTAATGGTCGTCTTGGAGGTGTGTTTGGGGTCGTTATCATTTGGAATACTGCCCTGCGGCCCAGTCTCCAAAGGGAGGGGATCGTGTTCTGCTTCAGTATGTCACAGTACATGTTGGCATTCATGGTTCCCTCAATGAATTGTAGCTCCCCAGTGCCGACAGCACTCATGCAGCCCCAGACCATGACACTCCCACCACCATGCTTGACTGTAGGCAAGACACACTTGTCTTTGTACTCCTCACCTGGTTGCCACCACACATGCTTGACACCATCTGAACCAAATAAGCTTATCTTGATCTTATCAGACCACAGGGCATGGTTCCAGTAATCCATGTCCTTAGTCTTCTTGTCTTCAGCAAACTGTTTGTGGGCTTTCTTGTGCGTCATATTTAGAAGTGGCTTCCTTTCTCGGATGACAGCCATGCAGACCAATTTGATGCAGTGTGCGACGTATGGTCTGAGCACTTACAGGCTGACCCCCATCCCTTCAACCTCTGCAGCAATGGTGGCAGCACTCATACTTCTATTTCCCAAAGACAACCTCTGGATATGACGCTGAGCACTTGCACTCAACGTCTTTGTTCAACAATGGCAAGGTCTATTCTGAGTGGAACCTGTCCTGTTAAACGGCAGTAGGGTCTTGGCCACCATGCTGCAGCTCAGTTTCAGGGTCTTGACAATATTCTCATAGCCTAGACACTCTTTATGTAGAGCAACAATTTTTGTTTTCAGATCCTCACAGAGTTCTTTGCCATGAGGTGCCATGTTGAACTTCCAGTGACCAGTATGAGAGAGTGAGAGCGATAACACCAATTTTAACACACCTGCTCCCCATTCACACCTGAGACCTTGTAACACTAACAAGTCACATGACAACGGGGAGGAAAATGGCTAATTGGGCCCAATTTGGACATTTTCACTTAGGGGTGTACTCACTTTTGTTGCCAGAAGTTTAGACATTAATGGCTGTGTTTTGAGTTATTTTGAGGGGACAGCAAATTTACGCTGTTATACAAGCTGTACACTCACTACTTTACATTGTAGCAAAGTGTCATATCTTCAGTGTTGTCACATGAAAAGGTATAATAAAATATTTACAAAAATGTGAGGGGTGTACTCACTTTTATGAGATACTGTATGTGTTCTAAAAATATGGTACAGCCATATAGCCATATAGCAATTCATAGACATAATCCAGGATTTTTTTTGTAAGCAATAGTCAGATTATGCTTAGATTTTTTTAACCTGGAAAGGTGTAAATTGTGCAGAGGTTTGCTCTTTACTCCTAATTGAATCCAGCAATAGTTGACCTTTTAGTTTATGTGTATGCTTGAGTTGTGTTTTAGGATACCATCTGAGCTTACAGTTATAGTCATGCAGTAATTTTCTTCAGTTTTCGTCTGTCATCTACACAACACAGAGATAATTGTTGGTGGACTGACCTTTCAGGGCAACTATTAAACATATGAATAAGATAATGGGAACTGGTTTCATGTGACTTGTTAGTGTTACAAGGTCTCAGGTGTGAATGGGGAGCAGGTGTGTTAAATTTGGTGTTATCGCTCTCACTCTCTCATACTGGTCACTGAAAGTTCAACATAGCACCTCATGGTAAAGAACTCTCTGAGGATCTGAAAAAAAGGAATTGTTGTTTTACATAAAGATGGCCTAGGCTCTAAGAAGATTGCCAAAACCCTGAAACTGAGCTGCAGCACAATGGCCAAGACCATACAGCGGTTTAACAGGACAGGTTCCACTCAGAACAGGCCTCGCCATGGTCGACAAAAGAAGTTGAGTGCACATGCTCAGCGTCATATCCAGAGGTTGTCTTTGGGAAATAGACGTATGAGTGCTGCCAGCATTGCTGCAGAGGTTGAAGGGGTGGGGGTCAACCTGTCAGTGCTCAGACCATGCGCGTCATAATAGTCCCAGAAGGAAGTCTCTTCTAAAGATGGTGCACAAGAAAGCCCGCAAACAGTTTGCTGAAGACAAGCGGACTAAGGACATGGATTACTGCAACCATGTCCTGTGGTCTGACGAGAACAAGATAAACTTATTCGGTTCAGATGATGACAAGCATGTGTGGCAGCAACCAGGTGAGGAGTACAAAGACAAGTGTGTCTTGCCTACAGTCAAGCATGGTGGTGGGAGTGTCATGGTCTGGGGCAGCTACAGTTTGTTGAGGGAACCATGAATGCCAACATGTACTGTGACATACTGAAGCAGAGCAGGATCCCCTCCCTTCGGAGACTGGGCCGCAGGGCAGTATTCCAACATGATAACAACTCCAAACACACCTCCAAGACGCCCACTGCCTTGCTAAAGAGGCTGAGGGTAAAGGTGATGGACTGGCCAAGCATCTCTCCAGAGCAAAACCCTATTGAGCATCTGTGGGGCATCCTCAAATGGAAGGTGGAGGAGCGCAAGGTCTCTAACATCCACCAGCTCGGTGATTTTGTCATGGAGGAGTGGAAGAGGACTCCAGTGGCAACCTGTGAAGCTCTGGTGAACTCCATGCCCAAAGAGGATTAAGGCAGTGCTGGAAAATAATGGTGGCCACACAAAATATTGACACTTTGGACCCAATTTGGACATTTTCACTTGGGGTGTACTCACTTTTGTTGCCAGCGGTTTAGACATTAATGGCTGTGTGTTGAGTTATTTTGAGGGGACAGCAACTTTACACTGTTATACAAACTGTACATTCACTACTTTACATTGTAGCAAAGTGTCATTTCTACAGTGTTGTCACATGAAAAGATATAATAAAATATTTATATAAATGTGAGGGGTGTACTCACTTTTGTGAGATATTGTATATATTGTGTGTATTTATAACCTTCTTTGTACCACTTATATTATACAACACCAAAGGAATCCATAGAGCTGAAATACTGGGTCATATGTCTTGTGCCCTTTTATGCAATCTTTCCTGGATATTTTTTGCTTTAAAAAAGTTTTTTTTAAAAATCATCAAAAAAAGAAAGGATCAGAAGAGTGGTTCAGTCAAGCTGGTAATAGAACAGCTTTTAATGAATACATATATTTTTGTCAATAAACTTTAGCGTACAGTAAAATAACAATGCCGTTTTAAAATAAGTCACGAAATAAAAAAACAGATCAGGTAAGACAGAGTATTTAATTACAAACCTGTGAATGGCTGCTGCACAAATACTGGAGAACGAGGAGTATATGTCTGTGCCATAAACACGATGTTTCCCATCCTGGCATCCAGGAGGACATTTTGCGAGGAATTCAGGATTGACTATTTTTCCTGCTTTAATTTCACAGTCAATACTAGGCACATCTGTGAAAGTAAACAATAAGCTTTATATTATATTCATATATAAGTATCTTTGGTAATATAAGATAATAAAATCACAATCTCACTCTTTGTTAAAGCTGAAGTGTGGGTAATAACTTTATTGGGGCATTATCTAGGTACCATTAAGGTGTGCCCCAAAGGTGGACTGAAGTTTCGTCAGTGAAACTGACAGTCGGGGCTGGATTCCACTGATTACAGTGGGTCGCTTGCTGTGCAGCTTCTCCATTCAGAACACATCTTGGATTTTCTTCAAAGAATACAAGGCATTGCATGATTGGACAGGTGACAGATAAACTTTACAATCTCCACTTGCCCAATCAAAACTCAAAGGCTGTTATCATTTAGGACTCAACCTAACGTCTAGGATCAGTAGATGGTAATTCTTATAGACATGTACCCACCCAACATGAGAACATGTATCAAAAATAACAAAAAACAGTTAAATATAAATCAATATTGAAGGTGCTGATTAAGTGACTCAAGACAATATTGAAAAAAATCTCAAATGTGAAGTCCCAAGAAACAACGTTCATCAGGTTGAATTGAAAATTTGTGTAGAAATATAAACAGTTCCAAGTGATGTCAATAAAGTATTCCGGTGCAGAGAGATGTGTACCAACGGTGATGACACAGAAAATAGGAAAATAATAATAGTTGTCTGGATGATCCAACATCTAACAGACTCAAGGCTTACCAGATGGTAGATATATTCACGCCTGAATATATATGGTAAATAGGACCCTCCCAGTATGGATGGGTCGTGTCGCACTATCCTTGACGGGTCAGAATACCTCGGGGATGGGGACGCGTCACACAATCCTGTATGTCTGTATGTCCTGTATGTCTCCTCTGATACTTCCAGCTATGTCTCCTCTCTACTTGAACCCCGAGGTATTCTGACCCGTCAAGACACGACCCGTCCATACTGGGAGGATCCTATTTACCATATATATTCAGGCGTGAATATATCTACCATCTGGTGAGCCTTGAGTCTGTTAGATGTTGGATCATCCAGAGAACTATTATTATTTTCCTATTTTCTGTGTCATCACCGTTGGTACACATCTCTCTGCACCGGAATACTTTATTGACATCACTTGGAAGTGTTTATATTTCTACACATATTTTTCAATTCAACCTGATGAACGTTGTTTCTTGGGACTTCTTTGTTGAACTTCACATTTGAGATTTTTTTCAATATTGTCTTGAATCACTTAATCAGCACCTTCAATATTGATTTATATTTACATGGTTTTTGTTATTTTTGATACATGTTGTCATGTTGGGTGGGTACATGTCTATAAGAATTACCATCTACTGATCCTAGACGTTAGGTTGAGTCCTATCTCCATAATTTATTATGTTTAGCGCCATCTATACTTATCTACTACTTTTTACGATTTGTTTGGTCGTTGTATGGCTGCTTACCCTACATATTGATTTTTACCCTTTGCCTAGCGCGGTTACATTACCTTTACTCTGTTATCATTTAGGCTTCATGCACACAGGACGTTAAAAAAAGTCCTGAAAACGTCAGTAGCTTATCAGTGGTTTTTTCAGCTTTTACCTACGTTATATTACCAGCGTTTTTGTGCTTTTTTCCGCGTTTTTAAAGGGCCATCATTTTTTTTTCTATCAGTTGATCTAAAACATCCAAAAACGTTGGGGATCAACGTTTAGCCATGTTTTTGCATGTTTTTGAGCATTTGAACGTTTTTACAGCTGAAAAACATCTCTCAGAACCCACTGGTCTTGGGTTTTTTTTACAGCTCAAAAACGTCACTGCTAAAAACAGCTGATAACAGCCTATGTGTGCATGAACATCTAGGATAACATGATGGAGAGTTTATTAAATGTAGGAAAAAACTTCTGCAGCTAAAAACAGCTGCTGTAAAACAGTCAAAAAACGTCCTGTGTGCATGAGGCCTAACTATTGAAATACAAACTTGTAGGCCTCATGCACACAGGACTTTTTTTTCCGGTTTTACAGCAGCTGTTTTTAGCTGCAGATGTTTTTTTCTACAGTCAATAAACCCTCCATCATGTTATCCTAGGTGTTCATGCACACATAGGCTGTTATCAGCTGTTTTTAGCAGTAATGTTTTCGAGCTGTAAAAAAAACCAAAGACCAGAGGGTTCTGAGAGACATTTTTAAGCTGTAAAAACGGTCAAACGCTCAAAAATGTGGCTAAACGTCGACCCCCAACGTTTTTGGACGTTTTAGATCAATTCAGAACAAAAAAAAAGCTGCCCCTTTAAAAACGCGAAAAAACAAGCAAAAACGCTGGTAATATTAACAGCTGAGAAAATCACTGATAAGCTACTGACGTTTATTGGATGTTTTTTTAACATCCTGTGTGCATGAAGCCGTAAAAACAAGCACAATCAGCACTCAGTGCCTCAGATAAAGTTCACAATAGTGATAAATGTCCGGCTGGGAAGGTAGATGGGAAAATGCACATACTTTCTCCGGCAGCTCCTCGCCAAGGATCTGGGAATCCCTCATTTCTTTGCACATCATTTATTATTGCAAAGCCAAATTATGTTGTCACCTCCAGCCCCAATCTATTCACCATAATATAGACTACACTAAATAATTTAGACAATACAGTAGGAAACTGGTGACATTTTTATTATGGCCTTTTGTAAGAAATGAAGATGCAAACTGTACAAAAAAACAAAACAAAAACATAATAGTTGTACTCTAATTTAGGTTCAAAATGCTACACATAGTACTGTATTATATTTACAACAACACAAGTGATGGAGCGGCATCAAAACCTACGTTGTCTGTTCTTTCTATTCTTCTTGGAAGATACACCAGTACACCCCAGGATTAAAACTATACAGTGAGAAACAAAGCACACATTAAATGGATTATTCATGAACAAACAGCTCTAATTAGCATGAGTAGCATTTTTAGACAACAAAAGTTAACATTAAAGATGGGGTTTGCTTCCTCTATATTCCCCTGCAAAGTAGAAACATAATGGGCTACTATGCATCGCATAGTAGCCCATTATGTGTCACTTACCTGCAAACAAAGTTTGCGACATCCAGAGATGTCCCCTGTGCAAGCAATGTCCATCTTCAGCCCCTCTTCCTTCCGGGGCCACGACTCCAGCTCTGTGACTGGCCGGAGTCGCATGACGTCACTCCCGGCACAATCTCAGCGAAGAAACGGCACAGAGGCCATTTCTTCACTGCGCATGTGCCGAAATGACGTTGGCACATCTAGTACACTGCATATCTCCTGAACCGTGCAGGTTTGGGAGATATTCAGGGCACCTACAGGTAAGCCTTATTATAGGCTTACCTGTAGGTTAAAGTGCTTGTCACGAGTTGATAACCACTTTACCATAACTATTAACTGCTCAAGACAGCGCTTATACAGATGCTTTCTAAAAGACTGCATTGGGGACTGCAACTGCGTAATACATCCAACTGGGAAAAATGTCTAGGGGGGTCCAGAGCACTCTGGGAAAGCCTTGAAATACTTAAAGTATACAGTAGCGCCTGTGGCTGCGCAAAGAAAGTTTGTGCCAACCTACTTGCATGCTTCCTTATCACTTCTGTGCTTTACAGAATTCTTGTCATTTTGTTTCTCATTTCCTAAAGTGAAGTAACAGGTTAGAATCTCTGTGTGGTTTGTTTTCTATATTCGGTTCTGTCTTTAGATCATTGGAAGTTAATGGAATTCAGGTTGTTTGTGTTCTATAGATGCACCTGAAGGAAAGCCCCCTAGGTGTTTTTTTTTTTTTCAATTAGTGGGTTGATGGGTGTTGGGCATTTTGATTGACATGGATCTTCATAGCTGAATGACTGAAGATGGATGTACATTGTGGGTCATGTTTTGGGTCTTTTTCTTTTAATAAAGGGCTTGTCAAAAACTGTGTTTGTGTGTTTTGTTATTGTTTAAATTTTATTTTTGTGAATGAGTAGGGGTTTATTATGTACTCATCAGTATCAGGCAGCCTCTTTATTGTTAAGGGGGCATGGGGCTTCCAGCTTCTGTTAAGCCCCTTGTCCACAGAGCGCTAAAACCAGTCCTCTTCAAAATGTTGTGCTAGAGCTGCCCCTCGCTTTCACGCTCATCCCTCCCCTTTCATGATCATGATCTAGAACAAAGCTCTGGAGAGCATTTTTTTTTGGGGGGGGGTGGCTCTTGCTTTCCTTCCTTTATTTGCACAGGGTTCCCCTTAAAATTCATACCAGACCCGAAGGGCCTCGTATAGAATTTGAGGCAACCACATACTTTTTTTTTTATGGAGAGTGCCCCTTAAAATCCATACCGGACCTGAAGAGCTTTAAATGTATTATGGGGGTGACCCCATGTGTTTTTTTTGTGTGCGGGTCCCCCATTAACATGTATATCAGACCCTTTTGTAGGATAAAGTTTTGGTATAGCAGAATGGAATCCCTGGCTGCTTAGTTTACAGTTCATTTAACTGAATGCAGTGGCTGGGAGGTATTAATTTGCCGGCAATTTAAACACACTTTTCATTTAAAACGTATTATTTAAGACTAGGGATGAGCTCCCGGTTGGAGTCGAACTCAAGTTCGACTCGAACATCGGGTGTTCATTAGTTCGGGTTTTCCCGAACATTATGGGGCGTTCACGGCAATTTTGCACGCCCCATAATGCATTCAAATGGCGGTGGAATGCCGTCCGCTGATTGGCCAAAGCATGCACATGACCTGCATGCTTTGGCCAATCAGCAGGCGGCCTGCTGTGAGAGCTTTGATTGGCTAAAGGCAGGATCCCTATAGCCAATCACTGCACAGCAGCCTCAATCCCCGCCCCACACTATATAAAGCCGCTTGTACAGCGGCTCTATGTAGTGTATTGGCAGCGATGTTCAGCATTAGGGAGAGAGCTTAGGTTGCTGAATACAGGCAGTTTAGCTAGCTAGCTGTAAAATGTGTTAAAAGAAAAAAAAGATAGATATCTAACTAGATAGATAGAGAGATAGGGAGAAATCTAAAATCTAGCCTTCTATCTGTCAGTTAGTGCAGGCAGGTTAGTGTAGGGAAATACATACATATATATATATATATATATATATATATATATATATATACAGTCTAGTGTGTGTATATATATATATTTATATTTATATATATATATATATATATATATATATATACGCACAGTGTACTATATATCAGTGTACACTGTACATATGGTATATAGTACACTTGTCGTGGTGTATTAAAATATATACAGCCTGATATATATATATATATATATATATATATATATTCACACAGTGTATTGAGTGTGCACTATATTTCTGTACATACGGTATATAGTACACTTGACGTGGTGTATTAAAATATATACAGCCTGGAATATATATATATATATATATATATATATATATATATATATATA
>BLSH010249461.1:1101583-1129083 GCA_018402905.1 Glandirana rugosa
GCGACACACACACACATATATATATATATATATATATATATATATATATATATGTGTGTGTGTGTCGCATAACTCCGACATATATAAAATTATGTTGTTGTGTGTGTGTGTATATATATATATATATATATATATATATATATATATACACACACACACAGCGTATTGAGTGTGCACTATATATCTGTACATACGGTATATAGTACACTTGACGTGGTGTATGAACCACTTGCCGACTGCCCGTCGCAGCGTGAAGGCGACAAAGTGGCTCATTATCGTAAACCGCTGTCACCTGACGGCGGCCGCGATAACTAGTACTGTGAGCGCATACGCACCGCTGGAGGCGTGCTTACGCGCTCACTGTGTCCCGGGGGGCCAGGCAGCGGGTAGGGCGGACTTGATCTCTGCCGGCTACTCCCAATGGCTCCCCCATAGTGAGAGAACGGAGGTCCGTGTATGTAAACACGGATCTCCGTTCTGACAGAGGGGGAAGGGCTGTGATCACATGCTTCCTGTATATGGAAGCCGTGATCACTCCCCTCCCCCTGCCAGCCCAGCCCCCATACAGTTAGAACACACTGAGGAAACACAGTTAACCCTTAGAGCGCCCCCTCCAAGTTAACCCCTTCACTACCAATGGCATTTACACAGTAATCAGTGCATTTTTATAGCACTGATCGCTGTATAACTACCAATGTTCCCAAAAAAGTGTCAAAATGGTCCGACATGTCCGCTGCAATATCGCAGTACCGCTAAAAATCGCAGATTGCCGCCTTTACGAGTTAAAAAAAATAAAAACCCCAGAAATGAATTCTCATCATTCATAAACGCGGCAACTTTTGCCCAAACCAATTAATAAACGCCAATTGTGATTTTTTTTCACACACTTGACGTGGTGTATTAAAATATATACAGCCTGGTAAATATATATATATATATATATATATATATATATATACACACAGCGTATTGAGTGTGCACTATATATCCGTGCATTCGGCGGTGTATGGTATATAGTACACGTGGTGTCTTAAAATATATACAGTCTAATATATATATATATATGTATATATATATATATATATATATACGCAGCCTATTGAGTGTACACTATATATCGGTGCATTCGGTGTGTACGTACGGTATATAGTACGCTTGACCTGGTGTATTAAAATATATACAGTCTAGTGTATACAGATATACACACAGCGTATCAGTGCATTCGGGGGTATACGGTATATAGCACACTACTTGACGTGGTGTCTTCAAACATATACAGTCTAGTGTATCCAGATATACATGCAGCGTATTGAGTGTACACTATATATCAGTGCATTCGGGGGTATGCGGTATATAGCACACTACTTGACGTGTTGCCTTCAAATATATACAGTCTAGTGTATCCAGATATACACACAGCATATTGAGTGTACACTATATATCAGTGCATTCGGGAGTGTACGGTATATAGTACAGTGTAGCGCAGTGCTAAAAAAAATACCCGTCATGTCAGGAAGGCCACAAAGGAGAGGCAGATGCTCCCAGGCCACTAAAAGAGGGCAAGCAGCCTCTGTGTCTTCAGTGAAAAGTGGTGGTGGCGGATGTGGTGCATCCTCTGCAGGTGGGTCACGCTTGTCCTTTTTTTCTGCTGTTGGATGTGCTATTGAGCCACAACATGCAGAACAGTTGGTGGAGTGGATAACAAAGCCGTTCTCATCCTCCTCATCCTCTGTCACCCAGGCTTGTACAAGTTTGCCTTCCAATGCATCTGGCAAAGCAGCCTATTCCACCGGAACCTTGTCTACAGTTACGCCTTCTGTAGCCCCACCATCATGCACGGAGGAGTCCCCTGAGTTGTTCGACCATAGTGTCAGTTACATGTTCATGGAGAATGTGCAGCAGTTTGAAAGCTCCAATGTTGGTTCCCAGGTTGAGGAAGGGAGTAGCATGAGCCTAGAGACAGGGGGTGCCGCAAAAGGACAAGAAACTAGCAGTCATGTTCCCCCAGCTGCAGCATACTGCCAAGTTTGCTCCAGTGACGAGGAGGGAGGGGATGATGAGGACACATACTGTACTTGGGTGCCTGAGAGAAGAGAGGAGGAAAGTGAGGAGGACTCCCAACTCCAACAAGGCAGGATGTCCTCCAGGGGGCAGCTTAAGGGCAGCCCCCCCTTTTGCATCAGACCACAGAGCTCCACAGGTGCAGGGTGCTGCTGCCTCCCGCCGACTTCCAAAATTTCTTTGGTGTGGGCATTATTCAGCACATGTGCAGTAGATCGCACCATTGCCATTTGCAATCTATGTCTGAAGCGGATCAAGCTCTGCCAGGACCCCAGTCCTTTGGGCACTACTGTCTTGACAAGACATATGACGATCAGCCATGCAGTCCTTCTTTGGCAAGAGTACCTGAACCCACACAAGAAAACAAAGCAGACTTCTCCTTGCTCCTTATCTGGGATCTCAGCCCCTACTATACCTGCAGTCCTCTCCAAAACCTGCACTGAGAGGAATGAAGGTGTAGCAATGCATGCCACAACTAGTACTTGCAGCCAATCCGCTAGCAGTACACCACCAGGTGAATTCAGCAGGCAAATATCCCTACCCCAGTTGCTGAACCGTAAAAAGAAATACTGTCCCAGCCATCCACATGCTCAGTGTCTTAATGCTAGCTTGGCCAAATTGCTAGTGCTCCAACTGCTGCCTTTTCAGCTGGTAGACTCTGCCCCCTTTCGTGAATTTGTGGAATGTGCTGTCCCACAGTGGCAGGTTCCCAAAAGACATATCTTTTCACGTAAGGCCATTCCAGCTCTCTACTGTCATGTGGAAGGCAATGTTTTGGCCTTGTTGGACAGTGTGGTCAGCAGCAGGGTTCATATTACCGCTGACTCATGGTCCAGCAGGCATGGTCAGGGACGGTACCTTTCCTTCGCGGCACACTGGGTAACTCTGCTGGCAGCTGGGAAGGATGCAGGACAGGGTTCAGTTTTGAAATAGTTCCGCCACCACTCCTCCAAAAAGCTGGTGGTGATTTTGCCACATCCGCTTCCTCCACCCCCTCCGCTTCTTCTACCTCTGTGGCCTCTTCTGCAGAATTGTCCTCTGAACCTGCAGTGCTCCCTAAGTATTCAAGGGGCTACACAAGCAGTCAGGCTAAAAGATGCCATGCAGTGCTTGAGTTAGTCTGTCTTGGGGACAGGAGCCACACCGGGTCAGAGATTCTTTCAGCAATGCGGGGGCAGGCTCAGAGGTGGTTGACGCCACTGCAGCTTGAGCTAGGAATGGTTGTATGCGACAATGGCACCAACCTTCTCTCTGCCCTCCGACTGGGACAATTGACACATGTTCCATGCTTGGCACACATCTTGAATTTGGTGGTGCAGCGTTTCTTGACCAGGTACCCAGGCTTTCCAGATATCCTGAGGCAGGCCAGAAAAGTGTGTGTTAATTTCCGGCGTTCATACAATGCCAGTGCCCGGCTGGCTGACATCGAGCGGGAATTCAACCTGCCCAACAACCACCTCATTTGTGACATGCCCACCAGGTGGAACTGAACATTGGCAATGCTGCAGTGGCTGCACGCACAGCAGAGGGCCATCAATGAGTACCTCTGTGGCTAATGATCAAGGATGCATGCACTGACCTGTCACCATTTGAGGAGGCCACAAGGATGGTGAGCAGCAACAATGCATGCATCAGTGACACTGTCCCACTAATATTACTTCTGGAGCACACACTTCATGGAATCATGGACAGGGCACTTGAGGCAGAACAGAGGGAGGAAGAGGACGACTTCCTTTCCTCTCAAGGCCCCCTTTATTTTCTGCATTCCTGCAGAGCCACCAAACACACAGGAGGAGGAGGAGGAGGATTGTGACAGCATGGATGTGGAGTATAATACGCAGCAGTCTTCAAGGGATCACGGTTTTTAGGCCCAAGAAATCCAAGGAGTTGTATGTGGCTGGGAGGAGGTAGTTCCTAATAATGTCACCCTCAGTGACCCAGAAGACACTCATGCCTCCTCAGACTTATGCTGCATGGGCTCTCTGATTCTGAAAAGCCTGTGAAAAGACCCTAGGATTCATGGTATCAAGGAGAGGGATCATTACTGTCTGGCAACCCTTCTTTATCCATGTTACAAGGGTAAAGTTGCAGAGCTCATCCTGCCTGCTCAGAGGGTGCAGAGGATGAATCATCTTCAGGATACCTTGAAGAAAAGTTTGTGCAACGCCTTTCCAGACCCTGGGAGGTTACCATGTCCTACTGCTGGCCCTGGACAACGTGTTTCTGAAGCTTAGGTCGTTCAGAGGCGTGGAGAAGGTGGCTGGCTGAGCTATGCCTTTAAAAATGTTTCAGTCTTCAGCACCCAAGGTTCAAGCAACCATCATCAGCGTCTGCATTATATGGTGCAGATATATAGGGGCAAGAGCAGACTTGGAGACCTTTCCAACTGAGCATCCACTTAGTTACTGGGTCTTGAGGATGGACCACTGGCCAGAACTTGCGCAATACGCAATTGAGCTACTGGCCTGTCCTGCATCCAGCGGGCTTTCTGAATGGACATTCAGTGCTGCTGGAGGGTTCGTAACCGATCAAAGAGTGTGCCTGTCCACAGACTCCGTTGATAGGCTCACATTTATAAAAATGAATCAGTCCTGGATCAGCAGCCATCAAGCCCCTGATGCTGATGCAACTGATTAAATTTGCTGGGGATATGGGATCACTTGAAGACTGCCACTGCCCCTATTCCTCCTGTCCCTAATCTAGAACAATATTTTGTATTTAGGGTACCATCAACACCCAAGGTCCAATTTTTCTGCACCTGGTTAACAGGGGCATGCCATAACAATTTTTAAACTAATTTACAACATCAGGCCCTGTTCCTCCGTCCAACAAGGCCCAATTTTTTGCCACCTGTTAGACTGGGGGCTTTCGTCAAAATTTGTAAACGAATTTACAACATCAGGCCCAGTTCCTCCATCCAACAAGAGTAACTGCAAGGGGTTACAGTGTTCTGGCACCGCCAGCACCCAAGGCGCAATTTTTCTCCACCTGTTTCACTGGGGGCTTTCACCACAGTTTGTAAACAAATTTACAACATCAGGCCCAGTTCCTCCTCCAACAAGAGTAACTGGAAGGGGTTACAGTGTTCTGGCACTGACAGCACCCAAGGCCCAATTTTTCGCCACCTGTTTGACTGGGGGCTTTCGTCACAATTTGTAAACGAATTTACAACATCAGGCCCAGTTCCTCCAACCAACAAGAGTAACTGCAAGGGGTTACAGTGTTCTGGCACCGACAGCACCCAAGGAACCCCATGCTTTTTTTTTCAGCGATTTTATGTATATTGCCAGGAACCGGCAATACATTACAGCCGCGATTTTAAATGACAATTTTTCCTATGGAAATGTCATTTTGCTCTGGCTATGTTCTGCACCTCACAGAGATGCTCCCTTTTACACACATACTAAGGACACCCCCCAGGCACAATATTTAAAGGAATTTTTCATTTTTTTTTCACTTTAAGCATTATTAAAATCACTGCTCCTGAAAAAACTATTGATTTAAAAACTTTTTTTTTTCATTGATACAGGTCCCCTAGGGCAGGACCCGGGTCCCCATACACTTTTTAGGGCAATAACATTGCATATAAGCCTTTAAAATGAGCACTTTTGATTTTTCAAGTTCTGGGTCCCATAGACTTTAATGGTGTTCGAATGTTCGCCCAAACTTTTTGTCTGTTCGCATTTTCTGGTGTCAGTTTTGCTGTAGTAGGTTGTATACATTGTACAGATGCGCTAGTTCACAGGCAGGGTCAGGGCATTCCCTGGCCTGTTATTTAAAGTGGTTGTATACCCTTTAGAAGGATTAGGCTTAGGCTTAGGCTTACCTGTAGGTAAAATGAATATCTGCTAAACCTGTACGGTTTAGGAGATATTCCCCCTCCAAGCAGCTGCGACGTCACATCGCCGGACCTTTGCGGAAAGACGGGCTCCCGCGCACATGCTAAATTGTATGAAAGCGGTTGTATACCCAGTGAAAAAAAAAACAAACCTGCAAGACAATAGCATAATGAGCTAGTATGCACAGCATACTAGCTCATTATGAAATACTCACCTTGAAACGGTGTCCTTGCTCCCTCTGAGGGAGCGGACATCTTCCCTTAGATCTTGCTTCCGGGTACGCGGCTCCGGCACCATTATGCTATTGTCTTGCAGGTTTTTTTTTTTTTTCACTGGGTATACAACCGCTTTAATACAATTTAGCATTTTTAATGTGTCACTTCAAGCATTATTAAAATTGCTGCTCACTACCAAATAGAATGTAAACTTTTTTTGCTTTGGTACATCTTTCCAGAACAGTGCTCAAGTCATCCATGCTGTTTGTTTGACAATCTCTTGCCTATTATTCTAGAAAATGGCCACTACTATTTTTTTTTAACATTTGGTTGTCATTGACTACAATGAGGTTTGGATTCAGCAATCAAACTTTAGTAATGTTCACTACCCCCCCCCCCTCCACTTGAACCAATCCCAGGTATGTTAACCACTTGCTTACTGGGCACTTAAACCCCCCTCCTGCCCAGACCAATTTTCGGCTTTCAGCGCTGTTGAATTTTGAATGATCACCTCTGCGGTTTTTATTTTTTGCGCTATAAACAAAGAGCAACGATTTTGAAAAAATATTTTTTTTTCACTTTTTGCTATAAAAAATATAAAAAAACCCCAAAAATTATTCATTAGTTTTGGCCGATATACATTCTTCTACATATTTTTGGTAAAAAAAAATCACAGTCGGCGTATGTTGATTGGTTTGCGCAAAAGTTATCGCTTCTACAAACAATGGGAATTGATTTATGGCATTTCTATTATTCTTTTTTTTTTACTGGTAATAGTGGCGATCTGCGATTTTTATTGGGACTGTGATATTGCAGCGGACATGTTTGACACTATTTTGGGACCAATGACATTTATACAGCGATCAGAAATTTAAATGTCCACTGATTACTGTATAAATGTCAGTGGCAGGGAGGGGGTTAACTGTGTTCCCCGTATGTGTTCTAACTGTATGGGGGCTGGGCTGGCCGGGACATAACAGATCTAACTGATCCAAGTGATTTACATCGGCGGTTTCCCGTTCTGCAGCTCTAACAGGTGATCACGGGTCTCCGGCAGACATCGAGTCTGTCCGACCTACAGGCACGCCCACGCAGCGTGTGGCAGCAGCGAGAGCACACCGCTGCAAGCTGTGAGTGTGTGTGGGGATTGCGCGAAGGGGCGGCAATTCAGATCCGCGCTGTAGCCGTCTTTCGGCTATAGCACGGATCTCTACTGGTTAATCTCACCACTAGTCATGGTATCAATTGTCATTGAGACAGAAAGCTCTGGGAATTCCAAAATGTTATAGTTGGCCCCAAAATTAAATCTTCAAATGAGAACACTTTGTCCAGTGACAACTGACCCTCACATTGGAGGTATTTACCCTCACTTTGTTGGTATTTCCTTTCCCTTCCCTTTGCATCTCCTGGACAGGAAGTGAAGGAAAATCTCCTCAATGGGACACAGATCACAGAAAGTTAATTCGCAGGAAGCTTTAATCTCCCTGGCGGTAATCCCGAGTGTGGCTCGGGGTGGAATTTCAGTACCATTAGCGGTAACCCCGAGCCACACTCAGGATTGCATTGCTGGATCCAGGCAGCGTTACTCACCTTGTCCCCTGGATCCAGTGATGTCTCCCCCTGTGTCTGCGGGCTGTGTCCGCCGCCAGATGACTCCTGTGTGCCGGGCTCCGTTCCCTGCGAGCGGCGTGTCGCACGGGGACGGAGACCGGCGGGAAATTCAAAAAGTGAAACACACACAGCACATACAGTGCACTGTAATCTTATAGATTACATTACTGTATGAAAACATTTCACATCCCCTTTGTCCCTAGTGGTTTGCCCAGAGCCCTGCATGCACTTTTATATTATTTATGTCATTCTTTCTGCCTGGAAACTTGAGAATGTCCATGGAAACCAAAAAGTGTCCCTTTACGTCAAAAGTGTTTTTGATCAGCTAGAAAACAGCGATAGTAAATAAGAATCATTTGCAGAATTGAGTGATACTGATTTTTGGGGAAATTTATCATCAGAAACTGAAAGTGACGACAGCGACAATTCTGCAACTGAGCAAATGTCAGTGTTTTTGGTTTGATTACATTATTGAATACATTTTATTACTATTACGTTATTATTTTTGATGATTATTTTTAGTTATTTATTATATTATAATTTATAATTTCATTTTTCAAACTTTTTCATACCCGGGATGTCTTCTAGACTCTTGTTTGGACAGATTTAAGTGAGTTATTTCTAAGAATTACAGGCCTACAATATAAAACGCCAAATTTTCATGCAAAATAATCGTACCGCTTTCAGCACCAAAAATCTGAAATAATCATACCGCCAGGGAGCTTAAAGTGGTTGTAAAGGCACAAGGTTTTTTTTTACCTTCATGCATTCAGCCCCCCCCCCCAGCCCCCCTTGATACTTACCTGAGCTCCCTCTTGATCCAGCGATGTCCACCAGAGCCTTTGCTCTCCAGACACTCCTGAATTGCTTTTTGGTAGCAGCAGGAACCATTGTCCCCCACTGCTGTCAAACACAATCAGTGAGCCAACCAGGAGAGGGGCCGCCCACGGCTCTGTGTGTGCATGGACACACAGAGCCACAGCTCAGGATACCCTCAGAGCAAGCTGTTTGCTGTGGGGGTACCTGGCAGGAGGGAGGGGCCAGGAGCGCCGGAGTGGGACACGAGAAGAGGCGGATCCGGTCTGCTCTGTGCAAAACCAGAGTACAGGGCGGGTAAGTATGGCATGTTTGTTATTTTAATGTAAAAACAAAGCTTCAGTAACACTTTAACCTTTTCTTACTCTATCCAAACTAAAAAGAAAAGTTTAGGTGATCAATACATTTTAAATTTAGCTTAGCTCTTCAGTAAATGCTTTAGACAACTTGTGTTTCGTTTGGTAAGATATAGATAGAATGCCCAGTTCGGCTGTAGCACATAATTTGATCTGGCTTTTTAAATTCTTATTCACCCCAGAATGCATGCATAATGTGATGTATTAGTGTCCCTTTTTAGATGCATCTGGTATGAATTAGTTCTCACACTGTACGTTGAAATATAACAGCTTTATGCCAAATAAAATAGGACGATTCTTTGTGCTCCTAGAAAATACTTGTTTTAACCATAAAAATAGGTACATGATAAACTTTTTAATGTCAGTGGACAATTATTTCGAGTTTGAGTTGAACAATCTCAGAGCCAAGAGGTAGTGGTTTTAATGAGCCAGAAAACATGTTTTACTTTTAACAGTAAAAAAAATAAAATAAAATAACAAAGGAAACCTCTACTGACAGGAATATATAGGCTTCCATTATCAGCCAATGTTAGTTGTCTGGTTTTCTCTGGCTTCAATACTTTCCGAGTAACTAATCTCCTAATCGGCATACTTATTTCAGGTCATTGGTTCGAGAAATATTAAAGCCAGAGGACATGACCGCTATGGCAGTCTTGTTGTTTCTCTCAGTATAGATTTACTTAAAGAAAAAAAGTTGGTTCACACATTTGAGTATTAGAAGCTTTGGCTAGGTATGTGTGTCCCTGTCTGTATGTGTGTGTCATGTGTGTAGATTGTATAAACGCATTCTTTCATTAGAATCAATGGATACAACAACCCACATAGGGTCGATTTTTCAGCCCCTAGGCCTTAGGCTGGCCACATATGTGGGCACACTTTGGAGTGATTTGCTTGATCATCAAGATATTTGTCCAAACACAAACATGATCAAATCTGACATTTATTTAGGTCACATCCATCCAATTGCATTTGCAATAAGCACATGCTATTTCTACAAGTCAATGTGATCAACTCTAATACACTTGTTCCATGCTGTGTAATTACCAGGCAGGATGAGGCATTTGCTCAAAGCAATGCAATAATGGATGTTTGGTTGAGCACTGCACAAACTATTTCCCCAAAAGAAAAATTCTACCTGAATAACTTATTCATTGGATGCCAATTTTTACAAAATGTAGTTTGTTTTTGCCAAGGAGTTTGTTCCATTTCCTACATTCTTTAGAGGGCTTCACAACTTCTCCTTCAACTGCTACTACACTTTCCATTTTCCAAGTCCACAGTTGGTAGACTCTTCATCTAAATGTTCAACACTGGCATCAGCCACCATGCAGATATCTACATCTGATTTTTTATATTATTTACAGGTTAAACAAAGGTAAAATGTATAAAGGAATGCAATAGGAAGTAGTTTTTCTCTGCTTTTTCAGGAGGTAAAGCCTGTAGTTAAAATATTCGAAAATTAAGGGGACAGTCATTTTGTTAACCACATTGAGGGGGTGTACTGAGCAAACTTTGGCAAATTAGATTTTAAAATGCACCAGTGCTTTACACTAAAGGTTTGTAGTGAATGTGCTTCCCAGGAGCGGACACCACGGGATCCTTGCTGTTACCTTTATTACCCAGAAAACTTCTATGTGCCCTATTGGGGTCTGAATAAGGTTTCAGAAATGTGTAATCCCTACTAATTAGGTTATAAAAGGGCAATTTACAAAGAAAATATCATGTGAAAAGTGACATTTTGCAAACAGAGAACCTGGTGCAGTCTATAGCTAGTTACACCGTAACACTTCTAGCTCTACCTCTGCTGGAGACATTTTCCTGGATAGGGTCCCTTTAAGTGGAAATGACTATCTTTAAAATATGAACTAAGGCCAGAAACTTCACTGACTTATATTGTTATGAAATTATTTACAGTTATCTTCAATGATAACTAGTGATGAGCAAAATTGAGATTTTTCATTTCCACAACATTTCAGTAAAAATTTGAAGATTTTTGTAAAATGTTACTATTTTGGCTGAATGTATTGGTTAATAATGGGAAATGTGAAAATAATGTGAAAATAATGTGAAAATAATGTGTATTTTTGGTGGTTTAAAGTGTAAAATGGCTGTGAATGACTACTAAAGGTTATGGATGCTCCCTTAACCACTTCACCCCGGAAGGATTTCCCCCTTTAGGACCAGAGCACTTTTTGCGATTCGGCACTGTGTCGCTTTAACTGACAATTGCGCGGTCATGCGACATTGCATCCAAACAAAATTTGCATCCTTTTTTTCCCACAAATAGAGCTTTCTTTTGGTGGTATTTGATCACCTCTGCATCATTTCTGATCGCCGCTATAAACAAAAAAAGAGCGACAATTTTGAAATAAAACATTTTTTTTTCTTACTTCTTGCTAAAATACAAATAAAAAAAAAATATATATAAAAAAACATATTTTCTCATCGGTTTTGGCTGATTTATATTCTTCATCATATTTTTGGTAAAAAAAATCATAATCGGCGTTTATTGATTGGTTTGCGCAAAAGTTGCCGCATTAATGGATGATGAGAATTAATTTCTGGGGTTTTTATTTTTTTTTATTTTTTACTAGTAATGGCGGGGATCTGCGATTCTTAGCGGTACTGCGATATTGCAGCGGACATGTTGGACCATTTTGACACTTTTTTGGGACCAATGACATTTATACAGCGATCAGAAATTTAAATGTCCACTGATTACTGTATAAATGCCATTGGCAGTGAAGGGGTTAATAAGCAGGGGGTAGTGAAGGGGTTAACTGTGTTCCCTGGGCGTGTTCTAACTGTGAGGGGGCTGGGCTGTTATGGGCATAAGAGATCTAACTGATCCCAGTGACAGGGATCAGTAGATCTCTTATGTCCCCACTGACAGAGCGGGGAACCACAGTGTTTACATCAGCAGTTCCCCGTTCTTTTGCTCTGGCTGCTCATCGCGGCTCGCCGGTGGACATCGGGTCTGCCTGAGCCGCGTGCACACTCCTCCGGAGGAGTGTGCCCTTGGCTCGGATGGACCCGATGTCTGCCGGAGAGCCGCGATGAGCAGCCAGAGCAAAAGATGATAGGGCCATTTCTTGGTCCAAGACTAAGCCCAGGAAGTGTTTGTAAACCATTCTCTACAAGAATCCCTTCTGTGTCTGTTGACACCAAAGAAAATGGGGAGGGGGGAAGGGAAAAAGGGGGTGAGCTTCCCACCCACTGGATTTCTGCTGGGTATATCCAAGACAGGGACTCTGGGAGACCCAGGTATCTTTGGTCCCCGCCATCTTTCAGTGGGTGGGAAGCTCACCCCCTCTTTCCCTTCCCCCCTCTCCCCTATTTCTTCGGTGTTAACATACGCAGAAGGGATTCTTGTAGAGAATGGTTTACAAACACTTCCTGGGCTTAGTCTTGGACCAAGAAATGGCCCTATCATTAGCTTCATTACTGTATGTTTTTTTCACAATAAGAAAAAAAAGACAGTGGAAAAAAAAATTAAATAACATAACATAAAAATAAAAATAGCCTCTAATTAATGAAAATTTTGCATATGGAGTTTAATGAACAAAATTGAGTGCTTCTGAAAAAGTTACTACATCAATCCCCACTGGTAACATATGTATTTTGGCCTGAATTACTCTACAGCTCTTTGTTAGTTCACATAAAGACATTTTAATCCAGGCAAGTTATATTTTATATCTACTTTTTTTTTTTATTTCGACCTAGTCTCAGAAAAAATGTACCAGTTGGGAAAGGAGCATATGAATTTATTGTGTAAGTAGATCATAATACTTTATTACAGTACATTTTTTTGTATAATCTTTATTTATGAAAAATATCACACCATAGTAATCAACATTAGTGAGTACGGCCACTAACCGAATAGGTGACATGTACAGAACTTAAGGAGTTAACAAATAACATGGAAAGTATAAGATGAATATACATTAAGTAGATCAAGGGAAAAAAAAGGAACATTGGTTGTTTGATAAAATGATCGTATGACGATGAGGTGGCCCAGGCGCTGACCCTGGGCCAGCTGGTGTCAGTAAGGGTGCCGAAGCACTGCAGCAACCTTAGGGGAGTCCGGCCAGCACATGTTTCGGGGGAGGGGGGGCAAATAGTGGGCATTTCATATCAAGATATTCCATTATATATATGAGAAATCTTCTGAATTGAAAAACAGTTTTTGATAAACTTAGGGGCATGTTTATAACGCAGTGAATGTGACATTGGTGCAGTAGAACTATTCTACCCTAATGATAAAATCAGAGAAACACCTTTACAAAAATTAAAAACCCTTTGGAAATACATTTTAGTAAGAGAGGAAAATATACTAACTATACATAATACATACAAATATAAAACTTACCAAATAAAACCGTTATAACTTTTTCCTTCATCATAGCAAAACAGAAACCACACTGAAAAAAAAATGAAATATTAAATATAGATAAATGCAATACTATTTATAGTCATGTGAAATAAAATGAGTGCAGTGAAGTGCACTCCATAGAAATTGTTTACTTGTTAAATTGTTCAAACAAATTTGGATAAGCATACATTAAATCTTCATCCAAACAGCACTTACAATACACATAATAGTGATATACAGTACTTGAATAAAATACAAAGAAAATGTGCCTTTCAAAGAATGTACTGTGTGTGAAAGGGTAAGAGAGGTGTCACCTGCATACTCCCTAAATCTTTCCATATACAAAAATTGTTCGAAACAGCATTTGATGAGCTTGATTGTTTGACTTTTGAAACATTAGCGGGCTCATTTTGATTCTCAAAATGCACTTTTTATGCCAAAGAAACAAACCAAAATGTTGGATTTTTTGAACCGAAATAAACAATTTTCGAAGGATTGATAGTGGAATCAATTGAAAACAGTTTGAACAAATCTACAGCACATGGGCATGTTAAAATGTAACCCCGGATCGTGTAATCGATCAATGAAAAAATCTACTGTTTATGTTGTTATCGATCGATAATATGTTGATAATTGGGTGACATCTATTGAGACAATGATGGTGTTATCGCATGTTTTTGTCGAACAATTTTCTGTGTATGGCCAGTATAAGAAGGGTCTAATTATTGGCACCTAATCTGGCACACCTGATTCTGATTTCAAGTAAGTGGTGTACTTCATTCTTCCACATCTCTAATAAGCATTTTTATTTGTTTTTTTTATGAGAATGTATACACCATGTCAAGTTTATTTGTCATTTGTTCAGGTATATTACCTTTATCTTCATACAGTGTTTGAATTAACAGCTAATGTTTGCCTGTTCAATCACTGTATATCGAAAAATGAACAGTTTCTATGGGGAGTACTTACTTTTTTGCATGACTGCATATACTAAACACATACTGTAACTGTTTATGTATGTACTAAAGGAAGAGAGCACTTTTTAGATTTTAAAGTATATATCCTCTTAGGGAACTGGGTGAAGCTGTATTTATTTCAAGCATCCAATCCTAAGCATGCCAAAGTCCTGTTTTTAAATTTAGTTTGCTCATGATTGGGTTTTCATTGTGAACATATTTTACTGTATTTACTATGATAGGTGCACCAAAACATTATGCAAACATACCATTCATATAAGTGAACAGCCTCTACTTTGTTAGTAAATCAACCCTGATGTTCTTCACTGTGTGACGTGTTGTTTACATTCTTCTTCAAATGTATATCTTTCATAGATGAGCCTGGACATTTATGATAATTCAGGAATATTCAGATTCATGCACAAGCTTCATGCAAAATTATTGTTTTTTTGTGACACTAAAAGGTTAATACAGTAGCACAATGTAACTTAGTTCTGTGCCTCTTTTAAATATGTTTTACATAAAGGCAATCTAAATCTATGTTGGCCAAGCCAGGATTACAGAAAGTTTCTATTTTCTTAGAAGCTATTTTCATTACTAAAGGATGCATATGTGGTTTAGATTTGCCAATGAAAACGGCAGGCCAACTAAGGTTTGTTTTATACTTACAGTAAACTGTTCATTATATTATGTGTGGCTATTAATTAAAAATACACATTTGGGTTTCGTCTGAGAAACCAGAGATGCTTGAAATGCTCAGACATCCTAGGAATAGATCTTTATTTTTGGTTTTGCTTAAAAACAGTTCCAAAATGATCTCTTTGAATAAGTAAACACCAGGGTGTCACCAACATGTTCTTTAAAATGGATCTAAAATTATAAATGCAATTTGAGTGAGCCCCCCACACCCTCCTCGTCATCTATAAGGACTTTAGATCAGAAATGCCATTCCAACAGCCAGCACATCTGCAGCTCTCTTTGCTATTTACATTGCTTCTGCTGTCAGGAGGATGAGCACAGTACCTCATTTCTGTTAGTCAGGTCCAAAGACTTCTATTGGTTTGTAATGGCGTTTTCATGGAGTTTGACCCTACTTCCCCCACCATAGTATGACACCATAGTTTCTATTTTCTGATTGGTGGAAAGGGACCTCCTTGTTGCTGGGGGGGGGGGGGAAAAGTCAATTGGTGGTGTCACTGGGGAGAAAGGATCTCCTTTGAAATTGAAAGAGTGAGAAAAAGAGAGAGAGAGAGAGAGAGAGAGAGAGAGAGAACTGCAGCATGCAGTAAC
The DNA here is from genome assembly GCA_018402905.1 of Glandirana rugosa. Taxonomy (NCBI): domain Eukaryota; kingdom Metazoa; phylum Chordata; class Amphibia; order Anura; family Ranidae; genus Glandirana; species Glandirana rugosa. The sequence goes on from BLSH010249461.1 coordinate 1,117,100, forward strand.
CAGTAGGAGATTTGCTGTAAAATAATAGGCATGACATTGTGAAGGCAGTACTATGCTGTCATTCAATTATGGGTGGAGGAAGACACAGAAATGCATTGATATCACTGGAGGGTTCCACCTTCAATACACACATAGAGATTGGTTTACTAAAGGCAAATAAACTGTGCACTCTGCGAGCACAGTTTATCCAGAGCTTAGTAAATGAGGTGAAGCTTCACTTTTCAAAGAATAACTAATCACATGCAAGGAAAATAAAAAAAAACAGCATTTTTGCTTGCACATGATTGGATGATGGAAGTCAGTAGAGGTTCCCCGAATATACTAAGCTCTGAAGCAATGGCACTTGCAGAGCATTTTGTTTGAATAGCTGCCATTTTATTGTGGTGCCATTACAGCAGCTTATATGAACTACTACTTACATCAGGTGCAATATTTATTCATATATAAGCAAGAAAATACCTAAATGTAGGTTCTCTGTAGTCTGCTGCAATCAGATTTTGGATAGTTGCTCACATGTGGAGTGCTTGGGTGGGTCTTCTTCCTGTAACTTTTGCTGTGCAACTTTCTCTGTGTCCACTGGATATATCACCAATTAGGTTCACAGTTCTGTTAGTAAAATTTGAATCTGATGGAAGAAACTGTAGATAAGATAACCTGATTAAGGTACCAGAACAATCATAAATAGTTAAAGGAAACTTGTATAAAATCCATAGGCTGTCATTGCTCAACCCTATTGAAAATGCAAGATACTTGGCTATTATGCTGAGACAAAGGCTTCAATGACTCCTGAGTCTGAGTCCTCTCAGTGTATGTTTCCTTTCATGGGCTTTGACACCAAAGGCGATAACCTCATGATTTAGAAAAGTATGCTTGATAGCAAATTTTCTCAAGTATGTGCAAAGTACAGGACCTATTGCTATTTGTATCAATTGTATTTTAAAGCAAGCACTTAGCTGTCTTATATGAGGGATGGTATAGACTATAAACAGATACATGTAATGATCAATTACAAAAGTGAAACATTTATAGCTGTAAAAAAGTCTTCCTAATCGGTACCCAAAGACAAAATGTAATATATTACAGCTTATGAGTCCTTAGATGTGGTGACTGCATACATTTTAATTTTTCAAGCTACAGAACAGCTTCAAACATAACATTTCTGTTGATCTTGCCAGAAGTGCAGTGTCCTTGTCACTTCCTGTGATGGAGGTGTGGGTGGAACAGAACACACGTGGGAAGTAGGCATGCACACAATGCCTTTATTGAACATTAAGGAGTTGGCTCGCAGCCAGGTATCAGAAATTGCAGACATACGAAGGGCAAAAGTCAGTAACGCAGGGTCGGGCACACAACGGGGATAGCAGAGTTCAGGCGGGTAAAGGGTAATCCATACACAGTTCTGGGCACACAACGGGGAAGGAGTTCTGAAAAGCAAAGTGTCACTCTACTCACAGGACTGGCAGGCAATGGGTTGATCTGCTCCCAGGATGGCACACAGCAGGGTTGACAGGCACAGGGTTAATCTGCTCACAGGGTGGCACACAACAGGGTTGACAGGCACAGGGTTAATCCGCTCACAGGGTGGCACATAGCAGGGTTGGCAGGCACAGGGTTAATCCGCTCACAGGATGGCACACAGCAGGGTTGGCAGGCACAGGGTTAATCCGCTCACAGGATGCACACAACAGGCTTGGCAATAGAGTACATCAAGGGATAAGTCCAGGGGCACAGGGTAGCAATTTCATACAGCAGGGGCTAAGTTCCAGATCACAGGGCACAATCCAGTACAGCAAAGTCCAGGGGCATAAGGTAGCAATTTGGAACAGCAAGGGATTAGTCCAGGATCACAGGGCACAATCCAGGTACAGTGAGTAGCAGGCCACAATCCAGTACAGTAAAGTCCAGTGGCACATGGCAGCAATTCAGGGACTCATCAGCCAATGGTAGCCTCAGCAGAGGAAGTCCAGGCAAAGTGGTCAGGAAAAGGGAGTCCAGAGGGCAAAGGTCCTTCACAAAGCCATCCCGGGTCTTCGAAGGGCTGTGTGTCCTGGCCTCCACTTCAGGGTTAGACGGTAGTTGACGGAGGAGCAGAGACTAGAGTAAAAGTCCTAGTGTTCAGAACGCCACACAGAACAATTCTCAGCAGTGCATAAAGTAAGGGGTAGTACAGTAACTCCATGTATTCTCTAGCCTCCTTCTAGGGGTACAGGCAGGCAAGAGTTCCCCTGGGTCCATCACTGGTGAAAGCTTGGCAAAAGAATGACTGGTTGGCCCAGCATAGGGAAATTAAATTGCACTTTGAATTTAGCTAAGCCTAGCCCACAAGGCCCTGGAGACAGCATGTCCGGCCCTGTCCAGTCACAGGACACCAGGTTGAGTTTGCTTCCTAATGATATCAACTTCCCCTCCCACCCCCTGTGGGGCACATAAACTCCTAGGCTAATTAAGCAGACAAGCTAACTGCATTGCACACTGTTGATTTTAAGAAAGAAAACACAACAAAAAAAATAATATCCCTGGCCTTCGTTACAACCCCTCCCCCTTCTCAAAACATGTACCTGCAGGAGGCCTCAACAGGCCTCAACAGGCCTCGTGCATTGGACTCATGCTAGTTCCACAGCAGAACCATCTAGGTGTTCATCTAAGTGCTTATATGCTGGCCACGGGTGTATTGAAGTTCATTCCTGCAGGGCATCATCTTGGGGTACAGAAGAGGTTGGCTTCGGCCCACAATTGAACCGCTGAGAGGATAATTTGATCCACTACTATTGCCTCTCCACCAAAATGAAGCTGTGGAGTTGGACACCCCCTAGAGCTCTTGGGACAATTAGCATGCAGGTACCCCCTCTATCTGTATCTATAGCAATGGGGCTGGGGTGTCCTTTCTGTATGTCTTCATCTATATTGCAAACCAAGAGATCCTCTCCTAAACCTTTACGCGCGGGCGGGATTGACATGAACCTTTACACAGTTAACGGGATAAATCCTTGATGGAGTTGATAAAAAGAGAGACTTGGGACTTTGAATGAGGCATGTGGTGAGCAGTTGTGCAAAGGACTCAGTAATTAAGAACGAATATTTATTCTCAAGCATAATGCATAGCAAAACATGTTACAAAATGCGTATTGTCTTATTAAAAAAATAAACAAACATATATAGCAATGGCCCAGTGCAGACCATACAATTGATGCAAACATGGCTAATGCATTACCAGCATAGAGGATTACCCTCTATAGTGGAATAAATACCAAAAATGTAGACAGAGCAACAAGAATTGAAAAAAAACATAGCATTGTAGGATAGGGGCATGGTGCGCCTCCACAGGGGTGCAACATAGAGCCATCCTCCATGGTAGGATACTAATAAAGTAAGTTAATGAAAGGCATGGTGGGCCAATTGTAAGGCTGTAATGCATCCATATTGAGCCCGATGCATTTCTGTGGGATTAATCACTTCATCAGGGGAGGATGCTAGAGTATTCTACAGAAGAAAAATAGAGATGTCAGTAAGTTCCCATGATAATTCCTAGACATAAAGAGTGGTGAAACAGATGGCATGGTGTTGCATAGCCATGTACTTACAGGATGACTGTCTGTCTGAATGCATAAAGAAATGGGTGGCAATCAGCAGGGTTGGTAGTAATGTCTGCATCGGAAGCTGAGGTGAGGAGTCCACGAGAGGCAGGAGGCACACAGAAGTAAACCCCATAAGGAGGTAGTCCAAAAGGTGAGTAGATTCTGGACTCCAGCCATCTAAGTCAAAAAGGGATGCATGAATGTGTGTAAGTTGTGGAGGGTAAGACCTTGAAGGGCTGTGTGTCCTGGCCTCCACTTTAGGGTCAGACAGTAGTTGAAGGGGGAGCAGAGACTAGAGTAAAAGTCTAAGTAAAAGTGTTCAGAATGCCACACAGAACAAGTCGCAGCAGTGCATAAAGTAAGGGTAGTACAGTAACTCCATGTATTCTCTAGCCTCCTTCTACGGGTACAGGCAGGCAAATGTTCCCCTGGGTCCATCACTGGTGAAATCTTGGCAAAAAAATGACTGTTTGGCCCAGCATAGGGAAATTAAATTGTGCTTTGAATTTAACTAAACCTAATCCACAAGGCCCCAGAGACAGCATGTCCGGCCCTATCCAGTCACAGGACGCCAGGCTAAGTTTGCCTCCTAATGAGATCAACTTCCCCTCCTACCCCCTTGCAGGGCACAGGAACTCTTGGCTAATTAAGAAGACAAGCTAGCTGCATTGCAACTGTTGATTTCAACAAAGAAAACACAACAAAAAATAATAATATCCCTGGCCTCCGTTACACTTCCTATGAGCAGAGCTGAAAGCATTATCTGCATTAGTTTATCCTTTTTCAGACTTTACACTTTTATCTGCACCTGGTGACCCAACATTAACACATTACGGTCCTGGGTTGACATCACTAACTCATTGTACTATATCTATGAAGGAGCATTATTGTCATCCTAGGACAAGAAAATTGTTAGGACTACAGAACAATCCTCCCTTTGCTCATCTGTATAAAATAGGATGGAGGTGTTCTGCAGTCAACAGAGGTGAACTGGTTAGGGATGATACAACTGATTGAAATATCCTTGCAGAGTGCACATGGCACGAGACAGCACTGGATTTCTGGCATCGTTAACAGGCACTTTTTTACACTGATCCAAAAGATATAACAAAACACTTTCAATGAAATATATTGAACAGATCAACATTATAGGAAATCTTCATTGTTAGGCTTTACATACACTTTAAGTCATTAAATGTATGATTAATAGTATTAGCATAATATTGCCAGTGTATTAATTCAATATTTTTCCTATAATTTTCATTAATGTTTTTGAGCTGTCAAACTGTCATATATACTGTGGTAGCTCATTTTTCAAAATGCTGCTAAAATCAAAGTATTTAACTCTGGGTGTGTGCTCCCTGCCATGTCTTAAATGCCTCGGGAACATGTCTAAATTATCATGGTAATAATACCCCTCTTACTTGTTTTCAGTAAAAATGGCGCCATGAGCACTATGCTGTTTGTTTCTTATGTTGGAATTCAAAAACAAAATGTGTTTGGTAATTAAGATTTATAGTCAAAATGTTCTTTAATAGCTTAACACTGCCTTAGGGATAATAGAGTAGTTCAAAGTGAAAGGAAAGTAGAGATATGCCTATATAATGAATGAACAAATAGAAATCCATAAACACCCACACGTGCATATACATGTACACACATTGCAATGAAAATGTATCTCTTTTATATGGTAAAGAGTTTTCCAACCCTAAATGAAATGAAGAAACCTGCATGAGACCCTTGTTTTTACCAAAGCAAATGGTCTCCTTCTTAATTCCAAGACAGTAGGACAGATGAAAACAGATTTCAGTATAGCTGTAGGTTTAACTACATATTACTGTTCTTCTTTTTCAGTACAACAGATCATTGAGGTATGTTTATTATAGAAGTCTACAATGCACTGATGATATTTAAAAAGCAGTAGTATTTGGCAAAGATTAAGCTTATTGGAGTTAAGTGAAAATGAAATTCCAATTGCTTCTAGTGATTTACTGCATTTGACACAATGCATTCTGCATTATTGAATGAGTGTGAATAAGAGTGCAATTGGATGGCCAAAGCAATTTGGGCAACAGCTATTGGCTCAACAAAACTGTGGTATTTTGAACTGTCCATGTTCATAAGCGGTAGTAGTATTATCCAGTTTTGTTAGTTGGTTGAGACTTCAGTTGTTTTATTCGTGAAATTGAAATGGGGCTCTGCCCAGCTAGCTTTTCACTGTGACTTTGCATCTCCACAAAGGAGAGCTGTAGCAGCTTCCTACATATGTAAAAAGAGTCAGACGTTCTATTATATATCTATCGTTTACAGATTTTTATCAAATGTTCCTAACTTAAATTACTGTCTTACAAGTGAACTTTGATACTCCTGAAACCAAATAACATACAAAAATATATAAAGACCTAAAGGAGAAAAGGGTATTTGTTTCTGGAATGTCCCATAAAATGTGCAGTCTCAAGCAGTCTAGCTTAGATTTGTTTTTCAGACTAGTTTTAGTCTAGTTTTTATTTGAAGTTGTACAGTATCTCACTCTCGTACCCCATAAATGATTACTTGTACACCATAACTGACTAATGAATAAATTAAGGTCTTTTGGTTTTAATGAGATCGTATGTACCTGGATAGAAGTTCAGGTGCTTGCCCAGAGGGTAGTGATTAATAGCATATTTTCTGAATGGTCTGAGTGGTGAACAGGGTACCTCAGGTTTCTGCCCTGGGACCAGTTCTGTTTAACTTGTTCATAAGGGGTTGACTACATAGTTCTTTATCAGTGTTTGCTGATGATACAAAGCTAAGCAGGGCAACCATTTCACAACATGATATAACAACTCTACAATAAGACTTAGTTTAAACAGATGGTTGGGCAGCTAAATGGCATATGAGGTTTAATATTAAAAAATGTAAAGTTATGAACTTGGGAGCTAAAGATATGGTTTGCAAGTTACTTGATAGTGGGAGAACCTCTGGGGGAATTGAGGATGGAAAAGGATCTGGGGGTTCTAGTACTTCAAAGACTCAGTAATCGCATTCAATGCCAAGCTGCAGCAAGCAAGTCTAGCAGTCTATTATCAGTTGCCGTCCAGTTTTGGTCACCAATCCTCAGGAAGGATGTGCTTGAACTGGATAGAGTCTAGACAATGGCAGCAAAGCTAATAAGGAGGCTGGAGGACCCCGTTAAACTTATTCTGCCTGTAGAAGAGAAGCCTAAAACTGGATATAATCACTTAAAAGGGGATATAATCACAATATACAAATATTTGACTCCAACATTGGGAGGAAACTTTTTAGCCTAAGGTCTCTTAAGATGACACATGGCCACACAATAAAGTTGGATGAGAAGCATTCCAATCATACACTCTGTAAGGGGTTCTTTACTGTTAAAATGGTAAAGATGTGGAACTCCCTTCTACAGATTGTGGTGTCAGGAGTGTAGATAAATTAAAATAAAACTTTTACATATTTTTCTTAGCAAACACAATATACAGGGATATTGAAAATGGTAGTGACAGAAACACATGCACGGGCACGGGCACACGCACGCACAAACACACACACTCTGGACTGGTGTGTTTATTCAGCCTTAACAAATATGTAATTATATATCTCATTGTATATGAAAGTGGGTTTATTAATTAAGGCAATGAGAAATTTAGTAAGGAGGAGCTAAGTGTGCTAACTCATTTAGTTAGGAGATCACTTTTTTAATGGAATATTTTATTGACAGTTATACAATATAAACATAGAAAAAATGTATACCATTGTAAATTTATCAAGCTTAAAACTTTGTATAAAGAGCAAGATGTATCTTAGTATACAGCATTAATATATAAAACACAACCCCTTGAAGGCTCAGCATAAGGAATAAAGCTATAGACCAATGAGGCCTGGAGGCATGGTTAGATTGAATGCCATCTTACTATTTGGTGGCAATCAGAACTAACTAAACTAAACAACATTAATTGAAACATTACCAGAGAAAACGTAACATTAATGTGAACAACATAAATAGACAAGTGCCTTTGGTTACTTAAAATGAGTCATGATAGGAGATCACTTTTTTTGGTTGCTGTGAGAGATACATCACCATTGCTCTTTGTAGATTTCTTCTAATTAGGTGTATTCTAAAAGGAGCGCATATTTTGGAATTCAAAATTCTGTTTCCAAAGATTGATTTTAAAACAGTGAGTCCTAACTAAATGTAACTACACCAACTAAATGTGAAAATACACCAAGCAAGGACATTCACTAGGTGCTAACTCACATGCAATCTTAGCTTCAGCAGTAATCCTGGCAGTCTTTCCTACCACAGAGCTAAATTCACTAACTTTATTATCTATTTTAAGATGTTGTTGCTCACAAAGAGTTAGCAGTTTGGCAATCTTAACAGAACACAAGTTTGCTCCCACAGAAAAAGATATGCATTTTCATAGCAGTAGATGTAGTCATACAGACACATGTCTATGTCTACTTGAGTGTGGTCCAGCAACCTAGATTTTTTCCAGACCCTACAGTGGCCTGTTCTGCAGGTTTACCCATACAGTACTCTAAAATATGGGAAAGGGCTTATCTCTACTGAAACATTAATGCATGAAATTACTTCTAATCCCCTTCTTAACCTTTGGTCCTGCTTTAATGGACAGATCTCAGATACATTATTTTAAACAGAATCTGTTCATAGGGCTGTCTGAGATTTGACAGATTATTGTCAACATTTATTAAACAAATACTTACAAAACCTGCCATTAAATGCAAAGTAACATTGCTATGTGGACGACTCAATAAAATGACAGTAGTTTATTCTGTTTACAGAAATGCAAACGCCTGCTTTACAACTTTTTAGACACTAAGATGAACCAAGGTTATCCACTGACACTGGTGAAGATTGTTTTCTGTTCCATCAGAAGCTTAAACTATGCCCTTTTCCCAGGATTGCTATTTACAAAAGCGCCATGCAAGCCTGGGAGAGTCCTTCAAGTTTATGTAAATGATTAAATAAATTTACAGACGCTTTTCAAAATTAACCACATGCATATTTTATACAACAATTTATTTCAAGGACAGAAATGAGATGAATGTGCGTAGGTGCACAGCGGCAAATGAACATTAAAGTGGCTGCAATAAATAAAATAGAAAATCAGGAGTTGTAAAAATGACGATAACAAATTGAGAAAGACAGAGTTGTCTGGAATGTTCAAAGTGATAAAATGTAGACAGGTCTATTTTGTGTACATCCCCATTAATTCATGTTAGATTCTTCTTTCAATAACAAAGGGCTGCTTTTTACATCCAAGTTCTCTGGCTCTCACTCTTCCATCTTATATTTGGTCTTTTCCTCCAATATGCCAGCATACTTAGCAACGTCTATTAATCACTGAACAATTTTCTTGGGAAGTGTGAGCTACTTAGGGCGCCAAGCTCCATTCTGTCACATCATTAATTTTCCTAATATATGCCATTCAGTCTGTATAAACCTTTCTTTGAGTGTATTGAGGAAGGATGGAGCGTGACTCCTTTTTTTCCCCTCTCTCACAACTTTCAACATCTTTAATTGAAGGAACATAGTGGTCGGTTCAGTTCACTGAAAAACACCACTTGTCAGAGTCTTCTGCAACAAATTCAAACGATGAATAGCAAATGTTGAAATGCCATGACAGAGACCTCTTAACGAGGGCTGGTAATCTGTCATGGTGGCTTGAAATTGAAGCCAGCTAATGTCTCTTTTTACTAAAACCTGATGGTTTTACAAGAACCATGAGTGATTGTGTTCACCTTTTTTTTGAAAATTGTAACCAAAATGTCATGGTTTTTAGTGTATTTGCAAAGCTGGCTTGTGTTGCCCCAGCTTCTTGGGTTCTTGTCCAGTACTGTTTAGGAGAAATAGCTTAGCAGTAGGAATGGCAAGGGAAGAAAATGGGAATTTACTAGACATAAGTAACTGTTAACTGGAACCAGTGCAACAGATACTGTTCAATAAAAGGATCCATGGATGTTGACAAATAAGGTTAAGATATGAAAAGTATGCAAGCAAGAAAAATTCTTGTTGCGCATAGAAAACAAGAGCAAGCCACAGTTTTCATAGCCACATCAGGCTAAGAGAGCTGTACTTTCTGGACAAATGAAGGTATGATTTATACATTACAAGATCATAGATCCACATGTTTGATAAATATCACTAGTGATAACATACCACAAACAAAAAAACACTCTTCATGGAGTTCCACTTTAATCATAACCCTAGCCCCAAGCCTACATCTATAATTAAACGTAGTTCTATCTTTAGCCCTGTACCTGGCTCTAACCTGAAACTATCCCTGCCCCTTGCCACAAAAAAAAGAAACTCATTAGTAGCAATCAATGTTTACAGAACCACAAAAAAAAACCTCATTAGTAACAATCAATGTTTACAGGACCACAGGAGCCAGGGCACTGGATCCTACACACCATGTCATATCACAGCCAAATCAAGTTTTAAAGAAGTTTGAAGCCTCACTCCTATGCTACTATACAGCCAGGTCTTTGCTATGGTCTTGCTTTGCTTGAACATTCACTCAGTTTATTGAGAGAAGATTCTGAACTCATTTAGTAAATCAGCCCCCACTGTATGTGTCTGAGACGGTATGTATATATATAAAAAACTAAATAGAAAAAGGGTAGTTAGCAACATTAAATAATTTAAGTTAGCAAAGAAAAATCTAAGACTAGCTAGATATGCATTTCAGGTGCATAGAAGTAGATGTAATCCGGATAAATAGGGCTGGTCTCCCAGAGGGCATATTACACATATAATGATTTTGTGGATTTCATGGTTGCAATGCGATATAGGCACTTTCCATCAAGAATTATGTCACACCTATATGACTCACCGTAACAGTAAATGCAATAAATCTGCTCTGTTAGGTCAATGAAGCATAAAATACATGGAATGCGAAAATAATTCTATTTGAACAGTGATTTTTTTTCTTGGGCATTTTAAATAGTTCTGTCTAAAGTTGTTTGCACCGTAGGAGCAGAAAAGGATAATAGTTGTTGTCAGGCAGGCTGTACAGATAAATGAAATGTCAGTTCAGCTTTAACTGCAGAGCCACAACCAAATCCGCCCATGGCATCACTTTTATCTATGATATATCAATATAATGTGGAGTCAGCCATCCATCATACATTTTCAAGATAACTTCACATTAACATAAGTAGGATTTCTTAAACTTTTTAATCCAAGGACATAAATAAGAAAATTGTTACCATACCATACTAGGATCCAAGAATAGTCCTACCAAAATGTCTACAAAGCCAAAGACACCGTTTTCTTTAAGCTTTAGTAAAGCCAAGATAAATTCTTCATTACATTTTCTTTTTGACAATTTTAATTGCTGCCAGGGTCTCTTCGCCTCACAACTTTATCTGTATACTATTCCTCTCCCACCCCTGCCTCATATGGGCTCTAGTCTTTCATGTGGGGTCTGTGTTGCCGATTTGGGTCCCGACCTTTAGTTGAGCTATAGGAACACATTTACTAAGATATTTAAATAGAGGTAAAATAAGTCCATGCTGCTTGCCTTGAAGAAAACTTTTTCAATAGATTTTAATAATGTGTCAGCCTATTTGCTTAAAGTAGTTGTAAAGGCTAAATTAATTTTTACCTTAATGTATTCTCTGCATTAAGGTAAAAAACCTTTTAAGTGCAGCTTCCCCTGCCCCCTTAAATACTTACCTGAGCTGAATCTCGATCCAGCACTGTGCCGGAGAGCAGCGGCACTGCTCTCTCTCTACCTCCTCACTGGACTCAGCGAGAGCATCGGGAGCCATTGGCTTCTGATGCTGTCAATCAGATCCAGTGGCGAGGGAACAGGGGGCAGGGCGGAGCCCCACTGTGTGTGTGAATAGATTCAGGGTCAACGAGAAAAACAGAAAAGTCCGAGCTCCACTTACCAACCAGTCTGCTAACCAACCAAATTAACCTGTCCAACAGTCTACGCTAAAAACAGGGGTTTAGTTTGAACACATTTACGTTTTTCAAATTTGTGCAATCTAAACCCCTGTTTTTAACACAGACTGTTGGAAAGGTTAATTTGGTTGGTTAGCAGACTGGTTGGTAAGTGGAGCTTGGAATTTTCTGTTTTTTTTCATTCATGCGATTGCCCTTCCAATTATAGGTGGGGGCAGCAGCCATTCATTTGTTACTGGTGTAAATTTGGTTTGGGGACACACTGGGCACATTTGCTGCCATTGTGCTATGTGCTGGGTATCCAGTGTGCTCCCTGCGACTTTAAGGAGGATTGGGCCTCATAAATTCAGTAGTGTTAGGACTGCAAGCGATACACAGGGTGCCGTGGAGAGGCCTTGCAGCTTACGCATGCGTTTGCAAATGCATGCACACTAAACCCCTGATTTTAACGCAGACTGTTGGACAGG
>BLSH010249461.1:1144831-1174178 GCA_018402905.1 Glandirana rugosa
ACAGTGAAAAATTGGTGGAGGATAGGCGCGATAATAATAATAATAATAATATGTCCTAAATATATCGCGGCTGTCAAACGCGTCGCGAAATGTTATAATCCCATCTGTCATGTTAATGTTATGTTAAGTTATGTCCTCCTTAGTCTCCTGGGACGAGCAATCTCGAATGTTAGATCCTCGATATCGGCTTACTGCCGATGTCGTGCCGAGATTTTACGGCCCTCCTGCAGATAACTGCAGGAGGGTAAGCCGAGCACGACCCGCGCGAGGGCGCCCGTGTGACGCCCTCGCACGGGCGCCCAGCCCGCCTGGGTTACAGACGGTGACAGGGATCAGTAGATCTGTCATGTCCCATTCACAGAACGGGGAACCGCCGTGTTTACTTCGGCGGTTCCCCGTTCCTCCTCTCTGTAAGGAGATCACGGGTCTCCGGCAGACATTGGGTCCGCCCGACCCGCGGGCACGCTCCCGCAGTGTGCCCGCGGGAGCGCGCCCAGCACGAGCCGAATGGGAGGACGTCAATAGACGTCCTCCCGGCATTTTAGAGCCGTGCTGTAGCCGTCATTCGGCTATAGCTCCTAGATTGTAAGCTCTAACGAGCAGGGTCCTCTGATTCCTCCTGTATTGAATTGTATTGTAATTGTACTGTCTACCCTAATATTGTAAAGCGCTGCGCAAACTGTCGGCGCTATATAAATCCTGTATAATAATAATAATAATAATAGCGCGGATAGGAGGTGGTTAAAAAGTGACAGAAAAAGTGTTAAAAATCTGCAAAGAAAAAAACCCCAAAAAACAAAAACGGCAAACACAGCAAACACCAGCAGTCAAAATCAAAACGGTTTCACTTAAAGATTCCTACTCCTTAGCTTTTAACCAGTAGTTCAGGCAAACTCTGAAATTAGCTCAACAGAGAGCTTTATAGGAATTGAATCACCTGTGACCAATTAACCCCTCACCTTAATTAGTAGTCTAAAGGAAGGAAAGAAAAAAAAAAGCTATTTAAAAAGTGACAGAAAAAGTGTTAAAAAGCTGCAAAGAAAAAACCCCCGAAAAACAAAAACTCCAAACACAGCAAACACCAGCAGTCAAAATCAAAACTGTTTCACTCAAAGATTCCTACTCCTTAGCTTTTAACCAGTAGTTCAGAATATATATATACAGTGCATTCAGTGCAGACTATATACAGTGCATTCGGCGGTGTACAATATATAATACACTTCAGGTGGAGTACAGTATATAATACAGTGTGTACAGTACTGTATATAAGACTGTGCATTCGGTGTACAGTATATAATACAGTGCAGGCAGTGTACACAGTATATAATACAGTGTGTACAGTATATAATACAGTGCACTCGGTGTACAGTATATAATACAGTGCAAGCAGTGTACAGTATATAATCAGTGCAAGCGGTGTACAGTATATAATACAGTGTGTACAGTATATAATACAGTGCAAGTGGTGTACAGAATATAATACAGTGCAAGTGGTGTACACAGTATAATACAGTCTGTACAGTATATAATACAGTGCATTCATGTACAGTATATGATACAGTGCAGGTGGTGTACAGTATATAATGCAGTGCAGGTGGTGTACACAGTATATAATACAGTGTGTACAGTATATAATACATTGCAGTCTGTGTACAGTATATAATACAGTGCAGTTGGGGTAACATATATAATACAGTGCAGTCAGTGTACAGTACATAATACAGTGTACTGCGGTGTGAAAAAACCCCCATCATGTGCGGAAGGCCACCAAGGAGAAGCAGACGCTCACAGACCACTAAAAGAGGGCAAGGAGCCTCTGTGTCTACAGTGAAAAGCAGTGGTCGTGGACATGGTGCATCCTCTGCAGGCGGGGCGTGCTTGTCATTTTTTCTGCTGCTGGACGCGTTATTGAGCCACAACATGCAGAAGAGTTGGTGGAGTGGATAACTAAGCCGTCCTCATCCTCCTCATCCTCTTTCACCCAGGCTCATACTAGTTTGCCTTCCAACGCAGCTGCCAAAGCGGACTATTTCACCAGTTCCTTGTCCACAGTTACTCCTTCCGTAGCCCCACCATCATGCATGGAGGAGTCACCAGAATTATTCGACCATAGTGTCAGTTACATGCTGCTGGAGGATGCGTAGCAATTTTAAGGCTCCAATGTTGGTTCCCAGGCTGAGGAAGGGAGTAATGGGAGCCTAGAGAGAGGGGGTGCCACCGAAGGACAAGAAATTAGCCGTCATTTTCCCCCAGCTGCAGCACACTGCCAAGTTTGCCCCAGTGACGAGGAGGGAAGGGATGATGAGGTCACTGACTGTACTTGGGTGCCTGAGAGAAGAGAGGAGACACAACTCCATCGAGGCAGGATGTCCTCCAGGGGCCAGCTTAAGGGCAGCCACCCTATTGCATCGCACCACAAAGCTCCACAGGTGCAGGGCGCTGCTGACTCCCTGCTGACTTCCAAAAGTTCATTAGTGTGGGCTTTTTTCAACACATGTGCAGTAGATTGCACCATTGCTTTTTGCAATCTATGTCTGAAGCAGATCAAGCCTGGACAGAACACCAGCCACTTGGGCACCATATGCTTGACAAGACATATGACAACCTGCCATGCAGTCCGTTGGCAACAGCACCTTAAAGAGCCACATCAGAAAAAAAAGATGGACTTCTCCTTGCTCATCATCTGGGATCTTAACCCCTACTATACCTCAAGTCCTCTCAAAAATCTGCATTGAGAGGAATGAAAATATAGCAATAGGTGCCACAAGTACTTGCACACAATCTGCTAGCAGTGCACCACCAGTTGATTTCAGCAAGCAAATTTCCCTACCCCAGTTGCGTAACCGTAAAAAAATATACTGTCCCAGTCATCCACATGCTCAGCGTCTAAATGCTAGCTTGGCCAAATTGCTAGCACTACAACTGCTGCCTTTTCAGCTGGTAGACTCTGCCCCCTTTCATGAAATTGTGGAGTGTGCTGTACCACAGTGGCAGGTTCCACAAAGAAATGTTTTTTCATGTTAGGCCATTCCAACTCTCTACCATCATGTAGAAGGCGAAGTTTTGTCCTTGTTGGACAGGGCGGTCCGCAGCAAGGTTCATGTTATCGCTGACTCATGGTCCAGCAGGCATGGTCAGTGATGTTACCTTTCCTTCACGGTGCACTGGGTAACTCTGCTGGCAGCTGGGAAGGATGCAGGACAGGGTTCAGTGTTGGAGCTTGTTTCACCACTATGTCTCCAAAAATATGGTGTTGATTCTGTCACATCTGTCTGCTCCGCCCCTCCTCCTCTGCTTCCTCTATGGCCTCTTCTGCAGAATTGTCCTCTGAACCAGCAGTGGTCCCTAAGCGTTTAAGGGGCTACGCAAGCAGTCAGGCTAAAGATGCCATGTGGTGCTTCAGTTGGTCTGTCTTGGGGACAAGAACCACACTGGGGCAGAGATTCTGTCAGCTCTGCAGTAGCAGGCTCAGAGGTGGTTGACACCACGGCAGCTTGAGCCAGGAATGGTTGTATGTGGCAATGGCACCAACCTTCTCTCTGCCTTCCTACAGGAACACTTGACACATGTTTCATGCATGGCACACATCCTGAATCTGGTGGTGCAGCGTTTCTTGGCCAGGTACCCAGGCTTACCAGATCTGCTGAGGCGGGCCAGAAAAGTCTGTGGGAATTTCTGGTGGTAATACACTGCCAGTGCTCGGCTGGCTGACATTCAAAGGGAATTCAACCTGCCCACCAACTGCCTCATTTGTGACATGCCCACCAGGTGGAACTCAATATTGGCAATGCTGCAGCAGCTGCACACACAGCAGAGGGCCATCAATGAGTACCTGTGTGAGTATGGAACCAGGTCAAGCTTAGAGGAGCTTGGCTTCTTTTCACCACGCCAGTGGCTACTGATCAAGGATGCATGCACTGTCCTGTCACCATTTGAGGAGGCCAAAAGGATGGTGAGCAGCAACAGTGCATGCATCAGTGATACTGTCCCTTAGTCTTCCTGCTGAAACATATGCTTAATGAAATCATGGACAGGGCACTTGAGGCAGAACAGCGGGAGGAAGAGGGGGACTTCCTTTGCTCTCAAGGCCTCCTTTATGCAGATAGCATACCTGCGATGCCGCCAAACACACAGGAAGAAGAGGAGGAGGAGGATTGTATCAGCATGGATGTAGAGGATAACACACAGCAGTCTTCAAGGGATGGTTTTCAGTCCCCAGAAACCCAAGCAGTTGTACGTGGCTGGGAGGAGGTAGTTCCTGACAATGTCATTCTTAGTGACCCAGAGGACTCAGAATCTCATGCCTCTGCAAACTTACACTGCAGGCACTCACTGATTCTGCAAAGCCTGCGAAAGGACCCTAGGATTCATGGTATCAAGGAGAGGGACCATTACTGGCTGGCAACCCTTCTTGATCCATGTTACAAGGGTAAAGTTGCAGAACTCATCCCACCTTCGCAGAGGGAGCAGAGGATGAAACATCTTCAGGACGCCTTGAAGAAAAGTTTGTGTAATGCTTTCCAGACCCCGGGAGGTTACCATTTCCTGGTGCTGGACAACATGTTTCTGAGGCTTAGTTCTGTCAGGAAGAGTGGTGGAGAAGGTGGCTGGCTGACTGATGCCTTTAAACAATTCTTTAGTCCTCAGCACTCAAGCAACCATCCGCAGCATCTGCATTATATGGTGCAGGAATATCTAGGGGCAAGGGCAGACTTGGAGACCTTTCCAACTGAGCATCCGCTGGGTTACTGGGTCTTAAGGATGGACCAGTGCTCAATATGCAATCGAGCTACTGGCCTGTCCTGCATCCAGCATGCTTTCTGAATGGACATTCAGTGCTGCTGCAGGGTTCGTAACAGATCAAAGAGTGCGCCTGTCCACAGACTCCATTGATAGGTTCACATTTATAAAAATGAATTAATCCTGGATCAGCAGCTATCAAGCCCCTGATGCTGATGTAACTGATTGAATTTGCTAGGGATCTGGGATCCCTTGAAAACTCTCTATGCTGCCTATCCTATTCCTGAATCTTGATGATGCCAGCTTCCAACAATATTTTTGGTTTAGGGCACCACCAACACCCAAGGCCCACTTTTTCTGCACCTGTTTAACAGGGGCATGCAATTTCAATTTTTTAAAAATAATTTTTAACAGCAGGCCCGTTCCTGCACCCAACAAGAGTAACTATGAGGGGCTACAGTGTTCAGGCACCACCAACACCCAAGGCCCAATTTTTCTGCACTTGTTTTACTGGGGCATGTAATTACAATTGTTTTACTAATTTTTAACAGCAAGGTCCATTCCTGCACTCAACAAGAGTAACTATGAGGGGTTACAGTGTTCAGGCACCATCAGCACCCAAGGCCCAATTTTTCTGCACCTGTTTGACTGGGGCATGTAATTACAATTTTTTACTAATTGTTTACAGCAGGGCCCGTTCCTACGCCCAACAAGGGTAACTGTGAGGGGTTACAGTGTTCTGGCATCACCAACACCCAAGGCCCAATTTTTCTGCACCTGCTTGACAGGGGCATGTAATTACAATTTTATATAGTGCAGTCCCCATAGTATATATATAATACAGTTCAGAGTATATAGTGCTGTCCATATAGTATATATAAGCAGTTCAGATTATAAAGTACAGTCCGCGTAGTATATGTAATACAGTTCAGAGTATATAGTGCAGTCCGTATAGTATATATAATGCAGTACAGAGTATATAGTGTAGTCCGTATAGTATATATAAAGCAGTTCAGAGTGTATAGTGCAGTCCGTATAGTATATATAATGTAGTTAAGAGTAAATAGTGCAGTCCGCGTACTATATATAATATACTTCAGAGTATATAGTGCAGTCCGTATAGTATATATAATACAGTAGAGAGTATATAGTGTAGTCATTGTAGTATATATAAAACAGTGGAGAATATATAGTATAGTCAGTGTAGTATCTATAACAAGCGGTATGGTTCAGGAGGGGGGCCCCTCGTTCGCGCCCCCTATCCTGCCCTGCCAGGCTGCATGCTCGGATAAGGGTATGGTATGGGTTTTGAGGGGGCCCCACATAATTTTTTTTTTCATTTGGGCGTGAAGTTCCCCTTAAAATCCATACCAGACCTGAAGGGCCTGGTATGCACTGGGGGAGACCCTACACTGTTTTTTTCATTGATTTTTCATCTATATTGCCAGAAGCCGGCAATACATTACAGCCGCGAGCAAGTTTAAATGACATTTTTCCTTTAGAAATGTCATTATTGCTGCGGCACTGTTCCGCACAGATGCGCCACTTTACAGGCAGACTAAGGGACCCCCCCCCAGGAATGATATTTAAAGGAATATTTCATTTTTATTGTTTCACTTTAAGCATTATTAATAAAATCGCTGCTCCTGAAAAAAACTATTGTTTTAAAATGTTTTTTTGCATTGATTCATGTCCCCTAGGGCAGTACCCAGGTCCCACACATTTTTTTTTCTGCAACAACTTGCATATAAGCCTTTAAAATGAGAAATTTTGATTTTTTATGTTCGTGTCCCATAATAGGGTTTGCATGTTCGCACAAACTTATTGCCTTTTTGCTGTTTTCTGGTGCGGAACGAACGGGGGGGGGGGTGGGGTAAGGTGTTCCCTACTAACCCTGCTTTAAACTGCTCTATAACTTTATCCCTGACCTGTCTGGTGTGTTCCTTGGCCTTCATGATGTGGTTTATTCACTAAGGTTCTCTAACAAACCTCTGAGAGCTTCACAGAACGGCTGTATTTATACTGAGATTAAATTACACACAGGTGGACTCTATTTACTAATTAGGTGAATTCTGAAAGAAATTGGTTCCACTAGATTTTAGTTAGGGGTATCAGAGTAAAGGGGGCTAAATACAAATGCACTTTTCAAATATTTATTTGTAAAAAAATGTGAAAACCATTTATCATTTTCCTTCCACTTTGTGTTCGTCTATCACAGGGGTGGCGAACACGCGGCTCTCAAGCCGCACGCGGCTCCCGGCCAAAATGAATGCGGCTCTTTGCCTCTTATCATATTTTGTATATACTGTGGCTCTTTGCCAAGTTTCATGTTTCTCTTATTTTCTCAAATTCATTTTCAGGGCGATCTCAGGCAGCTTGCATTGACTTCTATGATAGAAGTCTCCTCGCAAGCCGCCTTGAGATCGCCTCGAGCGCCGCTTCGCGCCGCTTCGCGCCGCTTCGCGCCAATAATAAAACCAATAATATGGTTTTAATTATGTGTTTAAAATTTTGGCTCTTTGTGTCTAACTTGTTCGCCACCCCTGGTCTATCATATAAAATCCCAATAAAATACATTTATATTTTTGGTCGTAACATGACAAAATGTGGAAAATTTCAAGGGATATGAATACTTTTTCAAAGCACTGTGTGTATATATATATATATATATATATATATATATATTTACAAGGGGTCTTCAAAAATGTTTCTGCACTTTTTTATATCTAATAGAATTAAAAAAAGTGCAGAAACATTTTGCAAAAACATTTGTATATCTCTATCTATAGCTATATATCTCTATCTATCTATCTATCTATCTATCTATCTATCTATCTATCTATCTATCTATCTATCTATCTATACCATGTAGTTATATTTTTTACAACAATGCACATGGTTTTCCTATGTAGCCAATATATTTTCTCAGTAGTTGAAGCTATAATGGTTTTGGGCCAAATTTCTATGTATACAGTATATTATAAAACATATACAGTACATTTTTGTTTTAGTGTTTTCTCTTAAAATAATAAACATGTTATACTTACCTGCTCGAGTCCAATACTTCTCGTCTCGGGTCCACTGTCTGCCCTCCTCCCCCCTGCTGAGTGCATCCACAGCAAGACACTTGCCACGTGTCACTTGTGCATTCTTGCTTCTGAGTTCTGGCTCTGATTGACAGCAGGAGGAGCAAATGGCTCTCAATGCTGTGTCAGAGCCAATGAGGAGTAAGAGAGCGAGCTGGGAAGCTGCATGCAGAAGTTTTTTTTTTACCTAACTGCATAGAATGCATTAAGGTAAGAAAAACCTTTTACCTTTACAACCACAGCAGAAGCAGTTTACTTTCAGAGTCTCTCTTTGAGTGAAATGTTGTAGATTTATTACAGAATGATTTTAATCATCAGGCAAGGTAGAAGAGTGACAGAGTAGGATTTAATGGTCAATTCAGTTTGTTTAAATGTTAGCTTGAGCTATTGAGCTGAATAACAACCTTTTCTGCAGCATTGAAAAAAATAAACCTGAAACACATGTAGATCTCTGCCTACTGTCTGTTACAACATTTTAATGCATTATTTGGTATATTTACATGACACTTGCTGTCACTTTTCCCTCCATCATTCTAATGCAATGCAATTACTCATTTAACAACTAGAAACAGGCAACTAAATAAGTAATAGTCATAGAGATCCTCATCTAAGAGAAAATTTTAACCAAAGTCAATTTAATCTTCGTGACAAGATTTAATTTAGAAGGAACCTTGTATAAATAAATGGTTCATATTCTGAAAATACTGGACATCTGTACACTTTTAAGTCTATGTTCACCCTTAAAATATAATTTTGCAGAAAAAAAATGTGCATTTGTTATTTTTTTTAGTGGATTGTGGGGGAAATGTCAGGCTCCTTCAAGATCTTTCTCCAACTCTTTGTCCATATGTCCACAGAGCTGGAGGAAGTGTCATTGGACTACAAGTGTGCTGATTATTGCACACATGTTCTATCGATAACTACAAGTCTGTCTGTTGATGTTTAAGATGTTTAATCTTTGCATATGGAAAATGTTCTTTACTGTGAAGAGTTGTGAAAATGGGGTTCTTTATTTCAAAAGCATATCAAAAGGAGAGGATTTCCTCTCTAATGCTGGCCATACACTACACGAAAAATCATTCTAACCCATTTTCAAAAAATGAGAGCAAACGATAGTGCCATCATGTAATGACTGATAAATCATTCAATGGACATAAATTAATCAGTTTTTTGTTCGTTTTTTCACATATACCTAATGCAAACAGTTTGGACGGGAAACACATTAACCTTTCAATTTATCGTTCGGCAGAATATTTCCTTTTTTTTGACTCAAAAACATCCCAACCGATTACCTGTTTGTGCCCGTTAACTGGCCAAAAAAACAAAAAAGCTGTCCAAATGAGCGAATTTCAGCTGATTTTTCGTATAGTGTGTGTCCAGCAAAAGACAGTTATCCCTGGAACAGGTGTCCCCAGCGAAATATTTAATCTCACGTTTTTCTCTTGGGACAACCTTACATTTTTAGGAATTACTCATCTCTTTATGTTTTAGTGACAATGGTCACAAGTACAAAAAAAAGTATAAATCTTAGAGATACAAACCACAATAAAAACTTTGGATATAAACCTTCCCCACCCTACTGAAAATGGGATAAAAATGTGTTGCCTTTACATACACTTTAATGGCATGCATGAAGCTTTCTAACAAGGAATGTGGCATGTGATAAACCACATAAGAATTTGTAGAAGGATGTTTCCAATAATATTTTTTCAGTTAGATGACTTTAGAAATGTATTTGAATATTTATGAGAATAAAGGTTAAATAATTAAAGATAATCAACGTATTGATTAATGAAATGTACTGTATATACAGATAAAACCCTTTTTTGTATTTAGGTGAGGTAGGGAAGGGTTAAAGGTTTTTTTTTGCTGTTTGCATTATGTTGGTGAGATTTCCCTTCATTCCTGTCCTGTGGACACAACAGGGATTAAGAAGAATTATTTCCAAAGTGAGGGGATTCCCCTATAAGAAAGTACTCACTGGAATGTGTGTCCCATTTCAAGATTTCCCCCAGCTCTGGCTCTGCCGATACCTATACAATTTTGTATTTCCCACTATATTTTGTCCTGCTGTGCAAACATTTTTTCTAAACTGTACAGTGAAGACTGCAGGTAGGCAAAATACAGATATAAATGCAAAGTAATGCCAGCCTGGGCCTATAATGACAGCTTTGAAAGCACAGGTAAAGTATAGATCTGGTATGTTTAGAGTGTGAGTTATAAAAAGGTAAAATGGACCTCAACATTAAAGCCTATATTGCTAAGTGAATTATTAATTCTTGTTGGACTAACCTAAATGTGTGTAATTCGGTGGGTATAAATACTATTACTTTGCTCTCTGGTTTTCAGATTCCAGGTATGAACAAGCGTGTTACTCACACCACTCACTTTTATGTGACTGTTTTGGTGCTTGGTAAGGACCCTAAGCCTAGAAAGAGCTCAAACAGTGATTTCTTTCTGTACTCTCAGAGGCTCAGAGTAGTAATAGGGGAGCAAAGGAAAGGTAAGTATGTGCTGTTGGCTAGGGTGAGATTTCATATCCAGTGGATCCTAATCCACACGTCATCTCGCTACGTTAAAGCAAATTTGAAGGCTGTCTAAACCCACAAACAAAAAATTAATATATGGCAGCATACCAGTCCTTAGATATGGGGGTATACAGTATGCATTCTTAACTCAGAAAAGTACCTTCTATTGCTCTCAGCTTCCCCTAAATCTTAAAAAAAAAAAAAAAATAGTTTTGCTGCTGTGATCTGACTTCCTGTTAAAAAGTGGCTTTGTTTGTTCTCCATGGTCCCAATGTATGTAGGCATGTATCCCCTGCTCTTACTCACAGTGGCTATGAACTTTGGACTATGGGATGTGTAGTGTGCATAGAGCAGAGTACATGAACACAACTAATTTGTACTGCTCATTCAGGTTCAGGAGCTCATGGAGGACATTACAAAGAGGAATAAAACCACAGTAGTAACAATTTTAGGAAAAAATAGATTACAGTGCCATTAAGTAATAGATATGTATGGATAATGTTTGGAAAATAAGGATATCATTTCACGTAAACCCCCATCATTAAAAACTATCAAATGCTGTATTACATGCTGTCCGTACTCACTCTTTAACTATGGGATTCATTTTCTGTAGTCTATAAAAACCTGGTTGATCCTGCTGTTCTTTGTCTCCCCCTTCTAATCATGTTCCCAATGCAGTTGGAGATTTTTCAGAGCAGTGTTGGCAACTAGTGCACATGCTCTGTTTTCAGTGAGTTTCTATGCTGAGCATTTCCTCACTATCACATCTAAACACCTCATGTAACTATAGAGTCACATATGTGAGCGTATACACTCTGGTAAATGACAGCCCACTCCCTCCCTCCTCCTTCATACTGACTAACCAGCTAAACACAATGGGGGTGGGATATTACATCTTGATTGATGGAGATTTCACTGCCCTGTTATTCTAAGACACAGGCTGAAGGGTCGTGACACAGCCTGTGACTGGCAGAAATCTGGCCAAGCCATCTTATTGACCAAATATAATAAAGATTTGATTTCAAATATATATTTTTATGACAATTTATAACAGCTTATTGATATCAATTATTTATTTTTATGCTATATCCTGAAGGCTGGTCTTATTTTTTATTTTGAACATGTGATCAGCAGTAGAGGCCTAGAAGCTCCTCCTGCTCATGTTTCCCTGCAGACAGGCTGGGAAAGAGTTGGATCATGTGACAGCTGTATATATCGATTAGGAAAGAAGGTACTTAGATTTTTTATTTTATTAACCACTTCAGCCCCGGAAGGATTTCCAGCTTTAGGACCGGAGCCCTTTTTGCGTTTCGGCACTGCGTCACTTTAACTGAAAATTGCGCGGTCATGCGACGTTGTACCCAAACGAAATTTGCGTCCTTTTTTTCCCACAAATAGAGCTTTCTTTTGGTGGTATTTGATCCCCTCTGCGTCATTTCTGATCGCCGCTATAAACAAAAGAAGAGCGACAATTTTGCAAAAAAACCCAAATTTCTTACTTTTTGCTAGAATACAAATCCAAAAAAAAAATATAAAAAAACATTTTTTTTCACCGTTTTTGGCCGATTTATATTCTTCCTCATATTTGCGATAAAAAAAATCGCAATCGGCGTTTATTGATTGGTTTGCGCAAAAGTGGTCGCGTTTACGGAGGATGAGAATTCATTTTTGGGGTTTTTATTTTATTTATTTTTTTTACTAGTAATGGCGGCGATCTGCGATTTTTAGCGGTACTGCGATATTGGGGCGGACATGTCGGAACATTTTGACACTTTTTTGGGACCATTGGCATTTATACAGCGATCAGTGCTATAAAAATGCACTGATTACTGTGTAAATGCCATTGGCAGTGAAGGGGTTAACCTGCAGGGGGCGCGCTAAGGGTTAACTATGTTCCCTGGGCATGTTCTAACTGTATGGGGGCTTGCCTAGCTGGGGAAGGGAAGTGGTCACAGCCTTCACGTAAAGGAAGGCTGTGATCACAGCCCTTCCCCCTCACACAGAGCGGAGGTCCGTGTTTACATACACGGACCTCCGCTCACTCGCTCCGGGGGGGCCATCGCGGGTAGCCGGCGGCAATCGAAGCCGCCACACCCGCTCCCTGGCCCTCCCCGAACACAGTGAGCGCGCGGGCGCGCCTCCGGCGGCGCGCTCACAGTGCGCGTTATCGCAGCCGCCGTCGTATGACGGCGATTTGCGATAACGAGCCACTTTGCCGCCGTCAACCTGCGGTTGGCGGTCGGCAAGTGGTTAAAATAATTACATATACAGGCAGTCCCGAGTTACAAACATCTGACTTACATACGATTCGTACTTACAAACAGAGGGAGACAACAGGAAGTGAGAGGAAATCTACCCCTAGGAAGGGAAATTCACTCCTGTAAGAGTTGCCATGGGAAAAAGGTGTCTCCACTGAAGCTTTATCACCAATCCTCATTTCCATGAAAACCCAAAAGGTTCAAAATCCAATTGTCACAGGGACAGAAAGTGAGGTAAAATCTTTGGAAAAGGGGCACAGACAGCAAAACAAATGTTACAGGGGTGTCAACCCTTCCCTATGCTATCCAAAAAATATTTTTTTGACTGAAGTTACATTTAAAAAATGTACGTGTTCCAACTTATATACAAATTCAACTTAAGAACAAACCTACAGAATCTTGTTTGTGACCCTGGGAACTGTCTATACAGAAAGAGAAGGGATAATGTAAATTGATCAGTGTGTGTTTAATATCACTTTAAGTTATTACGCTTACAGGAAAACTTCCTTAATCATGGAAACTCTGTGGTATCTATTATCACTTGTTACTGTGCAGAGTTAACACATTATCACATAACTTGTCTCAAATTCATTTCTATTCTGTCTGTTTCAGTGAACTGTCCCTTTCTTTAATTACAGTTCTAAGGAGCCAGTCTTGACAAGATGATGTTTATGATTCTGTTGTATGGGGGTGAATCATAACATACAACTAATTGTGCAGACTTTAACAGCCTCCAGGTATTTTTTGTACGTGGGGGAGAAGAATTTACATCCCGGTCTCTTGCTCTGCACAGACACTTAACATTACCTGGGGGATGCATTTGTGCATTTTTTCAATGCACTGTGCATGTCTACACAAAACTTGAAATACACCTTTTCAGAAGAAAAAAAAGAGAAGGATCAGATCACTCCTGAAGTGATATGTAGCTCCCTTGTGGTAAATATGCACAAGCTACCTCTTTTGTGTGTTGCTTTGAGTTTGTTATTAAAAAAGCAGGTTAGCACATACCACCTTCTCTGATACATGGACATACTATATGGTATTATTATCTTTATGTATGTTTTTTTTTCACAATAAAGTTTATTTGAGTTGCAAAATTAAATACAACCATTGTACATTATACATATGTTTTTACACAAATAGGTATACATATGTTTTGGCAAACTCAGTATATCAACAGGTGTAGTAAATTACAAAGAAAGACAGGTGATTGAATGTAGTTCGTAATTGACCCGTAATTTGTCCTTATCTACATCTAAGCAAATTTTTAGATCATTTTGCTGTGAGATGTAATTCTTCATCTATTGTAGTCAATTTTCAATAATCAGTAACATATCTTATAACATAACATTGCATCTCCAGGTTACACGGAGTAACTAGAGAGTGTCAGTATGAAAATTATTAGAGAAGAAGGAAAAAGAGAAAAGAGTAGTTTGAAGAGATAAAAAAGTTTAGCACTGTCTAAGGAGTTGCCTCGAGTTAATTTATGCGTTATGTATCCGTGAGGGTTTTGTCAGAATATTTAAATATTACCCATGTTCTCCATAATTTGTTGAATTTATCTGTTGTTTCTTGAGCTATGGCTCTGATTTCCTCCATGCCATATATGTCATTTACGTTAAGAAGCCATTCTTTAAGTGTGGGTGTATTTTTAGTTTTCCAATGTCTTGGAATCAAGGCCTTTGCTGCTGAGGTATCTATTATATGCTTTGTCACATCACAATTTTTTTGCCAAAATGGGCACATGAGGTCACAGTCCCACCATGTGTGTTGTAGGGTGCCCTCTGCCTTATTACAGCACCAGCACAGGTCCGAAGCCATTGGAAACCACTTGTGTTTTTTGCCCGGTGTATTGTACGAATTTGTCAATAGCTTATAGGCCAATTCTTGAATGCGCGTACTGATTGAGCATTTATGTGCGATTACACATGCATGTAACCATTGATCTTCATTGAAGTGGGTGTTTAGTGCTCCTTCCCAAAATCTTTTGAATTTATTTAGTTGCAAATGGCCGTATGTTTGCAACCATGCGTACGCTAAAAATATGTTTTTTTCAGTGTATTCGGCTTTCAGGCACACTTCCTCAAGTGACAATGGTCTTGGGAAATGTTTGTGTTTAGTGACATTAGAGAGAAGGCTATGAATTTGTAGGTATTCCCTTATCTTTATGTATTTACAACAGAGAATAGTAATGCATAGGGAAGTGATTTTGATTTTAATACTTGCTTGCTAATGCAAACCTGTCATGAGAAACAGAGGTTGCCATATCTAATCCTCCCTTCTAAAACTGCTAGTGGCCTGGCTGCCTTGTAACCTTCTTGCTTGATATCTTTGAATAAGTGACCCGGGGACAAGTATGCTGATGAGGATTTCTGAAGCTACCCAAAGATTAATCTTTTTTTTTCCTTCAGCCAGCGGGCCAAATGAAAAAAAAAAAAGAAGACATTCCTCCATCACTCAAGCAAAGTAGACGGAGGAATCATGCCTGCTGTGCCAATACTCTGACAACGGGACTCCTCCGCTGTCAGAATACACAGAGCAGCCAATTGGCTACAGCCGCTGATCTTCAAAAGCCGTCAAAAATTCTGGTTTGCCAGGATTTGATCATTAGATAGACTTCTGTTGAGCGGGTATTTCAATAGATGGAACAAAATGCAGCAGGTCCCTGCTGAACCAGCCACATTTTGATCCATCTATGGCCAGCCTAAGTTTTGTCTGAATTACCTGATCTGCATCCTGATTTGTATTTGGATTAACCACTTGCCAACCGCTCCATAGCAGATTTACTGCTACAGGGTGGCCACACAATGCAGAATCACGTATATATACGTGATTCTGCACTTCCGGGTAGGGGGCGTGTGTGCCGCCAGGGCACCGCTTCTACTTTGATTTGTCACAGCAGAAACTGATCAGTCGGTGCCAGCCAATGGATGTCCACCTGCACCAGTCGATCGTGTGGACTAGTCACAGGACGAAGCTCTGTCTATGTAAACAAGGCAGGGCTCTGTTCTGTCAGGGGGAAAGTGAATGATTTTCAGGGAAAGAAAATTTCATCACTTCCCTTAGTAAAAGCACCAAACACAGTACACAAAAACACTGACTAGGCACAGATTTAACCCTTTGATCACCCTAGATGTTTAACCCCTTCCCAGCCAGTGCCATTAGTACAGTGACAGTGCATATTTTTAGCACTGATATTAATGGCACTGGTTCTCCTGACAGTGCCATTAATATCACAGTCCCTCTATAAGTCGCTGATCACCACTATTACTAGTAAAAAAAAACTAAAATAAAAATTCCAGTGTATATACACCATAGTTTGTAGAGACTATAACTTTTGTCAAACCAATCAATATACGCTTATTGGAATTTGTCTGCTTTTTTCGTTCATAATGAAAAAAATAACACAATTGTCAGTTAAATTAATGCAGTGCCGTATTGCAAAAAATGTCCTTGGAAAAATGGCCATGAAGGGGAGTAAATCTTCTGGAGGTCAAGTGGTTAATCAGGGTGACAATGCTGCTCCCCCTAGTAACTGATATGAGTGAGCCTAGTCATCCCAGCACAGGAAGTGGGTTACTGGCAGGATCATCAAGTGAAAAAATGCATGAAAAAAAAAACAATTGCAGCCATCACATCTAAGGCAGCTCATAAATTATTTGATTTTCTTTCCTTTCACCATGGGTGGAATGACAGAAAATCACTTGATTCCCCCATCAGTACATTCAGTGTTGATGGGGGAATGCCTCCCAGAGCGCTACTGTGTTCTGCTGGCGGGGGTTGCAGGGAGCCTGGCTGGCAGAACACAATGATTACTGCTAGCTGCTATAGCCACCGGCAGTAATTGCATGCCAAAAATCCGACATGCTGGTTATACCCAAGTCAATCGATGGGGCAACTTGGATACAATCAGCCTGCCAATACATGGGTCGAAATTTGGTTGGTCCCTGCTGAACCAGCTGAATTTCAATCCATGTATGGCCAGCTTAAGAACTGATATATTGCAATATATTACATTTTTGTTTCTGGTATAATTAAAGAGTTCCACCCTTTTAAAAGTCAGCAGCTACAAAAAGTGTAGCTGTTGACTTTTAATAATCAGACACTCACCTGTCACACAGTCCAGCGATGCAACCGCCCGCTGCCTCACGCCTCTCCTCCTCCTCTGTGCAGCACCGGCATATCAAGTGTAGGCGTCCGACTTTGGCTTCAAAGCCGGGCACGCACTGCGCATGCGCGAGCCGCACTGCGCGCTGTGAATGGCCAGGCACGTCACAGGTCTCAGAATATTGCTGGGAGGGAGGGGGGAGAGATGAACTTCCTTCCGGTTCCACGGCCCCAAGAGAGGAAGTGGGAGCTGGGACCCTGTGAAAAAATGACATGCCAATTGTGGCATGTCAGAGGGTCACCTACACTAAAAGCGAAACTTCCACTTTTGGGTGTAACTTGGCTTTAACAATTTAGATCACATTAAAAAAAAAAAAAAAAACTTAGGTATAGCATTGTTTTTACGGTTCAGAAATCACAACAAAACACATGCTGTGCAAATCAATGTAATTGCAGTAGTGATTGACTAAAAGGAAACAACTACATTATTTAATCCTTAGATCCTGGACTAGAAATGTCTTGGAAAAAGTCTTATAGCTAGCCTAAATGTTATTATGCTTCCATTCGCCAGCACGCTAATCAGTTTTCAGAAATAATTCATCCCTTTTGTTTATATGATGCCAGTCAAGTCAAGTAGTCAAGTATATAAACTAATTTCATTGTTAGTATACTAGTACTGAAACATAATTCTTGTTGCCTAGGAAAGTTCACATATGCTTAAACCAGTGCTCCAAACCACCAACCTTATTTATCTACTGCAATGATATCTATTGACTTCAAGAAACCTCAATTGTATCCCCAATCATACAATTCTCCACCTATTCCTATAAAATAATTAGGTTGAAAAGCTAGAGAGGTCCTAAACATTTAGGCCAGATTCACACATTCACAACACGTTATTGCATGTAAGATGAATAGTTCTACAACATACTGAGGAAACTAATTTACTTTGTAGTACAATGCATGATAGTGTGTTAAAAAAGGCTTGGCATTCTATTCATTTTGACATATATGCGTTAAGGCAACACAACAAGCCCTAAAGAGTTTTTTAGTTTTGGATATAGTAGTGAAGGATTAAAACCAATTTAAATTGGATTAAAAAATAATGTTTTATCGTTGTCTGTGCCGCCATTCAATAATTTTACCCTCACTAGTTGTCCTGGTGACCATTTATTCCAGAGACAAAAAGTGATTGGAAATCCAAAATTTTTAAACTGTTACCAAAACAGAAGGTGAGGGTAAGTCTTTCAACAGGGGCGCCTGTATAAAAGGAGAAACCTCTTCCTTTGTAGAAATGTACTTTTACTTCCTGATGCATCATCTGGATTTTTCTGTTTTCTGAACCAATTTTATCATACATTTTGGGCGTTTGCTTGTTGCGCTCACTGCACTGTATATATGTGGATTCATAACTTTGGGTCATAACTCTTTTACTTGTGTTAAACCTTGAAAGGGTTGTTAACTATTCCCTACCCCAGGGCTGGACAAATCCTAGTCACCAGGTCACCATAGCAGTGAAGAAAAACTCCAAGTGACCAGGTATATTAGCATTTAAAATGTATTGACTGCCGTTCCCACAACTGACACAAGAAGTCTCTTAAAATAATTGAAATTTCCTTATTGACTCCAGATCTATTAGCCACTACTAGATGGAAACTAATAGAAAGGGGATTTCTTCAATCGCTGAACTAAAACAATACGTTTTTATTGCAGACTACCATGGACCAAACTTCTCTGTACAAATATCAAACCGTGAAAAAAAAAATAAAAAAAAAATAGAGCTGTGTTCCCAAGACAGATTGTAACAAGAAAATACAATAATATATTATATATAATAATCTACGTAAAAACCCCAAGACCACTTTGTATCCCGGAGCCTCATATTCCTGTATTCTCACTGCCTACCTGATAGCAACTCCCTTTTTGGGATTAAGCAAGGATCTTTATATATGTTGATATATATATTTGCATTATGTGATGTAGTAGTTCTGGTGTAAATTGAGAATACATACGATATACACGAGTCTTTTGAGATGTAGAACACAAAGTCCCGAATTGAGCTCTCTTTTTCTTTATTGTTATTATTATTGTTATTAATATTATTATTATTATTATTTTTTTTGTACACATGAGTTTGGTTTGTGGTAGTCTGCAATACATTTGCAAGTGTTTCCTCCATGTATTTTTAAAATGTATAAGAAAGTGAGATAACATATGGGTCAGATCTGTGAGAGGGAGAGAGCATAGGAGTTAGTACTGTGACACTTTAGGAAAAGATGGGTCAGCACTTGTGTGTGAAAATATGGATCAGTACTGTCTGTGTGGGATTGTCCAAAAAAAAGAAAAAAGCATATAGTCCTGGTTGGCGCAATCAACTCTACATTTTGGGTATAAACATTTGAAAAAATATTTGGAAGGCTAGTGGGACTTTGAAGGTGTTGAAACTCCTCTCAGTATAATTATCACACAAACATTAGTAAAAGAAGAAACTTTATTGTATAAATCCTAAAAGCTATGTAACTGGGGTTCACATATCCCTCTTTAAGAATATCAGTAACAAATAATCACACATCATCCAGAATATATGCATATGGTTACATATACATGTATAGTTCGTTGTAACATACTGTTTATTGACACAGGGAGGGGTCTCTATCTTCAGGGGTGCGTTGGGTTGTGGATGATGTGTGATTATTTTTTACTGATATTCTTAAAGGAGGATATGTGAACCTCAGTTACATAGCTTTTAGAATTTATAAAATAAAGTTCCTTCTTTTACTAATGTTTGTGTGATAATTATACTGAGAGGAACTTCAACACCTTTAAAGTCACACTAGCCTTCCAAATATGTATTGCCAAAAAAAATAAACAAAATCAGGGCAGTGGCCACCAGGATTTGTATGGGTGTGTGTTATTAATACAGTATCTCACAAAAGTGAGTACACCCCTCACATTTTTGTAAATATTTTATTATATCTTTTCATGTGACAACACTGAAAAAATGACACTTTGCTACAATGTATATTTGCTGTTTCCTCAAAATAACTCAACACACAGCCATTAATGTCTAAACCACTATCAACAAAAGTGAGTACACCCCTAAGTGAAAATGTCCAAATTGAGCTCAAAGTGTCAATATTTTGTGTGGCCACCATAATTTTCCAACACTGCCTTAACATTCTTGGGCATGTAGTTCACCAGAGCTTCACAGGTTGCCACTGTAGTCTTCTTCCACTCCTCCATGATGACATCACAGAGCTGATTGATGTTAGAGATCTTGCGCTCCTCCACCTTCCTTTTGAGGAAGCCCCACAGATGCTCAATAGGGTTTAGATCTGGAGACATGCTTGGCCAGTCCATCACCTTTATCCTCATCTTCTTTAGCAAGGCAGTGGTCATCTTGGAGATGTGTTTGGGGTCTTTATCATGTTGGATTACTGCCCTGCGGCCCAGTCTCCGAAAGGAGGGGATCATGCTCTGCTTCAGTATGGCACAGTACATGTTGGCATTCATGGTTTCCTCAATGAACTGTAGGTCCCCAGTCCCGGCAGCACTCATGCAGCCACAGACCATGACACTCCCACCACCATGCTTGACTGTAAGCAAGACACACTTGTCTTTGTACTCTTCACCTGGTTGCCGCCACACATGTTTGGCACCATCTGAGCCAAATAAGTTTATCTTGGCCTCATCAGACCACAGGACATGGTACCAGTAATCCATGCCCTTAGTCTGCTTGTCTTCAGCAAACTGCAGGCTTTCTTGTGCATCATTTTTAGAAGAGGTTTTCTTCTGGGGGACGACAGCCATGCAGACCAATTTCATGCAGAGTATGGCGTATGGTCTGAGCACTGACAGGCTGACCTCTCACCCCTTCAACCTCTGCAGCAATGCTGGCAGCACTCATACATCTATTTTCCAAAGACAACCTCTGGATTTGAGGCTGAGCATGTGCACTCAACTTATTTGGTTGAGCATGGCGAGGCCTGTTCTGAGTGGAACCTGTCCGTTAAACCACTGTATGGTCTTGGCCACCATGCTGCAGCTCAGTTTCAGGGTCTTGGCAATCTTCTCATAGCCTAGGCTATCTTTATGTACAGCAACAATTCTTTTTTTCAGATCCTCAGACAGTTGCCATGAGGTGCCATGTTGAACTTCCAGTGACCAGTATAAGAGAATGAGAGTGATAAATTTAACACACCTGCTCCCCATTCACACCTGAGACCTTGTAGCACTAACGAGTCACATGACACCGGAGAG
The DNA here is from genome assembly GCA_018402905.1 of Glandirana rugosa. Classification (NCBI taxonomy): domain Eukaryota; kingdom Metazoa; phylum Chordata; class Amphibia; order Anura; family Ranidae; genus Glandirana; species Glandirana rugosa. The sequence continues at coordinate 1,165,811 of BLSH010249461.1, forward strand.
GGAAAATGGCTAATTAGGCCCAATTTGGACATTTTCCCGTAGGGGGTGTACTCACTTTTGTTGCCAGCGGTTTAGACATTTTTGGCTGTGTGTTGAGTTATTTTGAGGGTACTGAAAATTTACACTGTTATACAAGATGTACACTCACTACTTTACATTGTAGCAAAGTGTAATTTCTTCAGTGTTGTCACATGAAAAGTTATAATAAAATATTTACAAAAATGTGAGGGGTGTACTCACTTTTGGGAGATACTGCATATGTGCCCAAACACTTCACTTTGGGATCTATTTAAAAAACAAAAATACAAGCATTAGCACAGCCATTACAAAAAAGCCCTGTATTGTACCTAATATATCTTTTCTATAATTGCCAGTCCCATTCAGTGGCCATCATACAGTATTCACCTAATTGAGGTATTTCAAGAAAGTACTGCACTGTGGCCTCTGGAAGGAGCTGACAATCATAGGAAATAAACACATTAGGCCCAATACAGGAATTATTTATGGCAGATGTGGGAATACTTGAAACATTCACACAGCAATTATTTTTTTTTATAAATTGACCCCCTTGTGTAAATATGTCAATAAAAAAAAATTGGGCCATGGTGTCTGACTGTAGCTTACTGGCTCTTAGGTTTTTTCTTTAGCTGGCTACTAGATATCTGCAAGATTTGTCCAGTCCTGCCCCACTCTATCCAAAACAAAACAGTAAAAAGTTTTTGGCTTTACATACACTAATTATTTTCGTAGTTTCACTTTTCTCACCAGTATTGTCAAGCTCAAATTTAGTGGTGATTAGTCTAATTCCATCACTTGATTTGTCTCAGAGAATGCCAAAACATTCATTAACTTGTAAAACTGAGTTTCAAGGAATGTGTTGGTAAATTGCCAGCTGTCAGGGTATTAATTAAAAAGTATTACAATTATTCCCAGTAGCTATAAGATTTGGAAATTCATCTGCCATTGTGATATTCCTTCCAGGTCTTCTAAAATGTCTTCATTTTGTTCAGCACATTGCAGGTGGCCACTAAAGAAATGATCAGTGCAAACTGATGTTGTGCTAGTGTTTTGCTTTGCTATGCAAATTGAAAAATTCTAAATGTAAGTAGTATTTTAAGAAATGTACTATGAACATAAAAACCAACAAAGCTACTGTTAAAAGAAGAAGCAACATAAAACTGCTAGAAATGCACATACATATCTGTATAAATAGCAATATTTGCTACCACGATTTTAGGATTATGTCAATGTTAGCTCAAACGTAAAGTTATGTGAAGGATTTGGTTGGGTGTTAAGGTTAGATTAGGTGCTAAATATTCATTTTTAGGATAAAGAGAAGAGTAAAGTTTAAAGTGGTTGCAAGTCATCAGATATACCCAGTGAAGTGACTGACTTTAGGTGATACACAGAGATGAAACGAATCCTCCTACATAAGCTGTACCTGTTTACCTGCATCCATCTGTCCTCTGCAGTCTTCCAAAACAGACATTTTAAACAGCATCTCAGCTCTAAAAAGCCGGGGGCAGAGATCTGATGTCTCACAGTACAGAGCTCAGGGAGGAGAGTTCTGTGCCCTGATTGGAGGAAAGGGACACACCCCCCTTCACACAGTACATGGGGAACATGCACAACCGGTGACTGTCAATCATAGGTTGTATGCTAGCGCTACCCTCCCCGTCACCAATTACCTCTTGAAGTCAGGAAAAGCTGTCAGAAGAGAAGTATCTCATGCAGATAACAAAGGAATGAGGCAGCAAAAAATAAAATCACACTCAGTGCTTTGGATAGAGACTCCATATAGAAGGATATGCTTTGTTCATATTTCACATTTGAGATTTACAATAACTTTAATGTTGGTGAGGATAATCATTAGGGTTATTCATACAGGTGAATTAAGTGTTAGGGTTCTCCTGTCAATCACAGCTAGTGAGGTAATTGGGAGACCGAGGGGGCGGGGCCGAGCCAGGGCTCAGTGTGTGTGAATGGAAACACAGAGCCTAGGGTCAGGGTGTGCCTGTTTGGGTGCCCCCACAGCAAGCTGTTTGCTGTGGGGGCACCCAGCAGGAGAGAGGAGCCAGGAGCGCCGGAGTCGGACCCAAGAAGAGGAGGATCCGGGCTGCTCTGCACAGAGCAGGTAAGTAAAACTTGTCTGTTATTTTTAAAAAAAACAACAAAAAACCAAGGATTTAATATCGCTTTAATTATCATTTTAAACAGCAGGAGGTAAACAACACATTTTTTTTTAAAGGGCGTGTGCAGTATTTTTTTCTTTATTTATTAGGGTCAGGAATAAAAATATAATATAATATTTTGTATTTTTTGCCAGTAGGAGAAATATAAATCTCTTCTTACATGTCTTTCATTGACAGATGTTTTAGCAGTTTTCTTTTTTTAACCCCTTCCCACTGCCACCACCCAGTGCTTTAAGAGAGTCTAACTGCCAGAATCAGGCATTCATGTGAGCTTTTTCAAAGCAATCAAATAATCAGATGCTCCTGATCACAAATATGCATCGGGAGTTTCCCATTACATTTTAGTTACAGCGCTTGCAGCGCGCAGTGCGCAGTGAGAGCTCTTTCAGCACAAAAAACTGCTCCCTATGAATGCATATATGCAGCTTGTGAGTGTTAAAGCCCACCTGCCCCACAGCTGCATATATACATATAGCTGGCAGGAACAGGTTAAATTCTGTAGCTAAAGCTGTGAATTACACACATAGCTGAATGAATCACAGTGACTTATTTCTAACAGCTCAGTACAAAAGTTCAGACACAGCCAGCCACAAAGCAGGCTGCTACTGCTGTGTGGTACCTTTAGAAAAGTCATAGTATGCTGGGAATCCTTTGTCATATGTTAAATAATTGATTAATAAAAAGTCAATAATAATATTGATAAATAAGTTTAAAAAAGAATAAACTGATAGGAGGTATTGTTAGTAGAGTTTATGTCATGTATCTATTGAAGTCATACACACTTCAGGAGAATATCCATGCAGACTAAAGCTGGCCATACATGGATTGAATTTAGGCAAGTTCAGCAGGTGCAAGCCAAATTTCGATCCATGTGTGGCCATTGTGGTTCAACAGCACTCAATCTACTGGCAACCTACCGGTTGAATGAAAAACTGACCCATGTATGGCCAGCTTTAGTCCCACCAATTTTGGAAGCCAATGTCAGGGCAGCGAATGCATAACTGGAAGTGTGGCAGTTATAAATGATTACTTTTTCTGGCTCTGTACTTTGTGGTTTTGTAAAAGTTAATAGTTTTTAAAGGTTCGGTCAAACCAAAAGTTTTCTTGCAAGAAGTCAGGTATCTTTAGTAACTTGAAAAAAGGTAACAAATACCTACTCAACCTGTATACAAAAACCTCAACCTGTATACAAAAGTCTTACACATGGCTGTAAGTCCTCAAAGTTTATTTATCAAAAAGACATATAGCTCATATAAAAAACAGCACTGAAGACAGCAATGATAAACCTCTGACTGTGTCTTCAGTTGGACTTTAAAACCAACTGAATTAATCCAACAAGGTGTCACGTACCTGGTGGTAGAGTCTTACAGTGCAGCGGGCAACCTCTCTTGTGGCCCTGGTTCGGGAACCCCTGGTAGAGTGGACAGGAAGTTCCAGAGCACAGAGGGGCATGAGGGCTGGAATGGATACAGATGATGTTGGGAGGATCCTCCAGAGACTCGTTCAAGGCAGAAGATTGGTGATACAGGCCGGGTCGATAACTGGCGGCAAGTGCGGTACAGATGGAGTAGGCAAGTGGGTAGTCGGGTACAGGCAGGGTTATAAACAGGCGGGCAGAAGAAGTACAAAGGATCAGGCAGAAGAGGAGTCATAGGCAAGCTGAGGGTCGGTGCAGGCAGAGTTCAAACAAGATTGGGCAAGCCGGGTCACAGATGCAGGAAGTCTCAGAAGCAAATAGCCACGTAACACATAGGGAATGCTGAAGAGCAGACAGCACTGGTTGCAGGGTGCTGTCCACTTAAATGGGCCGTTTGGCGCCAATGCCAGCGCATGCATGCGCGCACAGGCGCAGACACGCACGTGCACACAGGCTCCTAGACCCGTGTTCCAGGGTCAGCGGCCATTTCCTGACACAAGGATACTTAGACGCAATCAAAACAGCCAAGACGCAAGGCATAGGAATGCCAGAGACCCTGCCATCAGGATCTAAGAAACTGTTAGATAGCTGAACTCGCTAGCAGCTACTAAAAACTGAAATAATCGTTTCTTACTGACTCTTTAATATGGTTTCATGCAACAATCTGAATATGTATTATCAGATCTATCTGATATATTCGAACAATTCACTTATAAAAGATTTATATCCCTCTCCCACTTAGATTTACTGACTTTGTCTAAGTCTGACTTGTCAAAGGTCACCTGAAGACTGAAAGTAGCTTGAATGGTTGCTCCAATGTTAGCTGACTGTGTCTCCCTACTTCTGAGTGTGTATAACAAAGTCATGTAGTAGTTTTCATGAACTAATAATTGGGTTCTAGCATAAGCTCAGTTATTAGTGGTTCTCTTTTACAAATGTAACATTACAGAAAACCTAGCCAAAAGATTTGTGATGCACTTTTCCATTTTTAGATTTGTTTTCACTATACAGCTCTTGAAAAATAAAAGATGATATACTGCATTAATATGCATTTTTTTCATTCAAGTGCCCAAGCTCAGGAACGGCTATATTTTCAACTCAAGCACTCTACAAAATGATTTGAGCCTCAGAATATCAAATACTCCCAATAGAACCTCATGCATGCAGATTAAATAATACTAAAGTTACAAAATTATTCTTACTAATTAGATGCTTAGGTAATGCGTGGCTTCTATTTGAACAAAATTTGGTTCACATAACAGCCACGCACCAGGCACTCATGACAGGGAATAACTGGCTTAAAGAAAAAGGTAAAATGAAAGAAAATCATGTAGATAGGACTACTGTAAATCTTAAGGAAATGTAGCTGATGTTTTCTATGTAACCTGGAGCAAAATGAATATTGTACGTGCTGTTATGCTTGTGATTTATGAACTTGCCACATAGAACATAGATGAGCAACATTGCTCCAGGTCTGGGTTAATGGCACCCAGCAGCAGAGAAAGACATGCATATCTCACAAAAAATCTCTTTGTTTTCTAATGCTAGAATTCCGTGAAATATTATCCAATATACCAGCTATGCAAAAATAACTTTTTTCTAAATTTTTATTGGATTTTTATAAAGTACAAAACAAATAACAAGATTTGCAGCCCGGTCACAAATCTCACATAAAGTATCATAGATGTAGTACATATAGAGAATTACATACCATGACTACATGTAAAACAACAACTTGTAAATCACAGAGAAACAAAGAAACCACATTAGTAACAGAGCAGCATACATGAATGAGAAAATCTGAATAAGGTTCATGTCAGCATAAATCAAAATTTATCAGACTATTGTATCCAGGGTCGCCACTGTTTAAGCTTATCATTCCTGAGAGGTAAAAATCATTCATTAGCAAAGTTAGTTTTAATTATTACAATGGTTTCTGAGGGATTAGGGGCATTTAAGTGCCTCCCATACCTAGTGATCGTGGTTCTAGCCCCTAAGAGAAGGTGTAAAAGTATGAAAGTAGGAGGGGGGGGGGGAATCATCAATCCCTAGCTTTAGTAATGCCAGGCCTGGAGAAGGGTGGGTAATAATTCCAGTTATCTTAGAAAAAATTTGGAACATTTTTGTCCAGAAACCACTGAGGTGTTTACAATGCCATATAATATGTGGCGACGTGCCTACAGAGTCGCAATTTCTCCAACAGAGCGGGGAGGGCATAGCACCATATTTGGCCAAATTAAGATAAGACATACAGTATGATAAAATCGCAGGGCAATTTTTGTAGTCTTCTCCCAATGGTTTACGACAACTGGAAGATCTATATAACATTGTAAATGCCATCCTCCATTGAGATATAGAGAACAGTGTTGACAAATCTGTTTCCCATTGAAGCATAGGAGGATGCTTAATAAAGGTTAGTTTGTCCTGTAAGAAATGATAAAAGTAAGAAATAAACTTTTTAGGCATCTTACTGGCATCATAAATTTCCCAAATGTGTTTGGGGAGACAGTGAAGCTCTGTAGGGAGAGTATGGGAGACATGTGAGATCTGATGGTTATTAAATGCCTTCTTGGACAAAAGAGCAAATTCGTTCACTAGTGTCCCCCCCCCCCACCAGTTTTTAAACTTAGGGGTTGATTTACTAAAGCTTGAAAGTGCAAATTTTGGTGCAGCTCTGCACAGAAACCAATCAGCTTCAAGGTTTTATTGTCAAAGCATGATTGAACAAGCTGAGGTTAGAAGCTGATTGGCTAGAATGCACAGCTGCACCGTTTTTTGCACTCTCCAGCTTTAGTAAATCAACCCCTTAGTGTCAACCAAGTATCAATCCAAAAACATTGTAATTCCTTTTTCAAGTTTTGATCGCAAAGTGTGGGATAACTAACTTCAAAAGCAAGAACTTGAGGAAAGGCAAGGCTGATACATTGGAGCAAGTATGAGAGCTGGCTAATAACGCTCTCCAAGCTAAAAGAGAAAAGTGAATCTTGGGTGGGAAGGTTTCCTTGAGTCAAGAAATAGGTAATGATAGAGGTTTCCACCTGGGATTAGTGTCGGCTCAAGGTCAGGCCAGGGTATATCTAGGGTCAGATGAAACCAACTTCTAATTTGGTTTAAACGAATTGATGTAAAGTAATCTGCAAGATCTACCTAGTCTGTTCCTTCTGCCTGTCTGTGTTTAAGAATGGTAGAGTGTGACAATCTAGCTTTTTTACAAAGAGAACTTTGGTTTATAAGAGAAGTATGGGTTTAAGTAAAAAAAATATATATATATATCGTACATTCCCATCAGTCCCTGCCCTCAAGGAGCTTACAAGGTCCCTAACTCACAATCATACATATACTAGGGTCAATTTAGACAGGAGAGAGTTAACCTACCAGCATGTTTTTGGAGTGTGAGGGGAAACCCACACAGGCACAGGGAGAACATACAAACTCTAGGCAAGTAGTGCCATGGTTGGGATTCAAACTGGCGACCCTAGTGCTGCTAGGCAGAAGTGCTAACCACTTAGCCACTGTATTATTGCCACACAGTGGATTGTTTTTCAGAGGGTGTTTGACAGGCAGTTAAGAAGTGACATGTTCCCTCCTTACCCCGTCTTAACCCTCAAAATGTTGGACCGTTGCACTGCAAGCATTTGCGGCGCAGCCCCATTTACGTGAATGGGTTTTGTTCAGTGGCAGTATCATCCACTACATGCAACCTGCCATTAAATTTTATGTGTACAGCCCTGTGTGGCTGCATTCAGTGTTTAGGTGGGCTGTCAAGGGGTAGTAAAACTGCAACTTAACTGTCTGCTTTTACTACGACCTAATCACCCCTGTGAATGAGCCCAAAGATTTTTTGGTAATTTAAGGTAATTTGAATATAATAATCCAATTAATTTAGCTTGCATAGGCAGTCTTTAATGAGCTGGGAAACATTGACTACTGGCTGCTCGGGCTCATAATAAGTACCAGACGGGTGCATGTTTCATACAGTTGTGCGTTTCATGAGTAAAAATAGTTATTACCCATAAAAAATAGCTTTAGGCTTACATGTTTCCAGGCACACATTTCTTGCTAATTAGCTAAAAGATGTTGGAGCACACTCGTTAACAATAGTTACATATTTGTTACATAGTTACATAGTTAGTCAGGTTGAAAAAAGACACAAATCCATCTAGTTCAACCAATAACCATACAATCCCATATACACAATCCTTAACCCACAGTTGATCCAGAGGAAGGCAAAAAACCCCAGCAAAGCTGGCCAGAACCACCTCTGGAGGGAATCTATTCCACATTTTCACAGCTCTAATTGTAAAGAAACCTTTCTGTGTTTGGAGATTAAATCTTTTTTCCTCTAGACGTAAAGAGTGCCCCCTTGTCCTCTGTGATGACCTTAAAGTGAATAACTCAACACCAAGTTCACTATATGGACCACTTATGTATTTGTACATGTCGATCATAGCCCCCCTTAATCTCCTCTTCTCAAGAGAGAATACATTCAATTCCTCTAATATTTCCTCATAGCTGAGCTCCTCCATGCCTCTTATCAGTTTGGTTGCCCTTCTCTGCACTTTCTCCAGTTCCCCAATATCCTTTTTGAGAATTGGTGCCCAAAACTAAACTGCATATTACAGATGAGGTCTTACTAATGAGTTGTACAGGGGCAAAATGATGTCTATCTCTCTCTGGAGTCCATACCTCTCTTAATACCAGAAAGGATTTTGCTTGTTTTGGAAACCATAGCTTGATATTGCATGCCATTATTAAGCTT
>BLSH010249461.1:1179339-1196911 GCA_018402905.1 Glandirana rugosa
CATACGACTTGACAACACGTTCTACTCTCATATCAATCCGTCCCGGTTACGATGGTGATCCGTTTGATCCGTCGGTTCCGACAACCAAAACGATGAGAGAAAAAACTTTTTTTTTTTTAATTTTTATCCGTACCCCAGGGTGGGTTTTGGGTATGGAATAGGTTCGTACACCGGACCGTCCGGTCCTTCTCCCCTTTGTCCGCTCGCGGGGGGAGGAAATGGTATGGTCCCTTGTACGGGAGTTGACCCCCTCACGAAACCTCGTCCTCCCGAAGGGTGTTTCGTGGAACAGACGTACAACTACCCCTATTCCCGGAGAAGAGGTGTTGGGACACCCCCCAGACACCCACGCCCCGAATAGCATTAGACCTTCGGGGGAAGTTGTTGTTACAACAAAATGAAATTTGTAAACCAGCTACCTGCACCCCCCCCCCCCCGCCAGAAAAGAATACAACTTCAAAATGTTTAAAGTAAAACAACATTGTTGTTGAAGGGGGCTTCCAGATTACGATAAGCCCCGCACCCACAGACCCCCCACAGGGTTGTGGAGAAGAGGCCCTTATCCCCATCAACATGCAGACAAGGTGCTTTGTGGGAAGCCCTCCTGCTCCAAAGCACTCCCCCAGTTGAGGGCATGTTCCCTGGTATGGTAAAGGAGGGGGGCGCTCGCCTGTTTCCCCTCTTCCTGGCCTGCCAGGCCACATGCTTGGATAAGGTATGGGTTTTGGGTGGGACCCCATGCCTATTTTTAATTTTTTTTTTTTCAAAAAAGAGAGTAGCAAAACCAACAGCCTTGGCTGCCTAGTTTGCCTAGTGGTAGCATTGGCCCTGCCTAACTATACTCTCATCTTGCACAACAGTTCAGCATACTTGCAATAAAACATTTTCTTTGCCTATTATTATCCTTCAAAATGAAAACTTAAAATACGTGATTAAAAACTGGTCAATGTAGGCATTATCTTTCAACTACAGTTTAGCATATTATAATTTATAAAAAGATAAGATAAAAAAGATACTAGGCAAATAAAATGAAGGATTCACAGTATATATCCTCAGAAAACCCATTACATGGAGATATTTGTTAGCATTACAGCCTTTTTTATCTGCAGTAAATGGAGCAAGCACCTCAATCCCTAGAGGTAAAAAACTCCAAAACAACTAAATCACTTAAATCTTTGAATTCTAGCAACCAGCTTTCTGTTATATGCTCTTAGACGACATGGAGGCCGATAGGTTCTTACCACGGTTGATTTTTAGCAATGAAGCAACATTTCATCTTAGCTGTAAAGTTTTGCATCACAATGTTCGCATATGGGGACTTGTACAGCATGAGCAAGATTCACCAAAAATGTATGTGTTTTGTGCAGTTTTGTTTCCAAAGATTTATGGCCCTTTCTTTTTTTGAGGGAAACACTATTATGGGACATTCCTATCTTGAAATACCGAAGGACTGTCTTTTCCCACAATTTTAATGCAGACTCTGAAGATTTAATTTTTCAGCAAGACAGAGCACCACCACATTGGCATAATCAAGTTCATCGGTTTCTAAATGAAACATTTCTTCAATGTTGGATAGGTCGCAAGTAACCCCAAGACTTGGCACTACACTCTTGGCCCCCAAGTTCTCAAGACATTACACCCTGTGACTTTTTCTTGTGGGTATATGTAAAACAATGTGTTTATGTTTCACCATTACCCCCTCACTTGGATGAGCTCAAAAACAGAATCATGGCTGCAGTAACTTCTGTGGAAGAAGATACTCTCAGACGCGTTGGGGACAAATTCAGCTATCTTCATAATGCTATCCATGCAGCAGATCGAGGGCACATAGAGCATTTATAACATGCTGAGTGAAACATGAGGACTTGTAATTGGTTATGGAACTGTAACACATTTTCATTATTAAATATAACTATTTGAAATTGGGTCATGGGATTGCACCCTGCACCACTTTTCCCAACTCCAAACACAATTTTAATTAAATGAATAATGAAAACACCACACTCTAATATTGGCATAAATTGGCCGCGGCACTTTTATTGGTTTAATCAATAAATATCATTTTCATAACCATATTATAAATTAAATTCAAATCCATTTATCAATCACAAATTTTCTTAGTCTTAATGACTCAAGCAAATAAATTTATAACTCAACTTATAACAAAGTCCCCCTTTGATGCAAAGGTGATGTACCACATAAAGTGCACGCGATGGGAGGGGGGGGGGGGTGGGTATATTCTTCCAGCGCTGTCCTTCCTGAAAGAAAGAACCTGAGGCAGTGGGCCCCTTATATAATGAGCCCCACTGCTTCCCGCACATTCCCCTGCATTCCATTGGCCCATCCCTACCTGCACACAGGTGAGCAGGTATATTTAAAGGGCCAGCGTCACTCAAATTAAAACTACTCTACCCTTCCATTTTGCTAACTAAATATGGGAAAAGAGGCGGAGGCAACCCCATGAAGGTGCTCCCAAATAAATTGCGCCCCCCTTAAACATTCTTTTTGAAACACACTGTATATGCAATATACAGTATATATATATATTCTGTTTGTAGATGTTTTGATTAGGACTTGGATAAATTGTATCAATTGCTTGATTGGTGAATGGAGATCACCTGTGAAACATTGTCCCGAATTAATATATATAAATGATAGAGAGCAGTAAATAATTCACACATGGCGTGAGAGAGAGCAAAAGTGTTGCTTGAAATTGTTTGTTGGATTAATTGTTTGTACATGAAGATGGATTTTTGTAGTAAAGTTTAATTGCATTATACAGAGATCTCATCCTTGTGTTCTTGCTGTTAATCATCGCTGGATCAATTGGGAGCATGCTGTTGGTGTGATCTCAGTGTGGTGAGAAGTGCATAACATGGCAGGAGTGACTTAAGCCTTGTACACATGGTGCAACAGTTGTACAACCAAACATCCAACTGTGGACCAAGTTGGATGTTGGCTGTTGTGTCTCGTGTACTGACATGCACTAAACGATTCTACAACGAAGCCTAACAGAGTGCCGTGTTACGAGCGTATAACGAGGAAGTTCAGGTGCGTGTGATTTGTGAATTAGGAACGTAGGTTCCCCAGAATGGACACTTCTGGGCGTTCCTGACTTCTGAGCATGCCTGTTTTGCACGTACAACTTTGTTGGACCAACTTCTCTGTACACACGGTACAACAGTTGTACAACCGCTTGTTGTACAACCAAAGTTTTCTAGTCTGCTCATCCAACTTCTGTTGTACAACCGCTGTACGATGGCTGTTGTAATTACGCATACAAACAGTCAGATGATCGTACAACAAGCTGGTTGTACTACCGTTGTTGTACAACCGTTGTACTGTGTGTACGGGGCTTAACTCTACTTTCAGTATACTAGATAATGTATGTACAGTATATATAGTTTTTATGTTTTTGAGGGTGTATAATTGGTTGAGACAGAGTTAGGGAATTTTGGCCAACTTTCTGTTTAATCACTGCACACTGAAAAAGTGATCACCTTCTGTGTGTTTTCCTTTTTTCTGTTGCAGAAGTATATATTTTGACCTTCAGGTTACCATATCTAAAAAAATTGAGGTGGAATGTTGGTCATATTTATCAGACACTCAGTTTCCCACACATGTCTGTTTTCTTGACAAACTCAAACCTTGCCATCATTTTTTTTTTCTTAAATGATGTAACAAAATAAAATAAACTATTCTATTTCACACATACTGTAAGTGTATTTTTTTTACGTTTAGCTTGTGGTGACAGCCTCTGAAACACTCTACAAGAAACCTGACAGGAGGTACAGGCCAGTTCCAATTTGAAGTATGATGTTTGCCTACAGATGTGCTATGAAATCCTCCAGGTCATTTACATAGTTTGTGTCATAGGTTGAAAAAAGACACATCCATTGAGTTCAATCAGAGGTAAAAATAAGTACATTAAAAACTTTCATATTTATATACAGTAGAATGTATTTAATGGATAAGTTCTGTTATTTGTAGGGTCTGGGATATTCTGGAAATTGCTCACTAGCAAGCCACAAAATTCACCACACTGTACTACAAGTTGGATGAGGAGAGTAGCTGTATGGTTCCTCTGGGCTCCAGGCACCATGGGCTGGCTGCTTATGATCTAGGATTTAGGCTGGCTTTATGGCTTTACTTATATTAAACCCAATCCAATGATTTATTTGTCTTTGTCAATCCAAAACAGGTCACATACCTGTACTAATCCTTTAAATTGAGTTTGTAGGGCTTGTAATGCAATGCTGATGGTCAGCCCCTTATTTCCCGTATGTATAACACATACACTTTATCAATGTCTCATATACTAGAGATCTATGAAGAGATAAAGAGGAGCTAAACACTAGTGTAGACGACAGGCATGTTTTAATAGTTTTCTGTGTTTATGAAGATGGTCTAGATTTTATGGACTCGTTGAAAAGATGAACCAGCATAGTTATTGTTACAAAATATGCATGACTTCAATGTGTCATTGAATATCAGTGATGCTCTGAAAGATGTTAGTGCTTTACAGAATGTGTTTTTATGTGTTCCACGGTCCATCAATTCACTTCAGTACTTCTGGTGGGAGTTCAGAGACAATACATCCTATTTATGAATTAATGGTTTTTCCTACCCACTTACCTGTGTAAACAGAGCAAGAACAGAAATAGATCGTTTATCACAAAACATTAAAAGGAATTTAATTGCTAACACATACACATTTACCTTAACTGATGTGAGTCTAAGATAGCATGTAAATGCATATAAAAAGTACATAACTCTGTCTACACTTAATGTTTTGTATTTCTATAATGTATAATAGGGTTGATTTACTAAAACTGGAGAGTGCAAAATCTGGTGCAGCTGTGCATAGAAACCAATCAGCTTCCAGGTTTTGCACTCTCCAGTTTTAGTAAATACACCCAAATGTGTATAAGCATAAACTACAAGGACTTGGCACACCAAATATTGATTTAATTTAGTCTTTTTAGTTTGTGAACCTTGGGGTTGATTTACTAAAGGCAAACAGTGTGTTCAAGTTGCAAGAAAAGTTGCACTTTGCAAGGGAATTATTCCCAGAGCTTAGTTAATGTTGCACAACTTTATCTTGCAAAGAATACCCAATCATATGCAAGAAAAATAAAAAGAAACAGTATGTTTGCTTGCACATGGTAGGATGATGGTCAGTAGAGCTTCACCTTATTCCCTGAGCTCTGGCGCAATTTCCCCTACAAAGTTCAACTTCTCTTGCAAAGCGTACAACCTATTTTTCTTTAGTAAATCAACCCCTGTGTATCCAATTCATTATTTTGGAAAGCATCCTCCATTTACAGCTTTTCTCACAAAAGTCTAAAACATTTGCACAGTACTATATATACATCTGTAGGAATCAGCCATAGCATTTGTCATTTTGAGGCGGTAGTAACCTATAAGCTGATCTATCTACTCATGCAACCTCTGGGTTTACACAAGTCGGATTAGAGCTGAAATAATATCTAAATAGTTGTTGGTTACTACCAGTGGCGGCTGGTCAATAATGGGTGCTTGGGTGCCACCCCCCCCCCGCCGCTGACAAGAAGAAAAAAAAAAGTCAGCCCAACCCCCTACAGGAGGCACCGGTATATTGACTTTTTTTTTCTCGGCTCCTTGCTGTCTGCTGACAGCAAGCAGTGAGCCAATTGGTCAATCATAAAAGACTGTGCTGAACAGGCACACACACATAGTCTGATTGGCTGCCCTGAGCCTGAGCATGCAATGACTGACTGTCATTAGATGCGGTGGGTGGGGGCGGGACTGTGGCGGACGTGATGGCTGCGTGATTACTCAGCACTCCGTCGGGTTTCAGTCCCACGCAGACCATCCACGAGGCAGCGACGACGAGTAGTCCACCGCTGTGCCAGCCAGTGCCAGTCCAGGCCCAGCCAGCCACCAAGCAAAGCCGAGAGCAGCAGAGAGTGTCCACCACTGGCAGACAGATAGCAGAGGCCAGTGAGCCAGGAATCGGACAGCCCTGCAGTGCAGGACAGGTGGGTCTGGTGATAGTGTGTTTTGTATTTCCTGGTGGGACACACAATGAGTGTGTACTGGCAATAACTCTGTACTGGCTGGCGGCAATACCTGTGTACTGGCAATAACTGTGTACTCGCTGGTGGCAATACCTGTGTACTGGCAATACCTGTGTACTGGCTGGTGGCAATAGCTGTGTACTGGCTGGCGGCAATAGCTGCGTACTGGCTGGCAGCAATACCTGTGTACTGGCTGGTGCCATTACCCGTGGACTGGCAATAACTGTGTACTGGCTGGCGGCAATAACTGTGTACTGGCAATACCTGTGTACTGGCTGGTGGCAATAACTGTGTACTGGCAATACCTGTGTACTGGCTGGCGGCAATACCTGTGTACTGGCTGGCGGCAATACCTGTGTACTGGCTGGCGGCAATACCTGTGTACTGGCTGGTGGCAATGCCTGTGTACTGGCTGGTAGCATTACCTGTGAACTGGCAATAACTGTGTATTGACTGGCGGCAATAACTGTGTACTGGCAATACCTGTGTATCGTTGAATCCTACGTCATTTCCGCTCTATGATACGCAGGAGGATCGCAATCGGCGTCCCCTGCACCCCTTTGACTCATTTAAGCTTTTTATTGTATTTTATTACCGCTTTGCTAAATAAACTTGCTTAGAAGTACTTCACCATATCGGCTCCACTTCTTTTCACTCCCACACTTGGGAGGTGAATATCCTGTAGAGACTACGGTGCAGCCGGGGATCGTGGGCTTCCATCCCAGGATACTTGGAGGAGAACCCTGATAGTTCACATGCGTGTTTGATTCCCGTAATAGGAATCAGAGCATCTGGTGAGTAGGGTACACTCACTGGGTGAAAAGGTGGAGGATCGTTTTGCTGTTTTGCTATCTGCTATTCTCTATATCTAACAGCGATGGTGAAGATATGGGTGCAAGATGAAAAATAACACATTGATGTATTTATGCATGAAACAGGGATACATTTTGGACTTTTAAAAACCAGTACCACACTGTGCACTATTCCGTTTTGATCATTTAAGCACTCAGCACTTTCTGCATGCCTATTACACTTATGTATTTGTAGGCATATTTTGATATTTTGCATATGTTGTATTGCTTGTTCAAGTTGGTGTATTAATTTTGATAATACTTATAGGTAAAACTTTTACGTGCAGAAAAGTTTACCTTTTGAACCACTAGGGGGAGCGCGGTTCATTACTATTTGTATTTGTTGTTTCACATTTGTGATTTTCGTACCAGCTGCTTCCTAATTAGCAATTCATTTGAGCATATATTTCTGTTGCGCAGTCGAGCATAGCATTAATACCTGTGTACTGGCTGGTGGCAATGTCTGTGTACTGGCAATACCTGTGTACTGGCTGGCTGCAATACCTATGTACTGGCTGGCTGCAATACCTGTGTACTGGCTGGCTGCAATACCTGTGTACTGGCTGCATACTGTGTTACTGGCTGCAATATACCCCACCTGTGATGCTGAGCTGTATACTGTGTCATGTGATGCTGAGCTGTATACTCCTGACACAATATGTGGAATAGAGGGGACGGAGTGGGTGGATTTTATAAGGGGTGGGGCTTATGAGAAGTAGGAGGGGTCAAAAAGGAAGGGCGGGGCCTGGCGCCCCCCATCCTAAAACTTCACCAGCTACCACTGGTTACTACACTTTACATTTTATCACTGCTTTTTATTAAGAGGTTCTATTTTCAATAACAATTGTTAATTTTACAATTTAGGGTGCAATTTAGTAATTTTATGATACAGCTACGGCAGACTGTTAAACCATCATGAGGCTTAGAAACATGGGGAGCCCAGCACTTTCTGCTTAAACAATGATTTATGTAGATAGCAAAGGCATTTGGAAGTCATGGTTTTGCTATAGGAGTCCGAACACACACACTTTAAGCTCTTATTCATTTTTTACTGTGTTTACATGTGTATTTATGCATAAGTTTGCTTCTAAGAGTGTTTTTGTCATATTGCTGTCAGGATTATGTTGTTTTTGTTTCTGAACAATAGAACTAGGTGTACACATAAGAACTAGATTTTGTCCAATATGTGGAAAAACTAGTCAGATGTAGCTACAGGGTGCAAAACTGCGAACCCCCCCCCCCCCCCCCCAGATCAGGGGCACGTATACTGTAGTTTGGCATGTCTACCAGTTATATTTTATTTTTACCATATTTGTGCCCTCATTTCAATTTGCTAAGAATAAAGCAGCCTTGTTATTTTCTTCCTGTTCTCCAATCTGCTCTTTGAGCCTCTAGTAGTCTAGAATGAAAAATGTCAACTTTTACCTAATTTCAGCTGAAGGGCTAAACAGATCATTCAGAGGATTTTTCATATGTACTCCAGTATAAAGTATATCTAAACACAAGAACAGATATTTAATATATTGCAACTTTCCAGTCCTTCAATTTGGTGTATATTTAACAAACCAAGAGGAGGCAAATGAGAGAAGTTAAATGTAAGGGTTTGCATGCACTTTATGTTTTGTACCAGAGCTCTGTAACATTTAGTTATGATTCTCTCGGTCACTCATTTTCATAAAGATGTGAAACAGACAGATGTATTTTTTTTATATATCCTGATTTCAATTTCCAAAAAGGTTTACCTACAGGCACTTTCTTTCCTAGGATGAAAAAAAATCAACTGCAATGTTGCCACTCTTTCGTTCAAATGTCTGAGTTGGACTACAAACAGTTGTTCCAATGCGCAGTGTGCTGGCACATTCTGCCTTAGTCTATGAAGTAAAACTGTGATTGGGAACAAGCTTCGAGTTCAGGCTGATGATGAGTTCAACCCAAACTCTAGCTGTTTGTGGTTCACAGAATGGATGAACTAAATGGCCAGATTGGCCAGTTTGCCCACCCAAACCTCTGGCAGTTACAGATGAAAGTCATTCAATTAGTGGAGGTATCACAACCAGCATTAAATTAATGACTCTACACCTACCACGGAAACAAACATCGTACCACTTCAGGTGGTGGTCTATAGTTGCACCTCCCTTTCTGATGAAATAAAGGGTGCGAGCTCAGCATACACGGCCATGGACAAAAAGGAGGAAATGGACGGCAGCACTCCAATAAAACACATTTAATGCATCAAAAAAAGTTAAAATCCATGTAAGTAGAAGTACAGGTACAAAAAGCAATGACATGTTTCACGCCCTCATCTGTGCCGATGAGGGCGTGAAACACGCCAGCTGCTTTTTGTACATGTACTTCTCCTTACATGGATTTTAACTTTTTGATACATTAAAGGTGTTTTATTGGAGTGCGGCCGTCCATTTCCTCCTTTTTGTTTCCACCTACCACCTTGTTTCACATTGATAACAAGCCAGCAATGTGACCATGTTTGGTCAATGATGTTAGCCAGCGCCCTTGCTGGTTTGTTATGCATTCAATAGCTGGTCAGGGATCTGTCATTCATAATGGAGTATCAGTGGGAGAGGATGGTCATGGGATATTATGTTTGTTATAATGGGACATTATTTTTTTTTGAACATCAAAATATCAATCATGTCATCCAACAATGTAGAGCACCATCAGTCCTAATGAATGATACCCACTGACCTGCTGACATTAACATGACAGGCGGGGCCATAATGATCCTCTCCAACTCATGCTCCATTGTGAATGACAGCTCCCTGAGAGGTGAATGTCAACAAACCTTCTGGGGGATCCAGCAATCCAGGCTAGTTTGTTACATTCAGCAGCCGGCTGGGGAGTTGTCATTTACAAGGTTAATGTAAAAAAAAAAAAAAAAAATAAAAAAATAAAAAATAAAAAGGGGCAGACTCGATGGACTACTCAGTCTTTTTCTGCCGTCACTTTTCTATGTTTCTATGTTTCTATGTTTCTATTTGCAATGAAGTATCAGTGAGAGAAGATCATTATAGTCATTTACTGTGCATGCTCACTCCCCTCACTGGCCAGTCAGGATGCATGCTTAGACATGGGTCTGGTATGCATTTTGAGGGGTATTGCCATTTTCTATTGTGTGGGTTTTTCCTTCAAAACTCATACTAGACCCTCATGAAGGCTAAGAGTATGATATGAATTATGTTGGGTAGCTCATGCTTTTTTGTTCTTTTGCATGGGGACCCCCTAAAATCCATACCAGACCCATATCCAGGATATGGATCTGGCATAGATGTTGAGGGGGATTTCACTGCCAAGTTATTTACAAATAGAACAAAGCAGGCCAGGAAATGTAATTTAGTGGCCATATTCCCCCAAATGTCACTGTTAATAGAGTACATCTTACATGTGTGGCATTTGATAGTTAGCATTAAGTCATCCCCCAAACAAGCTATTTAAAGGAGATGTGTACTTTAAATTTTGCCATTAAGGCTGTTAAAAAATTGCCCCCCCCCCTATAGCTTGCAAATTGGGCTCCAATAGACTTTAATGGGGTTCAGATGCTACGTTCAGGGTTTGCGGTTTTTAGGCTGGGTTTGTTCACTATCAACTGTGATATTCTTTGTCTGTTGGAACACACACACGTCCACACACAACCCTTAAAACAAGCATTACATAGATACAATGATGTAAAAAAGTAAGTACACCCCCATAGAAATGGTAGTTTTGTTTTACATATTGCAACAGGCAAATATTAGATGTATTGGATTTCTTTGGAAAATGTAAGTAAACCCGTGGCCTCAAAATCTGATATTGCCCCCTTTTAGCATAAATTGCCTCTTCTAAGCATTCTTCACAACTGCCTCCAGCATTTGACATTGACTAGGTGAAATTTTTGACCACTCCTCCATGCAAAATTCCTTCAGCTGCAAGATGTTTGTGGGTTTTCTTGCGTGAACTGCTAGTTTCAAATCTTCCGACAATACTTTAATAGGATTCAAATCAGTGCTTTGGCTAGGCCAGTCCATAACCTTTCATTTCTTCTTTCTGAGCCATTCCTTGGTGGATTTGCTAGCGTGCTTTGGTTTGTTATCATGTTGAAAGATCCATGTGTGGTTTACATTCTCATCAAACACACTTTAATATGATGCAGAGTTTATAAACACTAAGTGCAAGCTGCTAAGTGCAACCGCAAACCATAACATTTCTACCACCATGCTTCAAAATTTCTATGAGGTGCCAATATTTCTAATGCTACTGTGGCCAAGCAACTCAAACCTTGATTCATCAGTCCTTAAAGTGATGTTCCAGAAGACCTGATCTCTTTGTTTAATAGCAAACTATGGTCTTGCTCCAATCTTCTTTTTGTACAGCAAAGGCTTTTTTCTGGTGCACCTTCCACGTAGGTTCAATTGATGTAATCTCTTTCTGATTGTAGATGCCTTCATGTTGACACCAACTGTTGCAAGAGTTACCTACAGATCCCACAGCTTAATTTCACGGTTATTGGGAACCTATTTTGGCATCAAACTGTTAGCTCTTGAGCTGAATTTGCTGGGCCAGCCAGCCTTGGGCAAAATAGCAGATATTTAAAATCTATGACACTTGAAGATTACCTTTCTTACAATGGAAATTATTTCAAATCATTTGCCAATCTTTTTAAATCCCTTGCCAGATTCATAGGCATACACAACCTTCTTTCTGAGAACCCAAAGGAACTATTTTGATATTGGCATGATGAAGCCACACACATCTATAGCAAAGAATAAGAAAGGTTCCACCTACACACTCTCTAAGGAGGGTCTAATGATTGTCAACAATCAGTGACAACTAATCTAGAGTACCTGGTTCTAATCTATGTACTTTTTTCAAAATTCCAAAACAGCATTTATGTCAACTTAGATTATGAAAATAAATACACCATATCAATTGTATGTCCCATTTTTTTTAAGTATATCACATTTATTTGCAGGCAATATATGAATGGAGATCTAATGCTTGCCTGTTCACAAATATTGAAAAAGGTCAACAATTTCTATGGGATAAACTTGCATAAATGTACATAATAAGTCAGATCGGTCAAACTCAAGCAGTAAGAATTGTTAGTAATGAGGAATTGTATGAATAGTGAAAAAGAGATTACCAAATAATTATACTTTAAGACA
This sequence comes from Glandirana rugosa, assembly GCA_018402905.1. Classification (NCBI taxonomy): domain Eukaryota; kingdom Metazoa; phylum Chordata; class Amphibia; order Anura; family Ranidae; genus Glandirana; species Glandirana rugosa. The sequence continues at coordinate 1,191,406 of BLSH010249461.1, forward strand.
ACATTTAGGATGGGAGTTGTTTACTGGTATTTGACATGCATTTGAAATGCATGTCAAATGCAGGCTAGTAGATTCTCATTAACCTCATTGTCTATTCTGATGCTGTGCTTGATCTTAGTTGCATTGTATTGCATTTCCCTAAAAGCAGCATGTCCTATTGGAGGTGCATTTGCATTGCAGATCATGCAGATCAAAAGCATGTATTTGAACTGCACTGTTCAAATGTAAAATCCTACATCTGACAGTAAGGCCAGTGTAAAACCTTTACTTGGGTTTAGAAGTCTGTTTACGGTGTGCCAAGACCAAAATGCATTATGCCTTGTTGAGAAAATTGTTAAGCAAAAATCACTTATTTGAAGGCCTCTCGGAATGTATTATACATAAGTATTTCTCTTCGCAAATGGTTTCCAAATATGTGATTTACACCAGGGTGTTTATATTAGTCGTTGAGTGAATTAACTCTAAAGCCCTGTACACACAGTGCGATGGTCGTATGAAAACAGTTGTTTGTTGTACGATCATCCAACCGTTAGTGCGCGTGATTAGAACAGTCGATGTACGACGGTCGTACAACAGGAGTTGTATGAGAAAACTAGAATACTTTGGTTGTACCAACAAGCGGTCGTACGACCGTTGTATCGTGTGTACAGATAAGTTGGTCCAATAAGTTGTACTGTGCAATACACGCATGCTCAGAAGTCAGAAACGGCCAGAAGTGTCCGTTCGTGTAAACCTACATTCCTAATTCACAAATTACATGCACCTGAGCTTCCTCTTTATACGTTCGTAACACAACATTCGGCTTGATTGTACGATCGCTTAGTGCATGTCAGTACGCGAGATACAACAGCCAACATACGATTTAGTCTGTTCGGTGGTACAACCGTCGCACCGTGTGTACGAGGCTTTATAACCAAGTCATGCCGATTCAAATTTTCATGGCTGTCGTGTATTTCACTTGAAGAGAAATTAGTATGTCAAACTGAATTGCTTTGGCATTACAGTGCAATGCAAGAATGATCCTAAAATAGGCTTATTCTTTTTTTTAATTCATTAGCTAAGAGGGATGCATCATTTTTATTTTACCATCATCTGTTAAAGCTGAACTCCAGGTGTGACCTTTATTGCATACTTATATTGGTCCAGCTTGACATTATTGCCTAATACCCAGCATTATCGTTACAATTAAAAGAAAGAGTACTTAACAGATTATTAGGTGCACTCAGAGTATGTAAGGGTGCATTTATAAAGGTTGATTATAGCATCACTTTCATTAATAAGGACCTATGAACAATTAAAGTAGATGGAAAGGCAAATCACAAGGAAGATCCCTGCAGCACTTAAGCAAATATTTAAAACAATTTTATGCAAATTCGTTCCACAGTTGTTTGATAAATACCTTTTCAATTGTGTTTTATTGTGGTCATGTGACCACAAACCCTCCAGTTAATGTATCTCACTTTGTGGGGTGGTGGGTGACCTAAGCTTTTTCATCCCAGCATAATGCCCAGAAGAGACGTACTCCCAGCTATCCCCGCAACTCCTGCCAATAGCTGTCTTGAAGAGGAAAGGAGCTGCAGGGGCTGAAGGGAGGAGGAGAAGAGCTGCAGGGGCTAAAGTTTCTCCAGTACGGGGAAGCCACAGACATCACAAATAAATGATTTACTGGAGGAGTTTTTGGGTGCCCATAATGCTAAGGCACTATAAAGCTGGATGAAATCAATGGAGTGCTGTCAGCCTAACAAAATGGCTGATATAGCTGTGCATATGAAAAGTTATCCACTCAGTGGTGTAAGATTTAGGCTAATCCAATGAACAATTTGCTATAAATACTCACTGTGGTTACTAATAATTAAAGAAAAGCACCGTTAAAAAAATGACAGATGTTGCCTTATTGTAACTGGATTGAGATCTGGTATAAAACGTACAGATACAGAATTTGCAAAACACACCCTATTCTTGTGCTGTCCAACTTTCTTGACATAAGATTAAAAGTAAAATTACCACAGTTTCTCAAAACCACAAAAAGTTTTTGTACAAGCAGGTATGAATATTTTAGGGTGATTTGATGACTCATTGACAAAATGCCAGCCAGTTGTCATAAAGTATTATAGAAAAGGATTATTTCACTATTCCTGACAAGTAATCAAAACTGAGAGAATTTGTACTGCATTCAAAACATGTTAGTGGCCTGTTAGTGCAATTCCCGAAGGCTTAACAACCAATTAACATTTGTAACAAAGATTTAACAACACAATTACAAATTACATCAAGGAGATGTCACTTACAATAACTTTTATGTAATGCTGGAAAAATACTGGATACTTTTTCTGTAATTACACACACACACAAGCACCCTTACTTTGAACAAAAGCCGTATCCTTCATTTTTGCTACTCCAAAATTCCAGAACTGGAGAAATTCTGGTATGTACAAATCTACGTGGTATCCTTACGTATAGATGTTGGGTTTGTTCTATAGTGAAAATTGCTGTTGTATTGTAATAGTTATTCTCAAGGTGGTGATAAAGAAGAAGTACCACCAGAAACACATTCTTTTTCTCCTGTCTCCCAGGGGATAAAGTGCATGTAGCAACTTTGTCCTGTCATTCTAGGTGGTGTGTATGGTGTGATACCCTTGCCTCCACTGCTGTCTAACCACACATCTGACAAGGAGACAAATTCCTCATGAGTAACCAGCAAACAGAGGAGAGGGGTATTAGAGATGGACCACATACAATAGAAGGGGTGGTAACAGTGCCAGTCTCTGGCAGCACTGTATATTGAATAAAGCCAGTAACTACTGCATCAGTTCATGATTCATTTGGCTTTATGTAAAAAAAACAAAACATATCACACATTGTTTCCACATACACAATACATTTTGTAAACAGGGGTGACAAATAGCACCCTGGATTATAGCCCGGCCACTATTTTATCCTCTAACAGCAGCGCCAAGACCCAGCAACCTGATATTCTGGGGAGAAAGACTAGAGTAGTAACTGTCAGTTTTTTTTGTTGTGAATGTCCGTACGCTGGAGACAAGCACCATCATTGACAAAAATACAAGCCTAGTCTGTCTTGCCAGAACAGCAGGCTGGTGGGTCTGGGTTTTAGCTATCTGAGACAGTGACTACAGTACTAACTGGCTTGCGCTTATAGCAGTAGATAGATTAAGGGTAGGTTTGCCTAAAGGGAGCCCAGCCCACAGGTTAGCTATAGGTTGTGGTGGTTGCCACTTTTTTGTATGGTAGTTCAGAGGAAATCCAAATTCCTCAGCACTCAGCTTGGTGCTAGAATAGGGGACCTAATATAAGCTTACTTGAAAAACCTCCTTTCATGTTGTGAGTGCTTCCTGTCTGCTTGTCAACTCTTTCCTCACCTTTTTGGATTCCCTGCATGCTTTGCTGTTTACTTCCATTTCTACCAACTGCCCTATCTGCTGTGGAAATTGCTCATAATAGTGGTACATTTGTCTGTGTATGCCCTTCTATTCATATATGACAGTATCGTATCATATATTTTTTATTTGTAAATGTTCATATCAGTATATGAGTCTTTTCATTGTTCATATGAACTTTAGCTTTTGCATAATAAACATTTGATATTTTTACAATACTTGAGTAGTACCAGTAAAGTCCTCAGTTTAGTTGTTAGGGGTTTTTGTGCAACTATACATACACCCGGGTATATGTGCACAGTTTCACCAGGACTCATGTTGGGCCTTTTGCTGATGATACCTGTTTGTGCAATAGATGTATGTACTATTAGTAATCTTTTGTTATATAAAACCTGTATTATTTCCATACTGGTGTGCATCTATTTACTTAAGGTTAATGTCATATGGTGGTTGCAATAGTTCAACTGCTTTCATTTACTTTGATTAGATTACTGGTTATTTACCCAGGAAGGGAATCCCCTCTGTTTACAGAGGATCTGTCTTTGGGTGGAGGCACTGCAAACTTTATTATCAATGTATTATAAATGATCAAACCCACTCTTCCACTTAGTGGAGATTCTGATTCTCTTATTTACCTACAGGTTTAGCGCACTATCCTGTTTGGGAAGGGTCATTTGTCATAGCCCCCCAAAAGAAGGCTACAGTGTATAGCAGAAGCAGTTTACAAAATGTATTCACTTGATCCCTAGTCAATCAAATTATATTTTGAGATTATTGGAAACAAATCACTGAAAGATAAATTCTTATTGATTGCTTTGGGTGCTGAACTTTTCTCTTGTTACTGAAAAAAGCATTCACGTCTTCCTGGTTCATCTTTCTTGGTGTAAAAAGTAGGGTATACACTTTTCACACATTAAATGATGGCTCAGGAACTAGAGGATGTGATTAAAGGTGACTTTCTAAAAATGATTATTTTACAGATTAAAGAGCAACAAACATAATCATAATGTTAAATCACAACCTTCTTTGGGTGCTTATTAGCTCAAATCAGATGCTTTCAATAGGTTAGGGAGCTACTCCCAGGTCACCCAAACCAAGGAATTGGAGAAAAAGTCTGTTATATGGCTATTTGTCATAGAATGCTAGTTTCTTTACTCTGTTAGTGAACATTATTAAAACCACATAAATCCATTGAAAGTGAATTTTAAGTTGCATGATAACTGTCACAGTCAATCCAGATTGAGAGCTGCATGCCAACAGAGTACATTTTAGGAGAGCTGCATGTAGAGAGCCATGCTTGATACATGCTGCCAGGGAACATGCTATTAGTGTTTCATGTTACCTGGAAGAGGGCAGGGAGTGCTGCTCAATAACCGAGACACTGCTGTGGGATCTGCACATTCCTTAGAGAGTACTATGGGATTCACACATTCCTTAGAGAGTGCTATGAATGCTGCACTTTGCTTAGAGAGTGCTACAAGTACTGAGGAGAAGAGAGTAGTATGAGAGCTGCCTATTAACAGAGAGTGTACCATGAGACCTGTATATACCTGAAAAAGTTCTGTGAGAGCTGGACAATATACAGAAAGAATGAGTCTCATAAAAGCTGCACATGGTTAGAGAAAGTGAGAGCTGCATTTTTACCTAAGGGTTCTACTTACTGGAGAGAGTGCTATGAACACTGCATGTTACCACAGAATGCACTATGCAAACTATACATTACCAAAGACAATTGGCAGCTTTGTTACAGAGAGGGTGGTGTAGGACCTCTAAATATTCAAAGAGAGTGTGCCATAAAAGCTGCAGATTACCTTATAGTTTTTTTTCTGCTGGGTACAAAAGAGGGTACTGAGAAAGCAACAAACTGTTGGAATACATTGCTCAACAACTACATCAGCCAGTAGATGGCAGTGTTTCTAAGTTTGTAGCTGCATTTATGGTACTGTATAATAAATGTTCCTGTTTCCTGTCTGGAGTTAAGCAGCAGATAAACCACGTGTGAACTGTGCACTGTCTGTTCTGTAGGGCTATACACACAATTTCTATCAGGTTTTGGGCCCAAGCATCGCCCAGAGAAAAGCTAAGAATCCAGACATAGCTCAGAAACC
>BLSH010249461.1:1255450-1274788 GCA_018402905.1 Glandirana rugosa
ACACCCTTTTTTCCCGTAGTTAAAACAAACCCATGTTGCAGAGTGCTGATCTCAACTGGCTTGGAGACCTTCAAGCCCAAGACGACCAGGCCGACTTGAAGCCCTGTTTCAGGCCCAGGCCCAGGCCTGCCTTGGGCTTGCTAGCGTGCCTGTGGCTTGGGGTAACTTTAGTTACCCCTGGGTTTGAAAGTCCGTGTTTTTACCGACATTGATTCAGGACCTTTCGGGATCTCCCGACGTTTTCCTTCCTTTACCCTCTTTCCCACCCTGTTCACTGGATGTTTCTTTACCCCTGTCCCTTTATTGAAATTTATAAAAAATTTTTTATTTTTGTATACCGTTAATTAATACTTTTCAGACACAGTTTGAAGATTATCCACATTCACCTCCATTTTTGCATTTTTTTATGTTTTTATTTTTTAAAAAATATTTAAAGTTATTTCCCTGTCCCCATTTCTTTGTAGGTCACTTGTCCCACCCTTTCTCCCATTTCCTTCCTTTTGCAGCCCTCTAGGGCTTTCCAGGACTTAGTTACAGCCATTTTTGTGCCTGAAAGTTTGGGTCCCCATTGATTTCAATGGGGTTCGGTGTCCGTGCGATCGTTCGGGTTCCGTCCGGACCCGGACCCGGACTTTGTCCCGAAGTTCAGCCGGACCAGCAGAACCCGAACTTCCAGAGGTTCGGTCAACTCTAGTCGTGAGACGTTGTACCCAAACAAAATTGATGCCCTTTTTTCCCACAAATAGAGCTTTCTTTTGGTGGTATTTGATCCCCTCTGCGTCACTTCTGATCACCGCTATTAACAAAAAAAAGCGAGAAAAAAACCCCCAATATTTGCTATAATACATATCTAAAAAAAATATAAAAAAACAAATGTATTCCTCAGTTTTGGCCATTATATATTCCTCCTCATATTTGTGGTAAAAAAAATCTCAATCTGCATTTATTGATTGGTTTACGCAAAAGTTGCCGCATTTACAAACCATGTGAATTAATTTATTGCGTTTTTACTATTTTTTTCTTTACTAGTAATGGCGGCGATCTATGATTTTTATTGGGACTGCGATATTGCAGCGGACATGACGGACATTTTTGACACTTTTTTGGGACCAATGACATTTATGAGGCGATCAGAAATTTATGTTTCAATATTTTTATTATTTGAAAAAGATAACATTCAAAGAATTACAACGTTATCCCCCTGGGGGATATTATCTAGCAACATATAGAATATCAGGGAGAACTGTGTTGACATGAAAAACAATATTATAGAGAGATACATAGTTGTTGTAACTAACAAGGTCTTTCTAGTACTCATTACTCCCAATTTTTAGTCCTACAAGAACATTGTGAGAAAGTTTGGGAGAAATTAATCCAGCTCCACAGATGTATATCAAATATTCTGGGTTATGAATGGGAGTACATCAAGGCCCCGCCCCGGGAGCCCAAGCGGCCCCAGGGATGCCCCCCCACGGCCACCCCTAATGGGAACCAGCTGTGAACCGGCTTGGGGGAGCAAGCCCCTCCGGGCCCGCCCCCTCCCCAAGGTTATCCTCCCATGCACCCCCCTCCCTCTTAGGGGATACCAATATAGATGACACCAGGGGGAGCGGAGTGGGCCTCGTCCCTCTGAGTTTGCATAAAAACCAACTAAAAACAATTTGACAATAGAGAGGAGGAGTAATTCGATAGGAGTACGAACTTGGTGCCTAGGGTTGAACCTGAAATATATGACAGTTGATAAACTTGTTAGTTATAGCCAGCTTTGAGTTCCCGGCCCGTTGGTAAATATGAGAGAAAAGAACAATGGAGGAACTAACCGGGTTTCCAGAGCAGGGATATCCCTTCATTTTCCCATAAAATCTTAAGAGTTCATAATTCTAAACCGCCCTGGAAGGGATGAAGGGTGATACGAGCAGAACGAAAGGAAGAGGATGGAAAAGGGGATAAAAGAGGAAAGAAAGAGAGGTAGAGATATCGGGAAGTTGTCAGAGTGGATAGAATATGGTTATGGACAATTGTGCCCTGCTAATCATAATGATATGTTTGAATCCTCAAAGAGGTATGCCTATGTATGAAGCCCATGGTTCCCAGATCGCCTCGAATTTCGTGATGGAGTCCTTGATGGTATGATAGATTTTCTCCTGAAGTAATATCCAGGATATTTTTTGGATAGCCTGCCTGGTTTGTACTGACTGTTTTTTCCATGACTTGGCTATCATTATTTTAGCTCCCGTTAGAATAAAACCAATCCAAATTTGAGAGTTTTGGTTAATATGGGGAATTTTCTGGTTTAGCAGAGGGATCGCAGGGTCCTGATTAATCTGGATTCATGTGATCTTTCTAATCAACTGAAATATATGGTTCCAGAAACCTCTGATGCGTGGGCACTCCCAAAGGGTGTTTACCAGTGTCCCCATATGACCACAGTCCCTGAAGCATAAGGGGGAAGAGGAGGGGTATAATTTCGATAGACGAGTAGGGTATAAGTACCATCTAGTCATTACCTTCAAGTTGGTTTCAATTAGAAAAACATTGTGGAATCCCTTGAATGCTCTTGAGAAGCAGTTATGCCACATGTCCATATCCCAGTGGATGTCGATGAGGGAGATTCCCCCTCTCATGTCTGAGAGTCTCGAGCACCACTGCTCATAAGGTGTGATTGTAAGGGGTTCGTGCTTGGTGGGAAGGATGGAGTTCAGAAAATGTGCGAGTTGGAAAAATCGGAAAGTTTCCGATGGTGGCATTTATAGTACATTTCTGCAATGTCTAAGAGACAATGGGCCGGATGCGTTTATGAAGTGACCAATTCTATACAGCCCTTTGTTTACCCACCAGAGAAAGGCTTTTACATCTTCCCCTGGTGGGAACCTAGGATTGTGGAATATGTGAGCTAATGGCAACCAGGGAGAAATCAGGGTCTTATACTTGCGGAGTTTGTCGCATAGTGCCAAGGAGTGGGAAAGAGTGGGAGCGAGTATGGGGGGCCTGATTTTGGGGTCGCACCAAAGTAAGTAGTCCAGAGTGCGTCCCGGGGTAGCTTGTCTCTCAATAGATGTCCAGTCTGGTTTTTCTCCTGTGGAGTGTATACTAGATATTTGGGCAAGTTGAGCTGCTCGGTAGTACCACCATAAGTTCGGTACCCCAAGACCTCCTTTCATTTTGGGTCTCAAGAGGGTGCTGTTAGTGAATCTGTAGCCTTTTTTTACCCCAGATGAATTGGGGGATGGCAGATTGCATGTTTGACAGTTTACTTTTAGATATGTGGATAGGAAGTGCTCTGAAGTAGTAAAGGATTCGGGGAAGCAGGGTCATCTTTACTGCGTGTACTCTACCAACCCAGGAGAGGTTCTGTTTGGACCAGATAGAGAGGTCATGTTTTAGTTTTTGTAGCAGGGGAGGGTAGTTAACATTATAAATTTGGTCAAATGAGGGAGGAATGTTAATACCTAGGTAAGGGATCGATTTTTTGGCCCATGTGAAGGGGAAGTTGCTCTTAAGATTTTCTACCATAGAAGGGGAGACAGAAACGTTCATCGCCACCGATTTGGACATGTTTACTCTTAGTCCTGACAGTTGTCCGAAGTCTGCTAGGATTTTGAGAAGATTGGGGGTTGAGATTAAAGGAGGAGCAGATCGTCGGCAAATAGTGCACATTTATGGGTCTTGTGGCCACAACTTACTCCCTGTATGTCCTGGTTCTCTCTGATTGTTATTGCCAGAGTTTCAATTGCAATGGCGAAAAGCAATGGAGAGAGCGGACAGCCTTGCCGTGTACCTCTCCTTATAGGGAGGGACTCAGATAAGTATCCCTGAAATTTTATTTTAGCTGAGGGTTGAGAGTACAGAGCCTCCATATCTCCTAAGAACTTCGGGCCAAAACGCCATCTTTTTAGTAACGAGAAGAGATATTGCCAGGAAACCGTGTCAAAGGCTTTTTGGAGGTCTATCGCGAGAACGAAACCGTCCTGTGGGTCCCCCTTCCCCCAGCCTGAGCGCATCAGGGAAATTAGGTCTATTGCTCTTCTGACCTTATCCGGGCCCTGCCTCCCTGGCATGAAGCCCACTTGATCTGTATCAATGTACCCCTTTATAAAGGATGCAAGGCGATTGGCGTATATTTTGGTCAAAATTTTGATGTCGCTATTAATCAGAGATATTGGTCTATAATTACTTACATCAGCATGGTCCTTGTCTGGCTTCGGGATCACTGAGATAAGTGCCAGGTTGGATGCCGGGTCCAGCCCCTGGCCTTTTCTTAAGGAATTAAAGTATCTAGACAGGTAAGGTAATAAAGACTGGCTGATTTTTTGATAGTGTAGATTGGGGAACCCATCTGTGCCGGGTGAGGATTTGGTCTTAAGGCTTTTGATTACTTTTACAATCTTGTCCTCCGTAATTGAGTCCTCTAACATGGATTGGTGATGGGTATTAAGTTTCGGAAGGGGGATATTATCGAGGAAGGCTTCTGTTTGTTGTGTGGTGATAGTTGTATCTGTGGCATATAGTTTTGCATAAAACTTCCTGAAGTTTTCCAGAATTTATAAAGGGTTTTGAGTAACCGTACCCTCCCAGGATTTAATTTTGGGAGTGGCTATGGCACTATATTTGGGGGAGAGTTTTGATGCGAGGTTGGTTCCAATTTGATCTTTAGTGCAGTATAGTTTCCCTAGTGACCACTTGACATATTTTTCTGCTGTGGTGGTCAGCTTTAAGTTGAGTTCTAGTTTGACTCTGTCAAGGTTGGCGAGAGATTCTTTTGTAGGTCGTCGTTTATGTATTTTGCTAAGATGCTGGAATTCCTCTTCAAGTCTTGTGATTTCCAGCACACGCTCCTTCTTAAGCTGGGAGCCTAATTGAATAAATCTGCCCCTCTTGACCGCTTTGTGCCCCTCCCATAGGGACCCTGGGAATATATCTGTCGTATCGTTAAGAGAAAAGTATTCTTATAGGTCCTTATCTAGCATTGTGACCCTGGCCGGGTCGCTTAAGTGTGACTCATTGAGTCTCCACAATTTTGGTCGCCGGGAGGTCGGAATGCATTCAATGGAGATTAGAACCATTGAGTGGTCTGGCCACGCTATGTCGAGAATAGAGGCTCTCAGTACTCGATGGATCCCTGTGGAGGGTACAAAGATGTGATCGATTCTAGAGTAAGTGCCGTGTGCGGCTGAGTAAAAAGTATAGTCCTTTGAGTGAGGGTTTAGCTCCCTCCAGGAGTCTATCAACCCTAGCACATTAAGGCTCTGTGCCACTTTCGTGCTCTGTTTAGGTGTTTTTTTAGGTCGTGGTTTGTTGGGCATAGACTTGTCAAGTAAGTTGAGTCGCCCCCCAAGATGACCATCCCCTCAAGGTGTGGAGTTAGTTTTCTGATTAATTCTGATAAAAATCTGGCCTGATCCTGGTTGGGGACATAATGGGAGATAAATGTATAAACTTCCCCTTTTATCAGTCCCTTAACTAAGATGTACCTACCTTCTTTATCCTTGACCGTAAGTAAGTGAGTGAATGTTAGGCTTTTAGCAAAAAGAATGGCAAACCCTCTTTTTTACAGTCTGCATTTGCCAGGTAGAAGGACAGGAATTTGTTGTGTAAATAGGATGGGTTGTAGGATACCGGGAAATGGGTTTCTTGAATCAGAACCACCCCAATTCCCAGGGAGTGGTAGTGGTGGAAGGCTTTTCTCCTTTTGACGGGGGAATTGAGGCCTTGGGTATTATGTGATGCTACTTTAAAGGCGGGGCTTAATACATAAAGGTGTATTAGCCATGGCCATCAGTGGGTGGATGTAAATGAGCGTTCAAGTGACTTACTCTCCAGGCACGGGGAGAGGTGATCGAGTACCACTTGGGAGCTGGAGATGTTCGAGGGCTTCGTTTGAGGCATCCAATGGCCCACTCTGACAGTTGGAAAAAGAAAGGCATACATATCATAATAGTGAAAGGAAACCTGAGGCAGAGGTAGGGAGCAGAGAAAAGAAGAAAAGATTGTTAGATGGGGGAGGAGAGCATAAGATGTTAATAACACAAGTAAAAAGTTATCAGATGGGGAGTTCCTGATCCGTCCGGAGACAGGAAGTCCTGAGAGTGTGGATGGCGGCCGCCAACCTCACTCAGGCTCCCAAAACGGAAGAACAAATAGAAAGACAACCCCAAATTGAGTTGTGTTCCCAACGAGTATCAAGAGGCTTTTCTCTGATACACCGGTGGGGGAGGAGCATGTGAACCCGCTCCAGCCCTGTGGCCCCGCAGTAAGGGTGCTGTAGATCTCGGCCTAAATAAACAGTGTAAGAAACTAAAACAACAATGACAGTAATTTGGCTCATGAGGGGTTCTCAAAGGAATGGCAGGAACAGAATGCCTGATGGCGAGAAAAACTTTAAAGGATTGCTTCAGGTCAGTCTTAAGTCTTCTGAAGGTGCTAGTGAAGGTTAGTTGTCGACCTCTCTACATGAACCAGTTCCAAAATACCCGTCCCCTTAGCTTCAGGAGACAGGAGAGGCAGAGGGGAATTGAAGTTGGAAATGGGATGGGGGGGAAGCAAACATTGGGATGGGGACCGTGGCTAGGGTCCAGTCGCTTAATCTCGGATGGTCGAGAAAGTTATTTGTTCTCTCCAGAATAAGGAGAAAGTCGGATGAGGGTCTTCTTAGGGTCTCCTTAAGGGATGCCCGGTGCCATGGGGCAGGAGACCCTTTCCTCACTGTGACTTTTGGGGCTCAAGAGAAAAAAAGGGGAATCCTGAGGCATACATAGTATATTCAACGTTGTGGGCGAGAGGTGTCCAGTTGCCTCTTGGGTTTCTGTTTCTGCCACAATGGCAGAACGGGGCTGGCCGGCGGGGGTCGTTTAGGGGGATGTTGATGATGAAGTCTCCATTGCTTCTTGGGAGATAATCCCTAGTTGACTGAGGATTTTTTCACCTTCCTGGAGGCTAGTGAAGCCTAGGATTTTGTTGTTGTAGTGGAAGTTTAGGCGAAATGGGAAAGACCACCAATATTTTACTTCTTTTTGTAGGAGTGCGTTGAGCAGGGGCCTTAGAGAGCGGCGTCTCTGAATGGTGGTGGGAGAGACATCTGCGAAAATTTGGATTTGGTGACCTAGGAGAGATAGATTGTCCATGCCTCTAGATTTCTTCATGACTGCTTCTTTAATTGAGAAGAAATGGGGTTTCACGATTATATCTCTCGGGAGACCATCGGGGCGAGGAGGTTGGAGGGCCCTATGTGCTCTGTCTAATTCTAATTTGTGTTCTGGAGCCTCCGGGATTAAATTTTTATTTAGGGTTCTCACTGATCCCTGTACATCTTGCACTAATTCTGGGAGACCTCTGATGCGAAAATTGTAGCGTCTGCTCCTGTTTTCGAGTTCGTCTATTTTGCAGAGCGCAATGTCAAGTTGGTCTTGGAGAGTTTGAATGCAAGAGGAACTCTGAATAACTCTGGAAGTTGTTTGGTCTAATGATTGCTCCCAGGTGTCTATGCGGGACCCCAGACCTGTGATCTCTGCTTTAATGGATGCAGTTATTTGTTCTGCATTCTGCTTGAGGCCTGCTGGTAGCATCTCCGAGAATCTGTTTAGCAATTGTCCTAGGTCATGGTGGATTGAAGGCACAGGTGAGGCCTGTTGTATAAGAACTTTAGTGCTCTCAGGAGTGTTTAGTAAAGGAGAGTTCAGATACTCTGCCTCTGTATCCCTTAAGAGGGATTCTGTGGACGCTGGGGAGGCTTGTCGGATGGGAAGGAGGCCATTTGGAGTTGCTGGATCCCCTATGGGAAGTATGATGTCCCCTGGAGCAGGATTTCCCTCTGTACTGACCTCCGTTGGGTTTCTAGCCGCGTGTGCGGCCACCATCTTGGGCCCTTCTGTCAGGGCTAAATCGAAGCGGAGCTGCCTCTGGGCTTCCCGTTTGGGAAGCGAACCAGGCATCGGACGTGTCCCCTTCTGTTCCTGGGCCCTGTGGCAGAGAGTACCGGCCGTTCGTTGGCTCGTTCCATGCAGCGGGGCCGCTGTTAGGCTGGAGCGGTGCGGAGCTCCCGGCTACTGCGTCTCGCCTGGAGTCCCGCGCATGCGCACTCCAGCTATCAGAAATTTAAATAGCCACTGATTGCTGTGTAAATGTCATTGGCAGTGAAGGGGTTAACTTGCAGGGGGCGATCTAGGGGTTAACTGTGTTCCCTAGGCGTGTTCTAACTCTGAGGGGGCTGGGCTGCCAGGGGCATAAGAGATCTAACTGATCCCAGTGACAGGGATCAGTAGGTCTCTTACATGCCGCCTGACAGAGTGGGGAACCGCTATGTTTACATTGGCGGTTCCCTGTTTTTCTTCTCTGCCAGGCAAACGCGGGTAGTCTGCGTACATTGAGTTCGCTGGACCCGCGGCCATACTGCTGGAGAGTGCGGCAGGCACAAGAGCGCGCCACCGCCGGCGCACTCTTGTCAGCTAGCCACACATGAGTATGCCGCTGTTTATAGCCGGCGATTTGCGCGATCATGCCACTCTGCAGCAGTAAATGTACGCGAGCCGGTCCGGAAACGGTTAAGCGATGCATCTAAGGCCCAATAATGATGTAAAGTGTGTAAAGTGGTCCCATCATTAACTCTATAATTCTGTGATCAGTACAGTTGGTCTCAATGTATCTTTTTTTACACATAGTTGAGTTGCAGCAAGCTCAGGAAAAGTAAGGGTAATTATCCTAATATATCCACAATTAAAGCAGTATTACACCCAGACTAAAAATGTAATTATATTGCAGTTTACCAATCATTAGATATAGTGACTGTATTATTTTGTCAGTCAGTCAGCAACATTGAGGGTTTTTCCTTACTTGTCTCCCATGAGTACCTGTGTTGTGGTGGTGATCCTTATGAAGTAGATCTGGGAGGAGCCTTGCTTTCTGGGGAAAGACAAGCTGATTCACCTTCTGATCTCTGTGTACCGAGTCCTTGTGGAGGTGACCCTTGAGAAGTTGATGAGCCCTCTTGTTGTGGAAAGATGAGCCGTTATACCTTCTGATTTCTGGTGAGCCCCCAAAGTGTGCACATGCATGCGGTGATCAGTGGTGGAGGACTTTGTTTTGAAAACATCATAGCTGCTTCAATTTAAAGAGGACTTTTGCACCTTATACATATTGTTGCACTTTTTGATATTTTTGCACTAGCACTTTTTCCTTATATTTATGTGTATGAGTTTTATGAATTAACTCTAGCGCTGCTTTTTGCTATTACCATTTATAGTAGACTTCTTTCACAGTTTTTATTTACATAGCAGCTGCTCAATTTACTATTTACCATTTATTTATTCATTTATTTTGTTTTTGTTGAGCGCAGTGTTTTTGTAATCACAGTCAGCAACATTGTCAGTCTTGGAGAATGAGAGAGTTAAATGGACAAGCAGATTTACATAAAGAAGCCAAACTCCAGCTAACACTTTATAATGTAATACAGCATAATAAAAGAACAATTCTGCGCAAATGGGGACTAAACAAACTTCCTCGTGATGTGTAGAATGAATAATAAAAGAATATATATAAAAAAATGATGATCAAAGACTGCGATGATCAGAAAGTCTATGCAGCCAGCAGATAGTTCAGGTGAAACCACTAAAAATATGTAAATTCAAACTGCAGCGCATATAGTCCACTAAAATAAATAAATCCGGATAATAAAAGTCCTCAGTAGATCACATCATTCACCAGACCTCCACCGTGGGAACCGTCACCAGTGTCACCAACAATCTTAACCGCTTACCAGAAATCACCGACCCCCATTACAGAGGGTCAGTATCCGCTGTGTAAATATAAGGAAGCACCGCAATAGCCTCACTCCCTCGGGATCATTCACCAGCACGATACAAGATGTCAGATACAGCAAAGGCCGGATATCACTCGGAGATCATGGAAGATACAAGGGACCCAAATAGTGTAGATTGCCACAACACAGTTTTATTGTATAAAAACAAAGTCAGCACACTCACAATCGTCCGTGATGACGAGCGAAACGCGTTGACGTCACTTCCGGTCCGTCACAGCCAACAACGTCACGTCCGGTTTGCGGTGGTCTCTGAGTGGAACGCACGCTATTATTGCTATCCGTGGTGTATGACGAGATTTGCTGTATTTGATATGCTGAAGACCTAGTGATTTCCTGTAAGTAGGATTCTCTTTTGCGCATTAAACACCTGCTATACACAGTATACACTATGGTCTGTCTTATGTTTATTTTTTGAGTGCCTTTGGACACTAAGCCAGTGGAAAGGTCCACACATTTGAAACTGCAGCGACGTCCCGGATTCGAAGCCCCCACCAGAATATTGCTTCTTTTGACCCACTGACTGAAAAGCAGTGGGTCCATAATCTCTGGTGAGTGCGGGCACAAAGGGGGTCACTGAAGTGTGTGTCACTTTCACAACACCCTGAAGTTTTATGAGCACCGATTCGCACTTAATATGAAGCACGCATCACTTTATATTTGGACTGTATTTTATTAAGTTTTTTTGGATTTTCTGGTTTGGAGTTTTTTTATTATGTTATACATACTATGGCTGCCTATATTTGAATGCAATTATCCTTAGCTGCTAGTTGTAATATGCAGACCAATGTATGTTTTATTTGATATTTTTGTACACATGTTTTGATATATTATCAATTTAGGGGTAGGCGCTGATTTACATATAGCACTCACATTTAGTTGATGAAAACAGCGCATTTGTAAAAGTAACGATTCCAGTCACAGTAATGGCGGACCGTGTACAGCTTCCTGGTCACAAGCAGGCGAACGTCGTTAGGCTCCACCCTATGTAATACAGCAAACTGTTTTTTTTTCCCTTTTGGAATAAAGGTTTTACATAAATAAATGTAAACTGATCATTTTAAGTACCCCTGCCAGTGTTTATTATATTGCAGATTACCAATTCTTAGGCTGGGTTTACACTGTTGCGAACTGTATGTGAGTTTCCCTACATCCAATTTGAATGTCAAGGAGATTGGGACTGGCTCTCTATGTAGTCTGTTCACACATCTCCAAAGCGGCTATGGTGCAAATTGCACAGGATCCTGTATGTCTTCTGGTCCATTTCAGGTCCGAATTCTACCAAAAATTTTGGCTGAAATTGACCTGAAACAGTGAACAGGGGTGCACCGGACTTCTACTGTGAGCTGCTCCATGCTGCAGTGTGAACCCAGCCTTAGTTGTGATGGCTGCATATGTTTCCTTTTTTTAGGCTTTTTCCTTCTATCGATCCAGCCAGCAAGTCTGTTGTTTTCAAAAGCTCAAGCTCTCCAGCAGAATGTATCAGTTACATGGATGAGACTAACCACTTAATACTGGAAGGGGTGATTAAAATGATCAGCTTTTGTTTATTTATCATGTAAAACCTTTATACCAAAAGGAAAAAAAACTGTTTGCTGTAACTGCTTATAAAGTTGGAGCTGGAGTTTGTCTTTAATGTATAAGTGTATCTAATTCTTCTAATATATGTAAAGCCTCGTACACGCGGTTCGACAGTCATACGACCGAACGGCCCAAATCGTATTTTGGCTGGTGTTGTATCTAGCGTAATGACATGCACTACACAATCGTACGACCCAGCCGAACATAGTGTCGTGTTATGAACGTATAAAGAGAAAGTTCAGGTGCATGTAATTAGTGTCTGGCCATTCCTGACTTCTGTGTTCAATCCATAGTGAGTTGTGTCTCACTAAGGCTGCATAAACACAGGGGCGATCCGACTTGGCGCAACTTTGCTAGTCACTTGCAGCGCGACTTTCAGCGTGACTTCGGCGCGACTTACAACGCGACTTATGCCAGGCGACTTTGCCTGTGGCCAATCAGAGAAGGGAGGGAGGGGCTTGCCCCAAACATAAATTCTATGAAGTCGCTTGCATTAAGATGTGGATCCGACTTGGAGGCGACTTCCATTGATTTCTATGGGCACAAGTCGGATAGAATTCGCCTTGAGTCGCGCATGAACTTTTTTCTGAAGTCGGAGCGACTTAGTAGCGTACATTAAGACGGCTCCCATTTATTTCAATGGGATTTCAGATGTCAAGCATCTTGGGGCGACTTGAGGCGACTCAAGTCGGAGCGACAGTCGCCCCTGTGTGAATGGGGCCTAATACAGACCATAGCACCAGGTGAAAACAGAGGTGAAAAAGCCAAAGAATAGAAAATGGATGCATCCACATCTAATAACTGGCAAGCTGCAATATAACACATTTTGGTTTTGGGTGAATACTGCTTTGAATGTTCTGTCTCATCCCTGTAACTGCAAGAGAGCCTGTTTTTTTTAATAAAAAAAACCCAGAACAACCGACTAAGAGCTCTTTCACACTGGGGCCACCGTGTGTTTTATTGGCGCATTACTGAGGTTTTCAGGCATTTTAGCGCTAAAAATAGCGCCTGAAAACCGCCTCAGTGTGAAAGGGGTTTTACTGAATGGATTACCAGTTGAAAAAAGAAGAAAGAAAGCCTAAAAATGAAAACAAATACATCCATCACATTTAAGACTTAGTAAGCTGCAATATAATAAATGTTTAATACCACTTTGAAATAGAAAAGAATCTTTAGCCTATTACAATGAGTGGACAAAGCTCACAGGTAATGAAACAATTCAGTGTCAGAGGTACAAAGTTCAAATATCGACAGATTCCTGCAGCCAATTCATCAAAATAAACATTCCTTCCTGATGATCCAAAAGACCAAAATAAGTAATGCTACCAACTGCCCTAAGGAAATGTAGGGATTTCTAAAATTCTCCTTGCCATGCCATTGTTTCTGGAATTTACATATTAACTTCAAGTTGTTTGCTGTGCTCTGTTCTGACAATTTTCCAGTCTTTTCACTCACAGCAGTTTTCTGAACATGTTTACTTTGATAATGAGAGTGTACAGGGTGCAGAGATTCAACGCATGAGAACCATTTTTAGGATAACAAGGAAGTGGTAAGCATCTTGGAAAAAAATGGGGTGTTGCTAAATATTTTAAAGGAGGTTTTAAGAATGTGCACATTGAAAAAAGGAAATGTTGAGCAGTGCACCTAGCGAATATAAACAATGCTAAGTGTCACTTTCAGGATGCAAGCAAAATGTCCCTGCTGCTATAATAACTGCGTTCTTATATAGAAAAAAGGAACAAATACTGAGAATTGTATCCAGCTTACAGGATAAGAGAAGTGTTACTGTGCAACCTCTATACATACTGAATACAAACAGATACTGGGAATTACACACAACATACAGAAAATATGAAGTGTCCTCTAATAAAAATAAGTAGTACTATGCAATGCTTATTACTACATTATTATATGTCCATAGAAAAGAATATCAGAGTAGCAGTGACCGTATTGTGATTTCATTTAATGTATGCCAAAGACAACGAGCACATAAGAAATATAAAAACATCAAATTTTAGGAGAACTAATTTTCCAAGGCTGAGGGCTGCTCTCCAAGACTTGGGCTGGGTTCACACATGCGCGGTGCGAATTAAAGCTCTGTTTTCACAGCTAAGGCTGGGTTCACACCATTGCGAATCCAATGCGCAATAGCAGGAGATTTTGACCAGTTCTCTATGGAGCCGGTTAACATATCTCCGTGGCAGGTCTGGTGGGTTTTTCCATAAAAACGCTGTGCGACTTTTGGTCCATTTCAGGTCCGAATTCAGCCCAAAATTCGGGCTGAAATCGGACCTGAAATGGTGAACCAGGATGCACTGGACCCCTGCTGTGAGCCACATGCGGTTCATATGTGAACCCAGTCTAATTGTCAAAGTAGTTGTTCAGCATTTCAGGTCAGTGCTTGATCAGGTCAGGATTTTATCCTGTTCACAACTGAATAACACGTGTGACTCAGTAGCATTCCCATAGAAGTCAATGGGCCTGAGTTTGCACCTGAGCTGGACTGCACTGCTCAGAAAACTGTCAGGTCTCTGTTTTAATTTGCGCTGAATGCATACTCCGGCTGCATCGGACAT
The DNA here is from genome assembly GCA_018402905.1 of Glandirana rugosa. Taxonomy (NCBI): domain Eukaryota; kingdom Metazoa; phylum Chordata; class Amphibia; order Anura; family Ranidae; genus Glandirana; species Glandirana rugosa. The sequence continues at coordinate 1,269,416 of BLSH010249461.1, forward strand.
ACTGTATGTGAACATAAACAATAGAAAGCAAAGTTATTTCACATGTCATTGGACATGCGGTTCAAAATGCATCCAATTCGCATATGTGTGAACCTAGCCTTAGACTGAGAGGGAATGTTGTCATTAACCACTTGCCAACCAGCTGCCGTCATTATATGGCGGCAGGTCGGCACGTTCCTGCAAATCACCGTACTGGTATGTTGGCCCTTTAAATAGATATAGCAGGCGCGCATGCCCACTGCACAGCGGGGAAGCTGATGCGCGTGGCCGGCGGCTGCGATGTCCGCAGGAAAGAGCGGCAGAATGGGGATCTGTCAATGTAAACAAACAGGTGTCTGTTCTGTCAGGGAAGTAGAGAGAGATCTGCTGTTTCCAGTAATCAGGAACAGCGTACTCTCTTTACCCCCAGTCAACATCCCCCCCCCCCCCACAGTTAGAAATGCCTCCCAGGGAACACATTTAACCCTTCACTGCCAGTGACATTTATACAGTAATCAGTGTATTTTAAGACCATTTTCACACTGAAAAGACTGGCAGCGCGGCCGCGGCTGCCAGTACCGCAGCAGCACCGCTTTTGACTCAGGAGTGCGGTGCTTTTAACCCCCCCCGAGGGGGTTAAAAAGGGGTTAAAAGCACCAGTTAGCGCCGCTGCCGAAGCGATGGCTGGAACTTCAGCAGCGGTGCCCATTCATTTCAATGGGCAGGGGGGTGTAGGAGTGGTGTATACACAGCCAAAAGATGCTGCTTGCAGGAGTTCTGTGAACGTCCCACAAGTGCACCTCCCCAGCGTGAAGAGTCACACTGACAAGAATAGGCAGGCCTTATAGCATTGATCGCTCTATAAATGTCAAGGGTCACAAAAAAGTGTCAAAAGTGTCCGATCTGTCCGCCGCAATGTCGCAGTCCCGCTAAAAATTGCTAATCACTAGTAAAAAAAAAATAATAATAAAAATGCCATAAATCTATCCCCTATATTGTAGACGCTATAGCTTTTGCGCAAACCAATCAATACACGCTTATTGCGATTTTTTTTTACCAAAAATATGTAGAAGAATACATATTGGCCTAAACTGATGAAGAAATTTGTTGTTTTTTTTTTTTTTTGGATATTTATTATAGCAAAAAGTAAAAAATATTGTTTTTTTTTTTCGAAATTTACGCATTTTTTTTATAGCGCAAAAAATAAAAACCACAGAGGTGATCAAATACCACCAAAAGAAAGCTCTATTTTTGGGGGAAAAGGGGCGTCAATTTTGTTTGGGTACAGCGTCGCACAACCGAGCAATTGTCAGTTAAAATGACGAAGTGCCGTATCGCAAAAAATGGCCTGGTCAGGAAGTGGGTAAATCCATCCGTGGCTGAAGTGGTTAAAGACCTCAAAACAGAAAAGGGAATGCTTTAACCACTTCAGCCCCGGAAGGATTTCACGCTTTAGGACCAGAGCACTTTTTGCGATTCGGCACTGCGTCGCTTTAACTGACAATTGCGCGGTCGTACAATGTTATACCCAAACAAAATTTGCGTCCTTTTTTCCCCACTAATAGAGCTTTCTTTTGGTGGTATTTGTTCACCTCTGCGTCATTTCTGATTGCCGCTATAAACAAAAGAAGTGCGACAATTTTGCAAAAAAAAAAAACAAATTTCTTACTTTTTGCTAAAATACAATTCCAAAAAAAATATAAAAAAAACATTTTTTCCATCGGTTTTGGCCAATTTATATTCTTCCTCATATTTTTGGTAAAAAAAATCACATTCGGCGTTTATTGATTGGTTTGCGCAAAAGTTGCTGCGTTTACGGACGATGAGAATTCATTTCTAGGGTTTTTATATATTTTTTATTTTTTTACTAGTAATGACGGCGATCTGCGATTTTTAGCGGTACTGCGATATTGCAGTGGACATGGACCATTTTGACACTTTTTTGGGACCATTGGCATTTATACAGCGATCAGTGCTATAAAAATGCACTGATTACTGTGTAAATACCATTGACAGTGAAGGGGTTAACCTGGAGGGGGTGTTTTAAGGGTTAACTGTGTTCCCTGGGCGTGTTCTAACTGTATGGGGGCTGCCCTGGCTGGAGAAAGGGGATGATCACGGCTTCCATATACAGGAAGCCTGTGATCATCACCCTTCCCCCTCTGTCAGAACGGAGATCCGTCTTTACATACACGGACCTCCGTTCTTTCACTGTGGGGGGGTATCGCGGGTAGTCCGCCGCACCCACTCCCTGGCCCCCCTGGACACTGTGAGCGCACGAGCCCGCCTCCGGAGGCACGCGCTCACAGCACTAGTTATCGCAGCCGCCGTCGTATGGCGGCGGTTTGCGATAACGAGCCACTCTGTCGCCATCAGACTGCGGTCGGCAAGTGGTTAAATCAACTGTATTGAATACAGTGCAAAATATATTCCCATGGGCAATACGTTTCAAAGGCTAAAAATAAAAGTTAGAGAAGCTTAACAACTTCAGCTCCGGAAGGTTTACCCCCCCTTCCTGACCAGGCCATTTTTTGCGTTACGGCACTGCGTTGCTTTAACTGACAATTACGCGGTCGTGCGGGGCCGTTCCCAAATAAAAATGTCCTTTTTCCCCACATATAGAGCTTTCTTTTGGTGGTATTTGATCACCTCTGAGGTTTTTATTTTTTGCGCTATAAACAAAAAAGACCCACAATTTTGAAAAAAAAAAACTCCAATATTTCTTACTTTCTGCTATAATACATTTCCAATAAAAAAAAGTAAAATATCGCATTTCTTCATGAATTTAGGCCAATATGTATTCTGCTACATATTTTTGGTTTTTGATTGGTTTGCTCAAAAGTTATACCGTCTACAAACTATGTGACAGAATTATGGACTTTTTATTTTTTTTATTAGTAATGGTGGCGAAGTGGCACTTTTTGGGGACCAGTGACACCAATACAGTGATCAGTACTAAAAAAATGTACTGTCACTGTACTAATGACACTGGCAGGGAAGGGGTTAACATCAGGGTCGATCAATGTGTTCCCTGGGAGTGCTTTCTAACTGTGGGATGCTTTGACTGGGTGAGCACAGAGATCTGTGTTCCTGGTTACCATTAACCCAAGATCTCCATCTTCCCCTCTGACAGAACGGCGATCTGCCTTGTTCACATTCTGTCTGCCTTGGGAACGATTGGCGGGATCTGCCAATCACAGCGGGAGCAGGTCTTCAGCCACGCGCCTGAGACCCAAAGAAAGAAGTCACGTACAGGTGTGTGTAAATTTTGTGCTTAAAGGCCGTCCTGCAGCAGTATATGTATGTGGGGGCAGTCTTTAAGCTGTTAACCACTTCCGTACCGCCGGACGTCATATGGCGTCCTTAGGTTTGAGTGGTGATATCTGAATGGTGCCTGCAGCTGCAGGCACCATGCAGATACCGTTTTTTTCAGCTGGCGATTTTGAGCATGATAAAAGTGGTCTTAGCGGCTTAGTGTAAATATGAGATCTGAGGTCTTTTTGACCCCAGCTCTCATATTTAAGAGGACCTGGCATGCTTTTTTCTATTACAAAGAATGTTTACGTTTCTTGTAATAGGAATAAAAGTGATCAAATTTTTTTTTTTTTTTAAAGAACAGTGTAAAAATAAAAAGTAAAAAGCAAAATAAATAATTAAAAAAAAAAAATTTAAAGCACACCGTCCCCGCGAGCTCGCATGCAGAAGCGAACGCATATGTAAGTCCCGCCCACATATGAAAACGGTGTTCAAACCACACATGTGTGCTATCGCCGCGATCGTTAGAGTGAGAGCAATAATTTTAGCACTAGACCTCCTCTGTAACTCAAAACTGCTAACCTGTAGAATTTTTTAAACGTCACCAATGGAGATTGCAAAGTTTGTCGCCATTCCACAAGCAGACGCAATTTTAAAGCATGACATGTTGGGTATCATTTTACTCGGCGTAACATTATCTTTCACAATATGGAAAAAAATTGGCCTAACTTTACTTATTTATTTTTTAACTAAAAAAAACTGAATTTATTAAAAAAAAAAAAGCACGCTTGGAAGACCGCTGCGCAAATACGGTGTGACATAAAGTTTTGCAATGATTTTATTCTCTAGGGTGTTAGAAAAAAAAAATAATGTTTGGGGGTTCTAAGTAATTTTAGAGCAAAAATACCTGGTTTTAACTCGTAAACACCAAACCCAAAAAACAGGCTTGGTCTTGAAGTGGTTAAACAATATAACATATAATAATAAAAGAAAGGCATTTAAAAATATAAAAATGAAGGAAAACTATAATAGTTTAAAATTTACAAAGAATATAATCAAGGCTGCAAAAATTCAAAACAAAAGACAGTAGAACAAACCCCAAAATTACTTCAAATATATTTACAGTAAAAAGTCAGGTCTGAGCATGTAGGCCCTTTACGATAATTCACAGTTGACACAAAGAGACAAAGAGAAGGCAAATTTATTAAATACCTTCTCCAGCTCTGTGTATACAAAGGAAAATGGGAGAAAATGGAAGTCCATAATGGAGATAAAAAATGAACCACAATGGCTCAAAATAGATATAGCCCAGAAGCATGTAGATAAAAAGCACCTGGGCCAGGTATACTACACTCACATGTCCTTAATGGGTTAAGCTCTGTTATTTCAAAGCCAATGTTTCTAATTTTTAGAGACTCTCTAAAAACTGGCTCAGTACCACTAGCTTGGCGTAAGGCCAATGTGGTGCCTATATTTGACCAGTTAGTTTAACTTCTATAGTTGGGAAAGTGCTTGAGAGTTTAATAGAAGACCACATAGAAGAGTTTTTACTAGAAAATAATATTTTAAGCAATAGTCAGCAGAGATGCACAAAAGGCTCTGATTTCTTTTTATGAGGAAGTAAGCAAATGCTCAGACAAAGGAGTGGCTGTGAGTACAACCAAAACAACAATTCGCCCAAGGGACTTTTGGAGTGGTGCTAAAGTAGAATAGTGAAATAAATGTATATATAAAAAATACAAAATTTATTACAAATTACATAAGAAACACATATAGACGTTCTGTTCTGGCTGTGAATATAGTATACTAGCATTTTGCAAAAGCATTTCACACAGTTCCCCAAAGACTGCTAATCTGCAAGTTAAAGTATAACTAAAGGGAAAACTTTTTTGTTCGTTTTGAATAAAGTGGGATTTTCAGGTGACACCAGGCCAGGAATAGAGGGGAAATCTTCCAGTGGGGACACTAGTTCGGGTGACACCCAGGGATTCCGTTACTTTGGAGGGATTTCCTCTTTATACCTAATTTGACTATGGAACAAGAAGTAAATGGAAATCTCTCCAATGGGGCACAGATGCAAAAAAAAAAACTGACAAGGGTTATAGGAAATTAAAATAAAAGGAAATTAAGGAGGAGGAG
>BLSH010249461.1:1278596-1296560 GCA_018402905.1 Glandirana rugosa
AAGAGTGTGGGTCGTATACGTATGGTGTTTAATGTGGGGTTTTGTGTAAGATGATGAGGAGGGCTCATACCACTATGGTGTACACACTCTGAAAATGTGTCGGACCGGTGTATGTCTCCGGGTTGTACGTCCCTCTTGGTAGTCCTCAAGATCCTCGTATTTAATGTGTATATTAAAGAACTGATGGAGAATGTCCAAACTTCCAGGACCTCGTGGTCCTGTTAACTTTACGGGTTTTTACTGGGTAAAACCTTTCGTTCACACATGTGGTATCACCATACTCGGGAGGAGTAGTAGAATGTGTTTTGGGGTGTAATTTGTGGTATGCATATGCTGGGTGTGAGAAATAACCTGTTAACATATGACAATTATGTGGAAAAAAAAAAAAAATCTTCATTTTGCAAAGAATTGTGGGAAAAAATTACAACTTCAAAAAAATGTGGCATGCCTCTTACTAAATACCTTGGAATGTCTACTTTTCAAAAAGGGGTTATTTGGGGGATATTCATACTTTCCTTGCTTGTAAGCGCAAAAAATAAAAAACCCAGCGGTGATTAAATACCACCTAAAGAAAGCTCTATTTGTGTGAAAAAAAGGATGCAAATTTCATATGGGTACAGTGCTCCATGACATGTAATTGCCATTCAAAATGTGAGAGCACTGAAAGCTGAAAATTGGTCTGGTTGTTAAGGGGTTTTAAGTGCTCAGTGGTCAAGTGGTTAAGGTAAGGTCTACAGGCTTGGAAAAATCAGTTTTTGTAAATGGATAGAAAACTGGCTAAAAGACAGAATTCAGAGAGTAGTGGTTAATAATTCTTACTCTAAATGGTCTAAGGTTATCAGTGGTGTACCTCAAGGTTCAGTGTTGGGATCCCTACTTTTTAACCACTTCCCGACCACAGTATGCAGAATGACGGCCAGGAAGTGGTTCAGTTATCCTGTCTGGGCGTCATATGACGTCCTCAGGATAACATGCTGGCTCGCGCCTGGGGGGGGGGGGCCCACATCACGGTGATCGCTGGTGTGGGGGGTCAGTCTGACCCCCCCGCATTACCGATCTCAGTAAAGCGTTCCATTGGAAGCACTTTACCATGTGATCAGCCGTGACCAATCATGGCTGGTCACATCGTAAACAGGAAAGCCGTTTATCGTCTGCAGACCTGAGCAGTGGAGAGCTGATCGGCTGCTCTCCTGACGGGGGGGTTTATGTCGATGGTTTATCAGCACAGCCCCCCCTAGGATCACCACACTAGACCACCAGGGAGCCTGCTCAGGGACCACCAGGGATGTGCCCACCCAGTACCACCAGGGACCACCAGGGAGCCGATCTTAACCACCAGGGAGACCACCCTAGACCACCAGGTAAGGGGCATAGTGCCCAATATGGATGGCACTCAGTGCCACCTCCAGATGCCACCCTAGACCACCAGGGAATGGGCCCCTATCAGTGCATCTGCCCACCAGTGCCCCTATCAGTGCGTACCAGTGCCCCATATCAGTGCAGACTTTAATTACTGGAATAGCACCACTGGATTGGCGTAAGGCCAATGTGGTGCCTATATTCAAAGTGGTGCTCGGGGACCGCAATGGCGTTGATCTAAGGTAAAGATTTCATAATGAGCTAGTATGCGATGCCTTTCTCTTGCAGGTGTTTTTTTTTTCCAAGCCTTGACAAACACTTTAATAAAAGACCACATAGGTGAGTTCTTGCTGGAAAAAAAGTATTTTAAGCAACAGACAGCATGTATTCATGATAGACAGAAGTTGTCAGATAAATCTGATTTCTTTTTATGAGGAGGTAAGTAAAACCTTGGACAGAAGGGTGACTGTGGATGTGGTATACTTGGATTTACTTGGATTTTGTATTTTGCAAAAGCGTTTGACACAGTATCCCACACATGGATAATGTGTAAGGTAAGGTCTACAGGCTTGGAAAAATCAAATTTTGTAAATGGATAGAAAACTGGCTAAAAGACAGAATTCAGAGAGTTGTGGTTAATAATTCTTACTCTGAATGGTCTAAGGTTATCAGTGGTGTACCTCACGGTTTAGTGTTGGGATCCCTACTTTTTAATATATTTATAAATGATGTAGGGTCTGGGATTAAAAGTACCATTTCAGTTTTTGCAGATGACACCAAGCTTTGCAGTGGAATAACGTCCTTACATGATGTCTTCAACTTACAAGCCAACCTCAGTGCACTGTTTAATTGTGCAACTATGTGGCAAATGTGGTTTAATGTTGATAAATGTAAAGTTACATATGTACTTGGGGGCTAAGAATATGCATGCATCTTACATACTGGTAGGAGTACAACTGGAGGAATTAATGGTGCATAAGGATTTAGTTGTTTTGGTAGATCATACGCTTAAGAATAGCATGCAATGCCAGGCTGCGGATTCCAAATCAAGCAAAGTCTTTTCTTGTTTTAAGAGAGGTATAGACTCCAGAGAGAGATATATAATTTTACCCCTGTACATATCATTAGTAAGACCTCATCTTGAATATGCAGTTCAGTTTTGGGCACCAGTTCACAAAAAGATATCGGGGGAACTGGAGAAAGTGCAGAGAAGGGCAACCAAACTAATAAGAGGCATGGAGGAGCTCAGCTATGAGGAATGATTAGAGCAGTGGTTCTCAACTCCAGATATCACCTGTGATGTGTTTCAGTTATCCTGCAAACCTGGCCTGTTAGTGGGTCCCGAGGACAGAAGTTGAGAACCACTGGATTAGAGGAACTGAATGTATTCTCACTTGAGAAGAGGAGATTAAGGGGGGGATACGAACAACATGTATAAATATATGAGTGCTCCATATAGTGAACTTGGTGTTGAGTTATTCACTTCAACCACTTCAGCCCCAGAAGGATTTGCCCACTTCCTGACCAGAGCATTTTTTGCGATACGGCACTGCGTCGGTTTAACTGACAATTGCGCGGCCGTGCGACGCTGTACCCAAACAAAATTTGTGTCCTTTTTTTTTCCTACAGATAGAGCTTTCTTTTGGTGGTATTTGATCACCTCTGCAGTTTTTATTCTTTGCGCTATATACAAAAAAAGGGTGACAATTTTGAAAAAAAAATATATTTTTTGCTATAATAAATATCCAAAAAAAAAGTAAAAAACACATTTCTTCCTCAGTTTAGGCCAATGTGTATTCTTCTACATATTTTTGATAAAAACATTCTCAATAAGCTTTTATTGACTGGTTTGTGCAAAAGTTATAGTGTCTACAAACTATGGAAATGGATTTATGGCATTTGTATTATTTCATTTTTTTTTACTAGTAATGGCAGGGATCTGCAATTTTTAGTGGGACTGCGACATTGGGGGCGGACAGATCGGACACTTTTGACACTTTTTTGGGGTCAGTGACATTTATACAGCGATCAGAGCTAAAAATAGCCACTGATTACTGTATAAATGTCACTGGCAGGGAAGGGTTAATACTAGGGGCGATCAAGCGGTTAAATTTCCCTCTGTGGTGCTTCTAACTGTATGGGGGCTGGGCTAACTGGAGGAGGATCACTGGGAACAGACAATCTCTCTCAACTCCCCTGTCAGAACGGGGATCTGCTTTGTTTACACTTGCAGATCCCCATTCTGCCTGTCTCAGGAGCGATCGCGGGTGGCTGGTGGACATCAAAAGGACTGTATTCTTTCCTGAATGTACATAATATAACTGGATACTAACATTTATAGGTAAATTTGATCCAGGGAAAATCCGATTTCCTCTCTGAGGATCAGGAAGGAATTTTTTTCCCCTGCTGGGGCAAATTGGATCATGCTTTGATGGGTTGTTTTGCCTTCCTCTGTATCAATTGTGGGTATAGGATTGTGTATATGGGATTGTATGATATATATATTTTTTTCTTCCCTTTTATAGGTTTGAACTAGATGGTCTTGTGTCTTTTTTCAACCTGACTAACTATGTAACATTGAGTGACGGGAACACAAGCATCTGACATGCAAATACTGAAGAGTACTCATTGAATGCTGAAGAGTTGAAGCTAAAGGAGAAGAGGCAAGTAACAAATCTCTTCCCTTGAGAAGATATTCAGAAACCTGCTGTTATGATTATTGACCATGATATATTCTCTTTCCAAATATTTCTTTTTTCAACATAACCAATTATGTAACTTTGTGATAATGCATAATGTACCCCTGCCAGTTTGTAGCTGTAAACTCAGTACAAACTATTTCATTGGATACATTTGATGGTTTTTCATCACATTAGAGATTGCATGTAGATAAGCATTATGGTTATGCTTATGTAGAGATAAAGCTCAATAATAACTGCATTTATAATCACAAATTGATGTACCACAATAATTATTAGTTGACATAAGAGGTATTTGGAATTTTTGAAGTAATCCGCCTGGAACTAAAAAGTGGCTATTATCATTAATGGACTAAAAGTCAAAGACAGTACAATGCATTGTTCTGGAACTCACTTTGGAATGATAACAAAGATTCTTAGAAATGTTGGCATATGTTGGGCATAGACTGCCAGTCTCTAGTTCTGAAGACTCCATATTTATTTTATCTTTTTTTAAATCTTTAAATGTTACAATTCCTAATGTAATATAATGCAACAATTATTTAAAAGCTGTTTTCTGTTTTGTAGGGAATCCCTTATCTGGAGTCTCTGAGATGAATGTGGATACCATATTCCTTTATTGTATAATGGAGAGTACTGCACCTAAAATATATGAAATCAAATTTTAAAGACCCCTTTCTCAGCTGTTCTTAAAGCTGAATTCTGGTGTTCAGTACATATTTGAAATATACTGTATAGTAAACTGTTAATTTGCTAAATATTTTTGGTTCTGTTCCGTCACTTTTGTGATTCGGTATTACCCCACTGAACCCAGACTGGTGATTTGACAGGTAAAGGGCAGCAGAACATTAGTGAAATTATCTTTCTGTTCTTCCATCATGTAAGCATGTGGACATTAAAAGCTTAGTCACTGTAGTGCCAAGGCCCCTACAACATGCAGAAGGGCCGTGTTCATGCACTTTGGAGGCACAAGTGTCCTGTATGCTGCAACAAGCAATCTGTTAAAACATAAATGATAGGCTGACAGATGTCGTGGTTTTACTGATCATCAAGCACATCCAAGCATTTACATCTGTACTGGTATGGAGGCATAGCCATAGATGCAGACAGATTGATGCTATCTGGGCTCAGGGGAGTCTACATATGTGTACCAAATCCTACTAGATGAGGATGAATGATAGGGAAGAGGAGGTGGTAGCTACAGTACTTTGTTGTAACTCCCCCGTGGGAGCACTCATAAATTGGGCTTCACCCTGGGGTGGAGCTGACAACCAGCACAGATAGAAATAGGGATGGACTTTTATTACACAACACAGCCATGGATCAGAACAGGACCATGTGTTACATGCACTTGGTCCTTTTGGGATTCAACAACAAGCTTCAAGATCTAGCATTAATTCTTCTCTAATGCAACGCATATTAACTTGTATGCAGTAGCGCATTGCAAGGGAAGGGCATAGTGTGAAGGAGCCTTTAAATTTTTTATCTGCTTAACATGCGATATGTAGACTCTTATGCCTCATACACACGGTGCGACGGTTGTACGACCGGACGTCCAAAATAGTATGTTGGCTGTTGTGTCTCGCGTACTGATGTGCACTAAGCGATCGTATGACCAAGCCTAACGTGGTGACATGCTACGAGCGTATAAAGAGGAAGTTCAGGTGAATGTGATTTGTGAATTAGGAACGTAGGTTTACATGAACTGACACTTCCCGGCGTTCCTGACTGTTTTGCACGTAAAGCTTTATTGGCCCAACTTCTCTGTACACATGAGTCAACAGAGGGGCTTCCAGTTCATTAAATCTCACCTGCTGTACTATATGTTTGAGATGTTAACAAATATGTTTTAAAGCAGTTCGGAGTTTAATAAGTTGAACATTTTATTGTTCAAAATATGAATGAGGTTCAGGTTTCGTTGCTACCATGAGTTCCTGCAGGTTCAAGATTCACCACTCTTGCAAATGTTTGTGCAGCTTAGCCTAGGAGAATTTTTTTAAACCATTACGCACTGCAGGGTCTTTGAACCGTGCTCAGCAGGCCTAAATGTACCAAAAAGGGGCTTTTGATTTAGCCATCAACCTTACTATAAAAGATAGGGGAGGCTCAAATAAGCCATACTATCAGTGAATTGGAAGCTGTTGCATGGAAAGCTGATAAACGACATTGGTAAGAATTATGGTCAGTTAGGAGATTACTTAATTTTGATTGCTGATTTAGGGTCAGCAATCAATTTTAGCTGCTGTCACATCCCATTTATAGCAAACTTTTCTTTTGCTGCTTAGGCATTACTGAAAAAAGGGCCCCGGTCTGTGCCTGTTTCCTCTAGTAAATTTCGGCCTTGTCTTGCTATTTAAAAGTGTCCTGTTCTTGGTCAATTTTACACTGCTGTGTCATCTACCATCCCTCAATTCATATAGTATAACACCTGCTTGTACTTTTTTTCTCTTGTACATTTCAGCCAATTCCCAAACAAAAAAGGAGGAAAATGCCTTTAACTCCTCCTACAGACTGATTGTGCGCCTTTAAGATGAGGCTGGCTATATTTGATTGTGTGCCTTTAAGTTGAGACTGGCAATATTTAATTGTGAAGTGAGCAGTTCAGGCTTTCCTGTGGGGTTTACTGGTAGCAGCTATCCAGGACACACTCAGCAGTAAAGTTCCCTCTGCAGGCTGCAGGGTGTCAGCCGTCATTCTGTTCCCCTCCACCTGGAGTCACCTACCAGAGGGCATCATGAAACTTAAGGCCTATGGACGGGCTTTTCTCCTAGCAGTACTCCTCCCCAGGCAGTAAGTACAGCACACATACTTCCCACTGCCATACACAATGCTGCCCTCAAATTAAAGTGCTCCAAACACCACTTTAAATTGATTAAAGTGCATCTACGTACAGATTTACACTTCTTATTTACATTTGCTAATAAGCACCACACCCTCCCTCTCAATAATGTCTGGCAAAGGTGAACGTGGTGGTCAGTCCTCAGGCAGGGCATCGCTTCCTCTGTTTAGTGAGTTGTCTGTGCTATTCAGCCACAGCATGCAGGAGGTGGTGGACTGGCTTACTAACCCTTCCTCATCCTCCTCATCCCCTGTCACACAAGCAGAGACAAGTGTGCAGTCCCCTGCAGTTGCCAGAGTGGAAAAACCTGCCTCCTTGTCCACATCTATTCCTACCATAGCCCCAACATCAGCCATGGAGGAGTCCGCTGAGTTATTTGACCCCAGCGTCAGCCACTTCCACCTTGATGATGCCCAGCCATTTCTGGATGACAGGAACATGAGCCTAGACAGAGGGGAGAACACTGGTAGACAAATTGGCATTCATGTTCTCCCCCAGCCGCAGCCTATTGCCAAGTTGTCTCCAGTGGTAATGATGATGATGAAGATGGAGGAGATGGAGATGATGATGATGATGATGATGAGGTCACTGATGCGACTTGGGTGCCATATAGAGCAGAGGAGGAAACTGAAGGTGAGGCGGTACAACCCCAAGGAAGCTGACATAAAAAAAGAGTAGACAGCAGCCACCCTATTCAATCACATTCTGCAGCTGTTATCTCCGGTCCCACTTCCCAAAGCCCAGACTGTCTAGGACTTTTGTTAGGAAAGGAACGATTACTGGCCAAATCCTGGCATTTCCGCGGTGGTGCGCGCGCCCGTGCGCGTTTGCGCGCTCCCGTGCGCGTGCACGCGCCGGAAACGGCGCCAAATGGGCCTATTTAAACTGGGAGATTTCTGAGAGCAAGTGCTGCTCGCTCTACAGCGTTCCCGACCTGTACGCCTCAGCTCCGGATACCTGTTCCCGTGTTTGTTCTGCCTCCTGTTGACCCGGCTTGTCCTGACCTGCTGTTTGCTACCTGCACCGACCCCGGCTACCCACGACCATCCGATTGTCTGCTCCTTTGTACCTCTGCTGCCCGCCCGTTAACGAACCTTGCTTGGACTCTGACTACCCGTTTGCCTGATCCTCTTGTACCTTCCTGCCTGCCTGTTGCCAACCCAGCCTGTACGACCATCCTTCTACTTGCACGCCTTCTGGAGCCTCACTACACCATCGGTGACCCTCCAGCCCTCGTGCCATCCCGCACTCTTGGGCCTCTGTCCCCACTACCAGGGGTCCTTGAATCGGGTGCGCAAGAGCGGTTGTTCCCTGCACAAGACAGACTCCACCGTCAGGTACGTGACAACTTTTTGAGCTTATCTGCAGCAGATTTTACAGCATGGTCAATTCTTGCTTTCATCAAGAGTACTTCTATAGGGTTATGGTGGGAAGGCGCCACCAACACCCAAAGCCCAATTTTTCCGCACCCATTTCTTCTATCCAAGTCAAAGTGACACCAGAATTTATCCAAAAAATTTGCACTACATTGTGGCCTCATCATACACACTGGCTCTCCAGCTGTTGCTGAGCAAAATAAAGGCAGCTTGCAGGGAAAATGTCATTTTTTTTGGCTTTATAAATGCAATTATTGCTGCAGCAGATTCTAGACATGGTACAGATCTGCCACTTTACAGGTAGACTAAGGGAACTCCCCCGGCACTATATTGGAAGGAATTTATCATTTTTATGCTTTCACTTTAAAAATCAAAATATCACTGCTCCTTTAAAAATTACGTTTTTCACAAACTTTTTTTTCATTGATACATGTCCCCCAGGACAGGACCTGGACCCCTATAACCACTGTATTCCCAATTACTTGCATATAAGCCTTCAAAATGGGCAAATTGACTTAAGTGGGGTCCGTTACTCGGGTCCGAACTTTCGTTGTGTTCGAAAGTTCTGGTGCGAACCGAACAGGGGTCCATTTGGCCCATCTCTAATGGTTATATTTAAATATTTTGATGTTTACTACACTGTGGTGAATATATACTTACCTCCTCCATTTGACATGGCCTGCTTGCTAAATTGCACCAATAGGCTGCTTCAGGTGGCACGAGGGACGCTCTTCATCGCTGGAGACTTTAATGCTACCTTGAATCCAGCATTGGATAGATTAGGTGGAACCCGTCCCTCTCACTCTGCGTTACATGAATGGATGGAGAGCTATGGTTGGGTGGAAATTTGGCGCTTGAAACATCCTGATAGCAAAGAATTCTCCTGCCACTCTGCCTCATATGGTACCCTATCCAGACTTGAAATAATTTTGACGCAGCCGGAGACTCTGCATAGAGTTTTGTCAATACAATATTTACAGAGGGGTATATCAGATCATGTCCCTTTGGTTCTACAGCTACAGGTTAATTGCCCCTCTGGCCTAAGAATCTGGCACATGAGTCTCTTCTGGATCTCTGAACCCATGGTTCTATATAAATGTAAAGACGCTATGCATCAATTCTGACGAAAGGACATATGCGGTGGCACAAGACAAGACACAGCATATATTTGAAAAAGGGATTAAATGGGAAGCTTTTGCCTTTCCTGGCCAAGCCGATTAATGAGCCCTTTACAATCCCTAGAATATTGGATGGTAAGGGGAACATGAGTGAATTTAATGAGACTATTATGATGACCTTCCTGCACTTTTACACTGATCTTTATACTTCCAATATGCAATATACTCAAGATGAGCTTTTGGGGTATTTGCAACGGGTGACTCTCCCATCTCTCACCACAGCAGATAGAAATGTTCTCGATGGAACCATTCAGGCAGAGGAATTAGAAAAAGGCACTGAGTAATTTTGCTTAACATAAGACGCCGGGCATGGATGGATTACCTATCGAGTGGTGCTTAACCTATAAAGAGGAGGTGGTTCTCTCTCTGTATAAGTATATTTTGAAAGAACATACATTTCCATAGTCAATAAGGGAGGCATTAATTGTACTTATCCCGAAATCTCATACCACTGCGAATCATACAGACTCATATTTTTCATTAATACGGATCTTAAGATCCTTTCCAAAATACTGGCCCTCTGTCTAAGTCTGAATATCACTCATCTGGTTAAACCAGATCAAACTGGCTTTATACCTGCCCGCTCCACATATATTAATCTAAAATGGTTATTCACTAATTTACAGGTTCCTAATGACGAGGGTACCCCCAGAGTACTTATGGCCTTGGACACCCACAAGGCATTTGACTCTATAGAGTGGCCGTACCTATTACAGGTGTTATAACACTTTGGCGACACATTTATCACATAAATTAGGATCCTTTATACCCTCGTATAAGGGTTAATGACATGATATCTGACCCCTTTCCCATCCATTGGGGTACGAGACAGGGATGACCACTATCCCCTCTATTGTTTTCCTTGGCCATTGAACCACTGGCGGAACTGCTCAGGGCTTATCCTCAATTTACGGGCCTACGGAATGGTACACTGAAGAAGAGAGTGTCTCTTTATGCTGATGACATGCTCCTATATATTTCAGACCCTCTAAACAGTATCCCGGCAGCATTAGAGATCTTTCAAGAGTTTGGGAACTATTCGGGCTTTAAAGTTAACTGGACAAAGTCATGTATTTTCCCCATTGACACAGACTCGCATCTTCCTTTACCACCTGCCTGCCTGTTACCTACAAGTTACCAGTAAATTCAGGTATCTAGGAATTGAAATGAAACTTCCGTTAGACACTTATTTTGCCAATAATATTTTACCCTGTATCTCTTCCTTCCGGACTAAACTAACGCAATGGTTAAATCTACCTCTTACTTTGCTGGGGCGTGTAAATCTTTATAAAGTTTCACCTTTTGTCATTTTTGTGGCATTCTGGGGCTCCCAGGCTGTCCCTGGAGACTCTGCAGTTACCGACTTCCAGGGGGGCCTGGCACTGCCTAACTTATGTTTCTATTATTTTGCTGCCCAACTGTTATTCCTTCATTGGTGGCTCTTCCCGCAGATGAACAATGCGGATACTGCTGCTGAGGCTGCGGTTCTATCTTCCTATGAAGCTTTGACTAACTTTATCTATAGACACACAATCAATACCATCTCAGGGAACTGCAACATTAAAAGCCTCCTTGCAGATATATAATCACTGTTTGAACATACTTAATGAAAAAAAAAACATATATACAGTCCTAACCAGCCTTTGTGGTTTAATACTTGTTTACCTAATTTTGCTGAACTTTCAGATGGCTCCCGTTGGGCAGGATATGTTTTAAAATATCTCCACCAACTATATGAGCATGGAGTGTTTAAAACATTCTCACAAATAAAGCAGGAGTTTAGGGTACCTCAGATGTGGCTCTTTTGATACCTGCAATTACGCCATGCAGCTGAGGCTCGAATAGGACCTAGAGAGGTGCAGCTATGTAATTCCAAGTTGGAACGAGCGCTTCTCGCATCAGAACACTCCAAACTTGTATCCGTGTATTATGCACTTCTGCTAGATAGACTATCAACCCTATTGAATAAAACTTATGCTAGGTGGGTAGTGGACATACCTGATCCTACACTTGATGACTGGGAGGAAGTCTGTGGCACCTACCTGAAAACTGTTATTCCTGCTAGAGATAGGTTGGTACAATTACGGTATCTCCACCGAACTTATTATACCCCAAAAAGACTCCTTCTGATGCGTAGGTGACTATCTCCCACTTGTCATGAATGTGAGACGGAACAGAATGACTTTATCCATATGGTGTGGGCCTGTATTAAGATTAGACCATTTTGGTCAGAAGTTACCGCATTTATTTCTGATACCTTTGGGCTTCCCAACATCTGCAGTTCAAGGTGGTGTCTTTTAGGGTTGTTGGGAAGGTTGAGCTTCCCAACAAGACTAAAACATTGTTGCGGTTGTTGCTTTACTATGCCAGAAAAATGGTGGGTTTGTTCTGAACCCCTACATATTGGTCTGTGGAAAAGAGTTGTAAACCAACACCTCCCATAATACAAACTAACCTATGAGGCTAGGGGTTGCCCTACGAAATTCAACAAAATTTGGGACCCATGGTTAAACTCACAAGATACAAGTAATTCCTTGATAAGCCTAACTACTGATCCCCATCCCTAATGCTGACGTATATATAAGGGTGAAAGCAATTTGAAGACCTGTCATGCTACACTAACATGATGGGTTATTTTGCTAGTAGCATTTATACTCTATGTGTGGGAAGTATAGCTATGGATTTAATTTGTTTTGCTCTGGTTTGTTTATGGTTCATTCCTAATGTGGCACAAGGATTCGAAAGAATAAGAGGCATGTCTCAGTAAGTTACATCTTCATAATTTTCATAACCTAGGGCATTGATGTGTAATATACAGTCAGGTCCATAAATATTGGGGCATCGACACAATTCTAATCTTTTTGGCCACCACAATGGATTTGAAATGAAATGAACAAGATGTGCTTTAACTGTAGACTTTCAGCTTTAATTTGAGGGTATTTACATCCAAATCAGGTGAACGGTGTAGGAATTACAACAGTTTGTATATGTGCCTCCCGCTTTTTAAGGGACCAAAAGTAATGGGACAATTGGCTGCACAGCTGTTCCATGGCCAGGTGTGTGTTATTCCCTCATTATCCCATTTACAAGGAGCAGATAAAAGGTCCAGAGTTAATTTCAAGTATGCTATTTGCATTTGGAATCTGTTGCTGTCAACTCTCAATATGAGATCCAAAGAGCAGTCACTATCAGTGAAGCAAGCCATCATTAGGCTGAAAAAACAAAACAAACCCATCAGAGAGATAGCAAAAACATTAGGTGTGGCCAAATCAACTATTTGGAACATCCTTAAAAAGAAAGAAGGCATCGGTGAGCTCAGCAACACCAAAAGATCCGGAGGACCATGAAAAACAACTGTGGTGGATGACCGAAGAATTCTTTCCCTGGTGAAGAAAACAACCTTCACAACAGTTGGCCAGATCAAGAACACTCTCCAGGAGGTAGGTGTATGTGTGTCAAAGGCAACAATCAAGAGAAGACTTCACCAGAGTGAATACAGAGGGCTCCCCACAATATGTAAACCATTGGTGAGCCTCAAAAACAAGAAGGCCAGATTAGAGTTTGCGAAACAACATCTAAAAAAGCCTTCACAGTGCTGGAACAACATCCTATGGACATATGAGACCAAGATCAACTTGTACCAGAGTGACGGGAAGAGAAGAGTATGGAGAAGGAAAGGAACTGCTCATGATCCAAAGCATACCACCTCATCAGTGAAGCATTGTGGTGGTAGTGTCATGGCGTGGGCATGTATGGCTGCCAATGGAACTAGTTCCCTTGTATTTATTAATGATGTGACTGCTGACAAAAGCAGCAGGATGCATTCTGAAGTGTTTCGGGCAATATTATCTGCTCGTATTCAGCCAAATGCTTCAGAACTCATTGGACGGCGCTTCACAGTGCAGATGGACAATGACTCGAAGCATACTGTGAAAGCAACCAAAGGGTTTTTTAAGGGAAAAAAAGTGGAATGTTATGCAATGGCCAAGTCAATCACCTGACCTGAATCTGATTGAGCATGCATTTCACTTGCTGAAGACAAAACTGTAGGGAAAATGCCCCAATAACAAGCAGGAACTGAAGACAGTTGCAGTAGAGGCCTGGCAGAGCATCACCAGGGATGAAACCCAGTGTCTGGTGATGTCTATGCGTTCCAGACTTCAGGCTGTAATTGACTGCAAAGGATTAAAAAGTGAAAGTTTGATTTATGATTGTTAATCTGTCCCATTACTTTTGGTCCCTTAAAAAGTGGGAGGCACATATGCAACTGTTGTAATTCCTACACCGTTCACCTGATTTGGATGTAAATGCCCTCAAAAAGCTGAAAGTCTGCAGTTAAAGCAAATCTTGTTCGTTTAATTTCAAATCCATTGTGGTGGTGTATAGAGCCAAACAGATTAGAATTGTGTCGATGTCCCAATATTTATGGACCTGACTGTATGATGAACAGATTGTTGAAATGTATTCTCATGCCTGTCATGTATATGAGCAATATGCTTTGTTTTCGTTTCTTTTTTAATAAAACAAGTTAAAAAAAGTAATGCCTGTCACACACTATGAGTTTTTTTTTGTTCAGCCCAGCAGGGTGAGGAGCTCTGGAGGAGCTCGCTGTACTAACTATGCCAGAACACACCACTTAGCGCTCGCCATGTGGCTGCAAGCTCTGATTGGATGCTGATCGGCAGCTGTTTTTTCAGTATATCCATTTCATAGAAGTGGGACATTCATCTGGCTATTGTTGGACAGGCTGTTGTACACACTGCCTGAATGTCGGACAGTTTCTGTAGAACTGGCCGATACCAGCCGATATTTAGCCCGTGTGTACAAGGCTTTATCCACCTCAATATCTATGGCTGGGTCTTCAGGTGGATCACAAGCTCTCTTTTTCCCCCACCTTATGCTATGCAAGGCACAGCTCCTTTATTTATTACCTAGGATCTGGAATATTGGGTACAGGGCAAGTGGAATTAAAGTTTTATGCATGTATTTGACTTACATAATGCATGTATTTGACTTACACGTATTATCGTAGTTAAGTGGTGATGATCCATTGTAAATTAATGTTACTTTAAAGTGATTTATATCAAGGGATGGGGTTTTATGCTAAACATTTTTAACATTGCAGCATCTTATTTAATTGGCACTACTATTTATTTGGAATGAGTGCGAACGCAAACTAATATTGTTTGACTAAAAATTCACACTGTCTCTTGCTAGTTTACGCTACTCAGTTACAGTAGAGAAAAGCATTGTGTAGGTTTGTGTGGAGTCTTGGCAGTAGGCACAGCTTAAACAAGCCTACCATTTGGGCCAGGACACAGGCTAAGTGAAATACTGATTATACTGTATAAATTGGTTTATTTGCATTAGCTCCGCTCTCTAGTTTAGTTTCATTTCACATTAGCTAACCTGAACGTGACTTTATCATGGCTTGTGGGTGAAACAAATTAAAGGGAGAATTGTTAAATGCGGGCATTCTTTTTGCAATATATTGTATTACAGACCTTGCTAGATTTGGCTGGAATATTTTAACTTTAGATAGCAGCAGTAGTTAGCAAACAGTTATTTCATATAATAATGATTTATCCCATTTCCTTTTTAGGTATTTTAAAACATCCACAGATTATTCTTTTCTCTTGGAGCACTAAAGTTCCAGCATGCGACTCCCTTGGTACCCACATGAACACCATCTTCTAGGGTCTTCTAAAGATGTTACCAAAGATGATGTACTTTCTTTTAGTCTCCTCCTACCTCAACATTTAACACATAACCATCACCCATATTGAATTCTTAACACTTAAACTCCCCCAACGTCAGACCCTTAAAGCAAACATGTCACTCCTCCCAGCACCTAACCCCTAAATTATCCTTAAAGGGAATCTAAACCCAACACTTAGAACAAATAAGTTGTTACACATGTTCTTATAATGTCAAAAGCTTGAATCTTTTTTTTTTTTCCATACTGTATGTTCAGCTTTTAGCTGAAACATGGCAGCAATGTAGATTCACAGACACTTTTCTCATGCACACTACCAAGTTAGACTACAAGCAGCTCCATCAACGCACTATGCATTGCACATTCTGCCATACTCACCACAAATGGGATCGTTAGCTGCTGCTGGAGTGTTAAAATGAAGTTTACAGTATGTTCACTGTGCAGAGAGAGAAACTATGATCAAAGCAGCTGAAAGCTGTTTACTTACATACAGGTATATCCCAACTTTCTGACCTGAGAAAGAGGGACACATCTACGTAGCACAAACTACGATGGTAAAGAACACACCTATGTCATGCCCCATGCTTATGTGCACCATGAAGAATGAATTAGCAAAAAATATATCACAAAGCTACAAGTCCTTTTTTTCACCAATACTCCTTTGCCCCAATATTATTTATATTGACTTTTCCAAATTCAACACAGACAAAATACAGAGGTTTGATCAGTGGCAGGCCGTCCACACAGGGTGCAGGGGCGCTGCTCCCCCTAATCCACGCGCCTGGCCCCTAATCTACATGCAGGGCACTGGATGCATGGATTCCAATTGGTTTTTTTTTTTGAAGAACGTTTTTAGAGCCTGAGGCTCTAATTGGCTTCAAAAAAGGGTGGGCTTGGGGCGCAGTGCACTTGTCTTCCTGATTCTCCTCCCGGCCAATTGGGAAGCAGCTGCGGGTCCTGAGACCCAATTATCCAGGGAGTCTCAGGGCCCACCTCCTGTCTCCCAGGTCTCCCGACTAGGGAGGGGGTTGGTTTGCGGCCCCCCCAAATATTGAGCACCAGCCGCCACTGGGTTCGATTAAAGGTTTAATACAGTAAAACACTTGGAATTTGGTTCCAAAAGGTAGACAGCCCCTCCAAATAATGAACAGTTGGGGCCTATGTTCTTCTAACAAGAAAATGCAGTTCTGTTTTTCTTTCTGCCCTTTACAAAATTAATTATTTGTGGTAATTTGGTTCTACCTTAGCATCAAATTAACCTCTAAACAAAGCCCTAACATTAACACATACTCTTTAGCAATGGGTGAATCTGCCCAGATTTGATTTGCTGCAGGTTCATTGAACCTGGTTCAAAGTTCACATTGTTGTGAATCCTATTAAATCTAGGGAGTGAATCATGCTGTTAAATTATGCCAATTTTTGGCTAATAGGCAAACTATTGTAAAAAAAATGTAATAAGCTGGGTAATGTCATGGGGGACATTTAATGAAGCAAAAAAAAATTAAAAATACCATTCAGTGGAAACTGGTTCTTTTTAACTTCCTTATTCACTTCCCACTGGCCGTACACATATATGCGGGCTCTCAGGTTTTGGGATTTAAAGCAGAGCACTACACTATGCAAGCTCCAGTCAATGTTCTAGCCTGGACACCCACATGCCCATGGGGTCCTCACTTCTGACAGTGTCCACATCAACCCTCAAAATAATATAGTCTGCGTTGATGTGGTTCTGGTGCTGCCTGTGATTGCTGCTTGTAGCTGAGCCTGGCCTCTGGGATGTTGAACAACTCTGAAAAGTGGGGCTGAGGCAGTTGTCGCCACCACCGCTGCTCCCAAAAGCATAGTGCAGATAAGAGGCATATATCCTGCCACCATGCATTTTTAGGATGGTGCATTCAATTGGCTATTTTACCCTTGTATCAGGAATCTATTGGAGTGGCAACCCTATAGTGATCCCTCTCTTTGATTACCCGAATCTTAGGAGTTTTGCACAGGCATAAAAAGATCTCATTTGTCACAAATTGCCTGCAACAGAGGTCTCTGAGTGTCTTGTTGTCACTGACGACAACACTGTTCTCAACAATCTTACTGCTCTCACGATTTGGGAGGGGTGAAAAGTCTCCCTTGAAGCTTGCCATAAGTCCCTTTGTTCATTCCCTCTAGCACCACAACTCCATCCTTCTTATATTCCTCTTTGGTCTCCTGCTGACTATGCCTCACAGGGTGGCTAACTATGCCTCTACCTATATCATGATGATGGCCCTGGGATGGAACTAAACCCATTTAGCTGTTTCCCAAAGCAGTTACATTTAAGGCATGGTGATAACTGCCACACTTGCCAGTG
Organism: Glandirana rugosa; assembly: GCA_018402905.1. Lineage (NCBI taxonomy): Eukaryota > Metazoa > Chordata > Amphibia > Anura > Ranidae > Glandirana > Glandirana rugosa. The sequence continues at coordinate 1,296,108 of BLSH010249461.1, forward strand.
CGCATATGTTAGCTCTCAATCCAAATTTCTGAAGTCCTGAAATAGTTGATGTCATAGCTAATCACATGTGCACCACCATGGCAACTACAGATCTATACACAGGTTAAGATGACACATTTGTTGGCTGTACAGGATAGGAGGGTTTAGTTCCACTTTATTTAATGAAAAAAGAGAACATAACTCTAGCCCAGGAGGTGTCACTTAAATGTTACTACATGGTGCAGATTCCCTTTTACACCAGGGTTGAGACTGTAAAGGCAATAATAAATACAGGATATAAGAAACATTTGTAGTGCTACACCCATATGGGCCGCTTAAAGGATCTGTACGCCACTGGTTGCCTGATCTTGCAAGTCCTCCAACACCTCTGACACTCTGGGTTCTGACAATCTGGTGATGACAAAGATACTTGAAAACACACACAGTCAAGCAAAGCTATTGAATCTTATTTAC
>BLSH010249461.1:1333429-1350137 GCA_018402905.1 Glandirana rugosa
CTGGGTTCGGCAATTCTTGAATGTCCTTCCTATGTGGGCCAACCTTCTTGCCCATGTCCTTGAAAGCCCGGGTTGGAGGCCACGAGGACGCCGGGCATGGTAGCACCGGGACGGCAGCCTTGGGTTCCAGGGCGACGACCTGTTTAAGAGGCCCCTGGCTGCGTTCAAGGCCGAGAAAGCCTCACACACGCTAGATATGGACCCGGACGTCGTTGCGTGCAAGAGAGACCTTTCGTGCTTCCAGCCTAAATAATAAAGAGACGAAGTTCCACTCGGGGTCCGTACCCGGGAGGCTGATACCCTCGTTTTACGGGGACTTCACCGATGACGACGTTGAGTCGGAGGGCCCATGCCTGGGGCTCACCTTGAAGCAGAGAAATAATAAATCCGACCTTCGTGCTTTCCAGAGAGAACGTGCGTTGCTGCAGGCCCAGGTATAGATCGCACACACTCCGAAAGAGCCGGAACTTGCGTCGGTCCCCGGAGAATTTGTCCAGCAGCGGGACCTTGGGTTCCGACGGCAGGGCCACGATGGTACGGGCCGCAGGAGCACCGGAGGTTGGGCCCGAAAGTTCCTGTACCCGTTCTTCCAACCGGGTGTATCCTTCCTGTAAGTTCTTAACGGCTTGGGTCAGGCCGGCAAGATGTGCACATAGGTCATTCATGGCGGAGCGGGTTCCCTGCGCAGACTCAGTCATGGCTGCTCGTTTCTGTCACGTACCTGACGGTGGAGTCTGTCTTGTGCAGGGAACAACCGCTCTTGCGCACCCGATTCAAGGACCCCTGGTAGTGGAGACAGAGGCCAAAGAGTGCGGGATGGCACGAGGGCTGGAGGGTCACCGATGATGTAGCGATGCTCCAGGAGACGTGCAGGTAGAAGGATGGTCGTTCAGGCTGGGTCGGCAACAGGCAGGCAAGAAGGTACAAAGGATCAGGCAAAAGAGTAGTCAGAGTCCAAGCAAGGTTTGTTAACGGGTGGGCAGCAGAGGTACAAGGGAGCAGACAATCGGATGGTCGTGGGTAGCCGGGGTCAGTGCAGGTAGCAGACAGCAGGTCAGGACAAGCCGGGTCAACAGGAGGCAGAACAACACGGGAACAGGTATCAGGAGCCGAGGCTTACAGGTCGGGAACGCTGTAGAACGAGCAGCACTTGTTCTCAGGAGTCTCCAGGTTTAAATAGGCCCATTTGGCGCCGTTTCCGGCACGGGGGCGCGCACGGGAGCGCGCAAACGTGCACGGGAGCGCGCGAACGCGCACAAATGTGCGCACCACCGCGGAAATGCCAGGATTTGACCAGAAATTGTTTCTTTTCCTAACACCCATTCAACTTCTGGGTCTCCAAATTGGGCACATGGCCTGAGCTTGCCCTTTATGCCTTGGAGGTGCTGGCCTGCCCTGCAGCCAGTATATTGTCTGAACGTGTGTTTAGCACGGCAGGGGGCGTTATCACAGATAAGCGCAGCCGCCTGTCTACAGCCAACATGGACAAGCTAACGTTTATTAAAATGAACCAGACATGGATCCCACAAAACTTGTCTGTACCTTGTGCAGAATAGACATTTATACCAGCCTCACACAGCCATAATATGTCTCAATATTTTGGGGGATACCCCAATTAGAAAAAAAAAACAAACAAACAATAAAGTGTTGGCTACCTCCTCCACCGCCACTTCCACCTACACCGCCACAGTCACCGCCTCCTCAACCTCCTACTCCACATCCACCTCCGCCTCCATTTTTTATTTTTTTTATTATGTGATTTTAAGTTATTTCCCTATCCACATTTGTTGGCAGGGCACTTGTCCTACTCTTACCCATTTTTGCTTCCTTTTGCAGCCCTCTAGCCCTTTCCAGGACTTTTTTAGAGCCATTTTAGTGCCCAAAAGTTTGGGTCACCATTGACTTCAATGTGGTTCGGGGTCAAGTTCGGGTCAAGTTCGGGGCCGAACTCCAACTTTTTTGCGAAGTTCAGCCCAACCCGCCGAACCCGAACATTCGGGTGTCTGCTCAACTCTAACTACGAGCACTGGGGGGCTCTCCTCTCCACATGTCTGCACTAGAAAGGCTGTATTAATGGGCACTGATGAATCAGTCAATTTAGACCTTAATCCCCCGCCTTTTTGCCAACCTAGCAGCACCCCTGTCTGTGGCTCAATTTGTATTTTTCTCATTTTGCACTTACGTTCTAGGCATGAAGGTGGCCTGGATTCCGCCTCAGCTGACGGGCCAGGCATACAAAAAGGTTTCATAACTCACCTATAATTCTTTCTAGCTACTATTACCAAGAAGAAATCCAGACACCCAATTTACACATATACATATTGCTTACATACAACTATTGCTTACTTTTTCAAGGACTCGATGGATCTGGTGCAGCTGATCTTGCTCATGGTGTTTCAGATCTGACCAACGATTTCTGAGCTCATCTTTGGACCTCTGGACCACTGTTTTCTAGATAGCTGACTTATGACCCGCTCTAATATATAATCTTTATGGCTGTTACGTCTTTCATACTTCTCCTTCAAGCAGTCCATAATGGCCACCATGTCCATCATCTCAGCCTTGGTCATGGGGGTGGCTTTGATTTTTCCTTGTGATCCAACACCGCTGGACTGGCTGCTGCTTTGAGAATTCACCATCTTTCCTTCCAATCCTACCCGATCATTCTGTGGAGTTGGTAGCAGAGGATAGGAGAGCCGTTCACGCCCCAGCGTCACGACGCGCCTTAGAGCAGAATTGCACGCATGCGCAGTGTATAAAGCCGAACGCACGTTCGATAAAACAGCTGTAGGTAGGAGCGTTGCATGGAGAACGAACGTTTGGAAAAACGCTCATTATTTGTGATAATGAAGGTTCAACTGGAACTTCTGGCATAGGTGGGTAGTGGCCTATACTGCTTGGATTGAGGCCTAGATGGGGATGAATGGGCTATACTGCTTGGATTGAGGCCCAGATGGGGATTAATGGGCTATACTGCTTGGATTTAGGCCTAGATGGGGATGAATGGGCTATACTGCTTGGATTGAGGCCTAGATTGGGTCCAGCTTAGGGGTATGCCGGACGAAGTTGCATTATGCTTTGCCTTGTGTCTTGCAGGCATAATGAGTGATAATTTTTTTCCATGTGAGTTACTACCACAATTTATTGACCTATACCGTCAACTCCCATGTCTTTGGAACATCAAGACCAAGGAGTATTTTAACTGGGTCCGAAGATGGGCAGCTTGCGAGCAACTGGCAGAGCTAAGCAAACAGATAAAGCCCAATGCCAATGTGAAGTACGTCAGAGGCAAAATTGCCAACATGAGGACTACATGTGAGAGGGAGGTAAAAAAAATCCAAGAATCCCAGAGGTCAGGAGCTGCAGCATTTGACGTATATGTGCCTAAGCTGTGGTACTTTGAGAGCCTGCAGTTTCTGAGAAACCCATCTGAGGCCAGGCCATCTCTATCCACCCTGCCCTCTACCTCTGCTGAGGCCACGGCTCCTAGACCTGAGGATGAAGATGTGGAGGAGCCCATCTTGACCCAGGTATAGTGTTGTTGAACATATTGTAAAGATAAAATACAATGATAATAACTAAACATTATTGGCCAAATATTTGAGCCTTAACACATTTGTTTCAATATCCAAACACAGTTGTGGCCTAAAGTCATTTTAAGGATAAATCCAAATGCTGGTGCCACAATGCTAGTGTTTTGTATTCCTAATTATTCAATTAGCAACAGTCAGGAAATGGACATTTGTTTGGACTGATGACCCACACAAACAAAGATATTCTAATAATGTAATTTTTTAAACACAGGAAAGTGTTACAGAGACGGTGACTGAGCAGGAGGCAGCTGGCTCTTCCCTAGTTTGTGAATTGCAAATCCCTCCCCTACACGTTGGTCTTAAAAGGAAGAGAAAAACACATTATGTAGATGAGAGTGCTTCCTCATTCTTCCAGCAGGTCACAGCCATACTCCAGAGGGATCTAAACCAGGAGGACTCATTTTCTGCCTATGCAGCTGCTAAACTAAAAAAAAAACTCCCTACCAGCAGAGCAGGTCTGAGGAGTTGATGACCCAAGTGCTCTTCAAGGGGGAGAGGGAGCTCATTACGGACTACACAGAGCTCCATGAGAATATGCCTCCACCTCCACCACTTACACCATCTCACCACCCATCCCAACCACTACAACAGCATGCTGGCCAGTGGCAATTTGTTCCCCATGGCCCCTACCAACAGCCATGGTCTAGGGAATATGGCCAATACCCCCATTGATGTATTTATTTATTTTTCTGTATTTTTTTTTTTTTCTTTTAGTTTGTTTTTTATTTAACACATTTTGATCATAACAAGCACTTTTTTTCTGTTATATTTTATTTGCAGAAAAATTGCATTTCTAATTTAATTTATGTTCTTTATGCTTGAAAATAAAGAATAATGAAAATAACAATACTTGCCTATGTTTTTTGATTCAAATGACAGGTTTGAAGTAGGCAGTTACATTAAAAAGAAAAGTTAGAACAATTAGCAAGGAACAAATAATACTTTAAATTTTTGAAATTACATTTAAGAGCTAATGATATTGGGGAAATGTTAAATAGAATAAAAGAGATTCAAAAATAATGGGAATTCTTTTTCTATCAGTACAGAACAACTGTCTTTCATTACATTCGTAACATGAGTACCACTGGCAATGCATCTTCATTATTATCCCATAGAAAAAGCTGCTAATATGTGCTGCATTTCGCTATTTGAATTCAATTGCCGATAGACGAATATGCATAGTGAAATTGGAACGTAGGTTTACACGAACAGACACTTCCGGCCGTTCCTGACTTTGGAGCATGCGTTTTTTTTTTTCAGGTACAACTTGTTGGACCAACTTCTCTGTACACACTGTACAACAGTCGTACGACCGCTTGTTGTACAACCAAAGTTTTCTAGTCTGCTCATCCAACTCCTGTTGTACGACTGTCGCACGTCGGCTGTTCTAATTGCGCGTACTAACGGTCGGATGATCGTACAACAAGCGGTTGTGCGACTGTTTTTATACGACCGTCGCACCGCGTGTACGAGGCTTAAGAGTGTTAATTCAAAAACTTCTGGAGTGTTCTGGCTGATTGTTTAGCTGTAAAGCCAAGCAGATTTTTCTTATGGGTATTATTAACATCTACATATTGTTCATACTGTTTAAACATTGACTAAAATGACTGTGGACACTGGAAGGGGATGGGGGCTCAACTCAGGATTTTGCACACATGCCTACTGCATTTAGAAAATGCCCCTGATGTCATACATGCATATGCACATGAGGCTCAATTCACATAGCTTTATACAAGGATTAGAACCTTTATTTTCACCTGAAACTATATATTTCAAAAAAACTTTACGGTCTATTAAATCGGAATTTTACACTTAACAACTGGATTAAAAAAATAATGTTTTTTAGCATGAAACCTACATTCCAAATTAAAGTCCTGCTAGTTCACTATAGGCTGGGCCTTTTTGCAGGTATAGCTATGTAAAAGATTAAAAATAAGTGTCTATATGGTTAAAATCCAGTAGTACATGATCTCACCTTGCTCTGCACATGCTCAGTTGCTCCTCATTTTTAGACACTTTTAGGCACTGACAAATTCGTAGAGGCCAATCTGCTTACAGTCTGAAAGTGGAATTAAACCCTCCTATCCTTTACAGCCAAGGAAGCTGCTTCTGTTTGCCATGGCTTTGATGGTTTGACAGTTTGGTTGAGGACACAAGCAAATGTGACAGTTAGCAAACCCAGCATTCCAGAAATGTAACGTTTTTGAAACTGTTATATTGATTGGTTTAGTTCCGCTTTATGATTTCCTGCTGCTCAGGGGCTCTGGGCATCAACAAAATGGCAGCCTCTAGCAAGAAGAAACAGGAGAAATGCTAGAGGGAATTTACAGCACACACTTATTTTGGTAGCATAATTTTTAATGTAGAATGCATATTCCTTGCCAAAGAACTTTATTTTTTATCAAGTTGTCATGGGTAAAGTTCCACTTTAATAATTATGCTACCAAAAGTATTGTGTGCCATAAATTGCCTCCAACATTGCTTCTGTTTCTTCTTGCTGGAAGCTGCCATTTTGCTGAAGCCCAGAGCCCCTGAACAGCAATAAATCATACATCGGAACTTAACCCATCAATTTAACAGTTTCAAAAAGCAGTTACTTTTCTGGAATGCCAGGAATGCTAACTGTCACATTTTCTTATGACCTCAACCAAACTGTCAAAAATCAACAAATGGCTGTTGTCATAACTGATCACATGTGCACCACCATGGCAGTGGCAGATCAAACAGAAGCAGCTTCTTTGGTTGTAAAGGATAGTAGGGCTTAATTCTGCTTTAAGGCTGCCAGCAGTGCCCAAAAATAGAGAGCAATTGAGCATGTGCAGATCAGGATGAGACATTATAATACTGGATTTTAAACAGTATAGACACTCACACTTACATAGCTATACCTGCAAATAGGACCAGCTTGAAGTAATCTAGCAGGACTTCATTTTCTGACTAAAGTTCCACTTTAATTTAGTAGACAGCAATGACTCTGTTCTTATTTGCCATTCACCCATCACATAGGATCAAACCCAATGTGCAAAGAAGCAACAAAAAAAAAAAAAACTGACATATTAACTACTTGCCTACCAGCCGCTGCACATATACGGCAGCAGGTCGGCTCTCCTGTGTGAACCTACGTACCTGTACATCGGTCCGTGCATCTGAGATTAGCAGACGTGCCCACCATGGTAGCATGACTGCTGCGCGACTCAGTGTCCGCTGGTGACCCACGATCGCTCTGTACAGAGGTAGAACTGGGATCTGCCTTTGTAAACAAAGCAGATCCCCATTCTGACATGGGACATGGCAGAGATCTGCTGCTCCCAGTAATCAGGAACAGTGAGATCTGTCATGTCCCTGCCAGCCCATCCCCCTTACAGTGAAAACACGCACAGGGAGCACAGTTCACCCCTTGATCGCCCCTAGTGTTAGCCCCTTCCCTGCCAGTGTCATTTTACATTGATCACTGCAGTTTATAGCACTGATCAATGTAATAATGTCACTGGTCTCCAAAAAGTGTCATTTGGGGTCAAATTTGTTCGCTGCAATGTCGCAGTCCCGCTAAAAATCACAGATTGCTGCCATTACCAATAAAGACAATAAAGAAAAACAAAAGTCCCTAAATCTATCCCATAGTTTGTAGACACGATAACTTTTGCGCAACCCAATCAATATATGTCTATTGCAATTTTTTTACCAAACATATGTAGAAGAATATATATTGGCCTAAACTGATGAATAAATTTGTTTTTTTTATATATATTTTTTTGGATATGTATTATAGCAAAAAGTAAAAAAAAGTGTTTTTTTTCAAAATTGTCACTTTGTTTGTGTATAGCGCAAAAAATAAAAGCCGCAGAGGTGATCAAATACCAAGAAAAGAAAGCTCTATTTGTGGGAAAAAAAGGAGGTACATTTTTGTTTGGGTGCAGCGTCGCACGATGTGCAATTGTCAGTTAAAGCGACTCAGTGCCGTATCGTAAAAAATGGCCTGGTCATTAAGGGGGCAAATCCTTCCGGGGCTGAAGTGATTAATATATACAACAGTGGTATCTATGTTCTTTCTTGCATTGACTGTGGCTCAATCTAAAGAATATTATTTGATTTTTTATTGGAATGTATAACAATCATGATACTAAACTTTGACTACTGTAGTTCTCAGCTTTACTCCAACTACGTATGACTATGATTAACAAGTCGCTGTGGGCTTTCTTACACTAGCAATACTTTAGTGTTTGGCACTTGTTAAATGCCATACACTTGGCTCTAGCGACTCACAAATAAAAGCAGTTCTGTTATCCTTAATGAACAGACTCTATTGAAGCATTGTTGAATGAGTGCTGGTCACTAATAGCAAGCTGTTTCCACTGGGAAGGTGTTGGCTGGATATCAGAAAAGTTCTCATTTCCAAGCATTTTACACTCTGTTTCCTATTTTAAAAGCAAATTGTTGATGAGGGAACTAAAGCATCCCACGCCCTGGGAACAATGCATATAATCACTTTTACAAGCTCAGATTGATTCCATTAGAGCCAAAATTGCAAAAGAGATACTAAAGCCGAGTACACACAGGCTGAATGTCGGGAGACATTTGACGGTTCAAAAAAAAAATGGTCGATATTCAGCCCATGTGTATGTTGGTCTGTCCGACAGATGCTGGCCTTTTGGTTGGCTTCTGTCAGACGAGCATGCTGGAAAACCAGCAGCTGACTGACTCTTGATCAGCGCTCTCAGCCAATAGTGGAGAGCACTGATCGGAGTGTTCTGGCTGGGGGCCACCCCCCTGTCAGGATACAACGGCTCAGAGGGGGAGATCACTGTGCATTGTACAGTGGCTCCGACTGGAGCTGACAGTTTTTTTACATTTAACCCGCTGGGCTGAACGTAAAAGAACCTATAGTGTGTACCAGGCTTAACAATACTCACATAGACACAGTGAAGTTTATTATCTGATCTGACTGATTTCAAACATTTTTACCTGTGTTAAGGCAATCATAAATATGTATAAAAAAAAAGTCACCAAATTTGGCCATTCATTGCTGGGTCAGATGAATATGGGATGTCTTCAACCCTACCAACTTGTGAGTCAGTCTATGATGCATCATTCTGCATACAGGGGCTGAGAATTAACCTGGATGTATGAATGGCAGCCCTTTCAAGTCTATGGGAAGATTAAATGTGCTTGCTGCTAAATAATTCTGGTACCTTAACCTCCCTGGCGGTATGATTATTTCAGATTTTTGGTGCTGAAAGCGGTACGATTATTTTGCATGAAAATTTGGCGTTTTATATTGTAGGCCTGTAATTCTTAGGAATAACTCACTTAAATTTGTCCAAACAAGGGTCTAGTAGACATCCCGGGTATGATAACGTTTGAAACATGAAATCATAAATTATAATATAATAAATAACTAAAAATAATTATCAAAAATAATAATATAATAGTAATAAAATTTATTCAATAATGTAATCAAACCAAAAACACTGAAATTTGCTCAGTTGCAGAATTGTCGCTTTCGTCACTTTCAGTTTCTGATGATAAATTTCCCCAAAAATCAGTATCACTCAATTCTGCAAATGATTCTTATTTACTATCGGTGTTTTCTAGCTGATCAAAAAACACTTTTGATGTTGGTTGCTATGGACATTCTCATGTTTCCAGGCAGAAAGAATGACATAAATAATATAAAAGTGCATGCAGGGCTCTGGGCAAACCACTAGGGACAAAGGGGATGTGAAATGTGTTGATACAGTAATGTAATCTATAAGATTACAGTGTATTGTATGTGCTGTGTGTGTTTCACTTTTTGAATTTCCCGCCGGTCTCCGTCCCCGTGCGACGCGACGCTCGCAGGGAACGGAGCCCGGAACACAGGAGTCATCTGGCGGCGGACACAGCCCGCAGACACTGCGGGGGACATTGCTGGATCCAGGGGACAAGGTGAGTAGCGCTGGATCCAGCAATGCCATCCCGAGGGTGGCTCGGGGTTACCGCTAATGGTACTGAAATTCCACCCCGAGCCACACTCGGGATTACCGCCAGGGAGGTTAACCAAATGGCCTGGAGTAGTAAAAAAGAGAAAATGTAAGATTTAATGTTTTTCTGGAAGCTGGACTTTAAGAGGCATATTATGTAAAGGACGATGTTGTGGTCTATGGAGAAAGTTTATGACATAGGTTTTCAAGTAAAGATGAATTCACATGACAAATCTATGTCTAAAACACTTTAAAACAAAATTAGATTCACCTTGAGAAAATGATTGAGTTGCAATTACATGCATCATGTGGCTGCCCTTAAGCCATCATCTGGATGCTGAAAAGGAGTGGGGAGATCAAATCATATACATTATCCAAGAAGAGCATCATGATTATTATACATTATCTAAGACTCCGAAAGCTTAGAGATACCTGCATATTTGTCACTCTAGCTATTTCACTTAAAGAAGATCTTTCATTATATTTTTATTTTATAGTTCTTTTCAATGTGGGTCAATGTACATGTAGTACTTTGCCCAATGTTTACAAGTGCTTTATAAGAGTATGGCCTTGCCCCCTCCCCTCCTGCCATAGCTGATCCAACAACAGCTGTGAAGGAGATGGCTGATTCATAGTTGCTGCTTGTCTCAGCAATGAACACTTTGTCGATATAAACAATGGGAAGAGGAATGCAGAGGAAAAGGGAATGTGTCAGCTTCAGCTTTTGCAATAATGGCAACAGTATTTATTTTCCAGGCAAATGGTCCAACATATTTAACCTGCTTTCTCTTGAATTTGGCTTATTGCTTTCTTAGAAATACACACATTTAGGGTTATTTACTAAAACTGCTAAAACTCAGCTTCCAGATTTTATTGGCAAAGCATAATTGAACAAGGTGAAGTTAGAAGCTGATTGGCTACCGTGCACGGCTGCACCAGAGTGCACCTGTTTTATTAAATCTACCCCATTGTCTGCACTGAAATTATAAGCACCCTCAACACTTTCCTGCAGTATTTATTAGGCTTGGGTAAACCTGGGAACATTCATCTGAATAAATGAATGGTGAATGTTGTATTCAGTGAATGTGAAAGGATGTTAAGCAATAGAAGAGATGGGTCCATGTCAAATGTTTCAGCTAATCCTTTTTGTTTCCAATAGACAGGTATCAGATATATTTAGTAGTATTTGTCTAGATCAGATTGGCAAAGAACAATCAGTCAATCCGGTTGAAATCATTTATAAATAAATAAGAAATAAAGCAAATTACAGCCTGGGAAATAAACCATGAATAAGCAATTGGCTAGAATTGAACATGATCCATAAGAACTTTATCTAATGTGAAATTAAGCAGTGGCGGCCCATGCATTAGGGGAGCACAGACATGTTAGGCCCCCTGATCTACATACAGGGACCATGGACCATGGATTCCAATGGGAGGGGTGTTTTTTGAAGCATGTGATTAGAGCCAGAGGCTCTAATAGGCTTTGCAAAAGGGTGGGCTCTGGGCGCAGAAGCCCACCCAGTTGTGTGACGATATCGAATTCCAGCCAATTTGGAAGTGGGTCGTGAGACCCGTCCCCCCATTGTCTGAAAGGACAGGCAATCCTATTGGATGCCTAGCAGGAGGATAGAAGAGATGCGCCGCAGAAGCCACTGTGATCCAAGAGAGGACACAGGAGCCGCTGCTTGACCCACAGCTCACTGCCCACCACCTGATGCCTGACCCACAGCTCACCGCCCCTCACCCGCTGGCTGTCCTGCAGCCCACTGCCCATCACCGGCCACCTACATGGAGTAAGTGCCAGACAGACTGGCAGACAGCGTGCGTGCGGGGGGGGGGGTGCTAGTTAAGTGCCACTGGCCACCTGGGGGGTGGTTGTTTGCCGCCCCCCCCCCCAGAAAAAAGCCCACCAGCCGAAACTGTACTTGAGTTATTATTAAAGCTGGCCATACATTATACAATTTTATTATTAAATTTCCTTTAGATTTACCTTCAACTATATAGTGCAAGGGCATGCCTGATTGTTCACAGGTATTTCGGTTTCACCTCATGTTATATGGCTTTGGTAAATCTAAAGGCAAATTTAATGCCAGCCTAAAGTTTTGGCATAAATGTGTTAGCTCTTTAATGAATTAAAGGATTCTCTGGATTGCTTGCCATTTTACTAACAAAGTATCTTTCAGGATTAGAAGCAAACTCAAGTTCTTTTATCTATTTACAGTTGTGGAGATACTTGGAAAGATATAGCAAACCCAAAAGGAATGCTCAGGTAATAAAATATTTCTTTTGGAACATTTGGATTGGTCCTGTCCTTATAAATCCTCTCACAGTAGGGATCTGCAATAATGTTTATTAACATCCTAGCAATGTATGTACAGTTGCAAGAAAAAGTATGTGAACCCTTTGGAATAATATGGATTTCTGCACAAATTAGTCATAAAATGTGATCTGATCTTCATCCAAGCCACAACAACAGACAATCACAGTCTGCTTAAACTAATAACACACAAAGAATTAAATGTTACCATGTTTTTATTAAACACACCATGAAAACATTCACAGTGCAGGTGGAGAAAGTATGTGAACCCCTAGACTAATGACATCTCCAAGAGCTAATTGGAGTGAGGTGTCAGCCAACTGGAGTCCAATCAATGAGATGAGATTGGAGGTGTTGGTTACAGCTGCCCTGCCCTATAAAAAACACACACCAGGTCTGGGTTTGCTTTTCACAAGAAGCATTGCCTGATGTGAATGATGCCTCGCACAAAAGAGCTCTCTGAAGACCTACAATTAAGAATTGTTGACTTGCATAAAGCTGGAAAGGGTTATAAAAGTATCTCCAAAAGCCTTGCTTTTCATCAGTCCACGGTAAGACATATCGTCTATGAATGGAGAAAGTTCAGCACTGCTGCTACTCTCCCTAGGAGTGGCCGTCCTGTAAAGATGACTGCAAGAGCATAGCACAGACTGCTCAATGAGGTGAAGAAGAATCCTAGGGTGTCAGCTAAAGATTTACAAAAGTCTCTGGCATATGCTAACATCCCTGTTAGTGAATCTACGATACGTAAAACACTAAACAAGAATGGATTTCATGGGAGGATACCACAGAGGAAGCCACTGCTGTCCAAAAAAAAAACATTGCTGCACGTTTACAGTTTGCACAAGAGCACATGGATGTTCCACAGCAGTACTGGCAATATATTCTGTGGACAGATCAAACCAAAGTTGAGTTGTTTGGAAGAAACACACAACACTATGTGTGGAGAAAAGGAGGCACAGCACAACAACATTAAAACCTCATTCCAACTGTGAAGTATGGTGGTGGGGGCACCATGGTTTGGGGCTGCTTTGCTGTGTCAGGGCCTGGACGGATTGCTATTATCGAAGGAAAAATGAATTCCCAAGTTTATCAAGACATTCTGCAGGAGAACTTAAGGCCATCCGTCCATCAGCTGAAGCTCAACAGAAGATGGGTGTTGCAACAGGACAACGACCCAAAGCATAGAAGTAAATCAACAACAGAATGGCTTAAACAGAAGAAAATACACCTTCTGGAGTGGCCCAGTCAGAGTCCTGACCTCAACCAAATTGAGATGCTGTGGCATGACCTCAAGAAAGCGATTCACACCAGACATCCCAAGAATATTGCTGAACTGAAACAGTTCTGTAAAGAGGAATGGTCAAGAATTACTCCTGACCGTTGTGCACGTCTGATCTGCAACTACAGGAAATGTTTGGTTGACGTTATTGCTGCCAAAGGAGGCTCAACCAGTTATTAAATTCAAGGGTTCACATACTTTTTCTACCTGCACTGTGAATGTTTACATGGTGTGTTCAATAAAAACAAGGTAACATTGAATTATTTGTGTGTTATTAGTTTAAGCAGACTGTGATTGTCTATTGTTGTGACTTAGATGAAGATCAGATGACATTTTATGACCAATTTGTGCAGAAATCCATATCATTCCAAAGGATTCACATACTTTTTCTTGCAACTGTATTATATAATTTACTTGGACTGGGCTTTTTTTCACCATACTGAAATATAGTCTTCTAGGGTCTGTCTCCTAAAGTTATATTTTAGGTATAAGGAGAGCCATGTTGAACGAGTCAGCCCCTGGCTTTTTATATTTCTTGGGCGCTCCAGCAGCGAAATCTCCCTACCATCGTTTCCAATTCTGTTCCTGTCCACCTGGGAATTTTTGGTGTTTTAGCACCTCCTGATTCATTGTCCATAATAAAGAATGAATACCTTATCCAGCAGGGTGGGTAAAGACCTCTGATGTGCAGACCCAGGAATTCAAGTGCAAATATCTTACCAACAGTGTCCCTGAGAGATACTAAAAAAAATTTTTGGTAGTTTTATTCCACAGTTTTTGTTAAACAATGAATATATGAAATGAAAATATGAAAATAATTAAAATCTATCATAATTATTTCAGCTTCTTTGCATTAACTATATTTGGTTAAGCTCAGCAACTGATTACACAACCTGTCATCAACAAGTTGTTTGGTATTGTAATGATTTGGGATGTCCCCCGTAAACAATGCCAATTTGTTTGTTTTAGATTTATCTAGGAATGCTGCTCATAGCAACTAATTATGTGTCAGCTGTCATTAATCTAATGACAATGGAGTTAATTTACTAATGGTATACAGACTGTTCACTTAGCTTAGTGGATAATATGAACCTGTGTTCACTTTGATCTTCCAGTCTTGTGCAAGCAAAAATCATGATTTTTGAAAAAAAAATTCCCTTGTATATGACTGGGTATTTACAGTGAACAAAGCTTCATCTCATTTACTAAGCTAATTGAATTTTCACCTTTTAAGTGAACAATTTCTTTAGGTAAAGGATAATAGTCAACACTATAATGGATACATTTCCAATACATACTTCCAATTTTTAAATAAGCTTCTGTGTACAAAAATATGAATCTGAGCATATCACAATATCAAAAGTACGTTTTCTACAAATGTTAGTACAATAAATGCTGTATACATTGTAATATATAAATTAAAACATTTACAGAAGGTAATGTTATTATACTTCATAACGTACTGGAAGAGGGTAAGTATGGTGTTAAGTCTTGCAAAAAATGAAGCAAAGTCAAGTGTTGTTTATTTAAAATGAGACAGAACATACGGTATGTTACAACCATATACTTTGCATTTTGCACAGAAATATATCAGTGAAATAATTAGGAAAACATATTTAAAACAGCATAGAAAACAAAACTTTCATCCTTGCATTCAAGATGACCTGATGGCTGCCATACAAGGTTGCTGCTTGCTTTAGGCAGGTATTTGGATGCGGCTTGGCTGTTGCCTAGGTGGTCTTCCCCCAAGCAGAATTCCTTTTGCTGGTTATTAGATGACTCAGACTAATTTGTTAAGATTTCTATCAATATTAATTACTTCTTTTGATGTCAGCAGATTGCCTATTATACTATGAAGGTGATGAAAAAAGCATGGCTTTTTAACTTGTCACTTTAAGGTATATATACAAACATTTCCTTCAGAGATCATGAAGGCAAAATGTTTTTACCTATAAGGCAGGTGTGTATTTTTATTACTTCATATAATATATATGCAATTACAGACCAAGTGATGCATATAAAGACAGCATAAATCAAAAAGTCTTGCATTTTCTCTTTGCTTTAATAAAAAATGTAATGAATCATTGGATAATATGACCATACAACTCACAGCCGATCACACTGATAACTTGGGTTTTCAGGTTCTATATTTAGGCGACAGGTATAGACATCTTTCGTTTCAAGTGGTGGGGTATTGCTGGGACTTCCCACTCCAGAGTCTTGACTTGGTGCTACCTGTGGTGCTTCTTCAAGATGCTCAATATGCTTCTGTTCTCTGAAATTAGCATGGGGGTCCTGTTTATGCTTCAGACGTTTGAAACGTTTTAGTCTGACGGGGTTCTTACCGCTTGCCTTTGTGCATGGAAGCAAGATGCCAAGGTCCTTTCTGAACTTAGAGCTCATCCCAAAATAAATCAGAGGATTGTAGAAACTAGCAGATTTTGCAAAAAGAGCTGCTAGTATACTGGTAAGATTGGGGACAAAATATCCCCATGCTGACCACATAGATATCACAGCATAGGGAGACCAGGCAATTATAAAGGCTGTGCAAATGACAATAGAAACCTATAAAGAGAACATAGGAACACATTTTAAAACAGAAGCAATTGCAAAATGTACAGTACTGTATTGTTTCATTGATGTATGCTGAAGGAGGCAGCTAGCAAACCCAAGTTAAGTGCTTAAGGGCCCCCACTCAGGCTGTCAATGTCTGAGGAGTTGGATGCCGTTGGCTATTGAGGGTGCAGGCTGAGGAAAGGTCCATCCAGACCCAAAGCATACTGTAAAAATAGGAAGATATAGCCTGGCCATCGCACACCTCACCTGGCCCAAGTGGTTAGCAGATAAAAGCAGCCTCAGCTTGATTCATTCAGACCACAACTCCAACATGTTTCACCCCACCATCAGGGCTTAATCATGGAGAACTGAAGGTGGGGCAAAACATGTTGGAGTTGCAGTCTGGATGAATCGAGCTGAGGCTGCTTTTACCTGCTAACTAGTGTTGAGCGAACCCGGACTGTAACGTTCGGGTCCGTACCGAACTTTCGGGTGTCCGGGGCACAGACCCGGACCCGGACATTTCCAAAAATCGTTCGGGTTCGGTCCGGGGTTCTGCTATTTTACTCCACGTGTTGAGAAGCTGCAGGGCAGCCAATCAACAAGCGTTTCACTGGTTTGCCCTTAGAAGCCATCACAGCCATGCCTACTAATGGCATGGCTGTGATTGGCCAGTGCATCATGTGACCCAGCCTCTTTATAAGCTGGAGTCACAGTGCTGCAGTCACATGCTCCTTGGGTTAGTGTAGGGAAAGGAAGCTGAAAGCGTGAGGGAGAGATTAGAGACATTTTAAGACCTGGTCCTGCATCCTGAGATAGATTACTTTACTACTGCTGTCTGTGCTGTTGCTCTGAGGACAGATAGCAGAAATTAGAGATTTCACATACCGCTGCTTTGAGTTGCAGATCAAACTCTGCATAAAACAACGATCGCTACGATCGTGCTCAACGATCAGATTGTTGGGTGAATTTGAGATTTCAAATACCGCTGCTTTGAG
>BLSH010249461.1:1355791-1366560 GCA_018402905.1 Glandirana rugosa
GACCGAACTTATAAAACCTGGACCGGGTACGACCACGTCCTTGGGTGGGAGGCTCGGTGAACGCTTACTGACCGGACTATTGGCACCTTTACTGGGGAGAAGGAGGAGGAGTAGGAGGACACGGTGTAGGAGAAGGTAGTACCGGGCTTCACAAAAAAGTTCCTCTGTATCTTCACCATATCATTGCGACTCTTGTCGTAGTAGCCGTGACTGGTACAACCACCTCATGAGTTTTGTGGCGTTATGCGATGTGTCCAGAGCGTACCTCCGGGTGAGCAACCACCACTTCACAACGACAAGGCCAGTCATTCGCAAGTGGCTCGGAGGGTGGGTTCCTGCACCAGCATAGGCCAGGTCCAAAATATTCAAGCCAGGGCACAGTTATGGAGGACGAGGAGGACGAGGAAGATGATGAGGAGGAGGAATTGCAGCAGGGTGGCACCCAACGCAGCTCGTGGGCATCACTGGAGCGTGGCTGGGGGGATACAGAGGACACAGATGATATACCTCCCACAGAGGACAGCTTTTCTTTGCCTGTGGGCAGCCTGGCACACATGGCCGACTACATGCTGCAGTGCCTGCGCAACGACAGCAGAGTTGCCCACATTGTAACTTCCTCTGATTACTGGGTGGCCACCCTGCTGGATCCCCGTTACAAGGACAACGTGCCGTCCTTAATCCCCTCACTGGAGCGTGAGCGGAAGATGCGCGACTACAAGCGCACACTGGTAGAGGCGCTGCTGAGGGCATTCCCAAATGATACCGGGGGCTCAGCGGAAGCACAAGGCGAAGGTAGAGGAGGAGGTAGAGGTCACCAACGCAGCTGTGCCACCGCCAGCACCTCAGAAGGCAGGGTTAGCATGGCTGAAATGTGGCAAAGCTTTGTCAGCAGCCCGCCACAACAACCAGCACAACCAGCCGATAGACAAGGTCTTAGCAGGAGGCAGCATTTCAGCAACATGGTGCAAGAGTATGTGGGCACACGCCTACACGTACTGCCTGATGGGTCTGCCCCATTCAACTTCTGGGTCTCCAAATTGGCCACATGGCCTGAGCTTGCCCTTTATGCCTTGAAGGTGCTGGCCTGCCCTGCAGCCAGTGTATTGTCGGAACGTGTGTTTAGCACGGCAGGGGGCGTTATCACAGACAAGTGGAGCCGCTTGTCCACATCCAACGTGGGCAAGCTTACCTTTATTAAAATGAATCAGGCATGGATCCCACAAGACTTGTCTGTACCTTGTGCAAAATAAACATTTAGGCCGGACTCACACAGCCCTTCATATACTTCTTTTTTTGAATAGGACTCAATACAAAAAAAAAACATGTTGGCTACCTTCTCCTACTCCTCTACCACCGCCACTTCCACCTACACTGCCACGGTCACGGCCTAGTCACCCTCTAGGCTCCTACTCCACATGCACCCCCCTTCCCATTTTTTTATTTGATTTTAATTTATTTTCCCTATCCCCATTTTTTTGTAGGGCACTTGCCCTAGTTTGAAGGTGATTTTAGAACAGTTATATGGCTTCTACCGTTAATTAATACTTTTCAGACACAGTTTGAAGATGATCCACATTCACCTCCATTTTTGCATTTTTTTATGTTTTTATTAAGTTATTTCCCTGTCCCCATTTTTTTGTAGGGCACTTGCCCTACCCTTACCCCCATTTTACTTCCTTTTGCAGCCCTCTAGGGCTTTCCAGGACTTTGTTACAGCCATTTTTGTGCCTAAAAGTTCGGGTCCCCATTGATTTCAATGGGGTTCGGTGTCCGTGCGATCGTTCGGGTTCCGTCCGGACCCGGACCCGGACTTTGTCCCGAAGTTCGACCGGACCAGCAGAACCCAAACTTCCAGAGGTTCGCTCAACTCTACTGCTAACCATTCGGGCTGGGTGAGGTGTGTGGCGACTAGGCTATCTCTTTCTATGTTTGCAGTATGCTAGCAAACCCAGTCACATTGTCATACTTGGCTCTTGGGGTTTAGCCTCAGAATGACAGTTACTTGGTCCTTGGGACAACAAATGTTTTTGAGCATGAAATGTTAGTACCACTAATCTGAGTCTTTCAGTGTTTAGATACTCTAGTGCATTACTACTGGTGGGAAAGCGAGGATGATTTGCTTCCCTGGCTTTAGCTATGTATATGGTGCAAAAACAGAAGACAGGGACTGTCACCTTAGAAACTTACACCACAAAATAGTTTTTCTTTGGGGTCTGTAGCACCTGCCACATTATGATCTGCAGGTAGACAAACAGCAAAATGCACAGTTAAAATAGTTCTCAACTGTTTAAACTGCCAAAACTATAACAATAATACATTTATTTAGGCAGTGGATAAACCCAGACCCCCTGGCAGACACTTCTCAGGTGCTTACCATTTGTTTTTCTCCTCTATATTCAAACAAATATAGCTTGGTCAAAACAGTGATTGGATAATGCAAGAGCAGAACAAGATAATCCCGCTCTCTCTGCCGCAAACTCAATTTTCTAAACTCTCCTAATAAAGTAAAATCTGTTTCACTGACAGTGCTGCCTCTTTCTCTCCCAGTCTGAATGTTAATATGCCATGGATCATAGGGGCCCAGTACAAAGACAGTTTGAGTTAATATTTGAAAATAAATATAAGTATTTCCTTAATGAATATACAACTGGATTTTTTTTAGCTATGTAGAACCCTCCTAGATAGTTGTTAGAAAAACTAGGTAAATTTGGTCCTTTCTGGCTCCACTGTAATCGGTAGAACAGTTTATAAATGTTGTGGGCTGTTCTAGGCTCTGCAGGCTGCAAGTTTGATTGATTTCCTATGTCTTCTGGAAGGTTCAAGAAAATAGTTGGCTGGGAGGGGGCAAATCAACAGCATAAATATTTATGCTGTCTCAGCCAGTCACTAGGGGAGAGTGCCCAGTAGGTGACTATAGAGTGCATAAATAGTCTGGGGTCTTAGGCAGCCCTGCTCTTGTCCAGGAGAAGAAGTTTAGAGCCTGAAGGCCTGCTACCCTTCTAGGCAGACCCAACTGCAGTTTTACATATATTCACCAAGGTCCCTGCTATGGCAGAGATGACTGGCCTGTTCTGCTAAGAATTCCTGAGGCTAAGAAAGGGATTTCACTGAGGATCCAATTCACTGGAGAAATGTCTGGCTGATATTGGAAGGAGGTATGCAAATATCCAGGGATATTGTGAGAACAGAGCTGAGTGTAGGATCCTGGTGACTGCACCCAAACTACTGCTTGCCTGGCTTGGGGCATTTCTGAGGGTGCCCCAGTGCTGTCTATTACTTGTGGCCTATTACTAGAAAGACTGCCCTAAGCAATAGTGGAGCGTGCCCTCTGATTGCCGTTCCATGTTTCTGAAGTATCCCACAGCTCCCTACACCCTACCAAAGTTATTCAGCAATACATTTGAAAAGGGCAACCACTGGACTGTTCATTGAGCCAGAAGAGTGGATGTTGCTGTGTGCCTGGCTGCTGTTGCACACATTCAGGAAAAGTACCTGAGGCAAACCCATGGCCCCTATGGGGTTGAACACTAGATCTACCTTACCTTACATTTGAAACAACTGGACAGAAGAACAGCCACCTTTCCAATTGTTTGTACAGTGCAGTTATCTAAAATAACCATTTGTGTCTTGAGGAGTTCATAGAGTCGTGTATTATTACCATTCCTCAGTATATAGAGGGACAAGTAAAATAAATTAAAGTAGAGTTCATCCTTTATTATTTTTTTAATGCTTACTTTTTGCTTTAAAAAAAAATCAGTTGTCAAATGACAACTTCACTCTAAACACTTCAGCTATGCCCTTTAAATCCTCCTCTGCTGCAGCATTGGTGTTTATATGGGTTAAACCTTCCTGTGAGTCCAATCTGTCAATAAAACCCCCCCAAAGGGTGCATTAGTACCCAGCCTAGTTCCCATGCTCCTGGATTGAGCAGCACTCTCATGTTAAAAACATACCCAAATCCACAGCTCTGCTCAAGACTCACCTCTCCTGTACATGGACAATTTGGGTCCCGACCACTAGACCACTACAGTCTGTCTCCACTGCTCATCAGAAATACGAAAAATGTATCAGCCACTTTCCACCCTTAGCTTCTCTTGCCATATTAATTAGCTGTCAACAAATTGACTGCATACAACAATGTCTTCACCTTGGAACCAACCTTCCTTGATGCGTTTCACCACTCCTGGCTTGCTCACAAGGATAGGGGATAAGATAGAGGACTTTCCCTATCCTTGTGAGAAAGCCAAGAGAGGTGAAAAGCATCAAGCAAAGTTGGTTCCCAGGAAGGAGACACTGTTGTATGCAATCAATTTGTTTACAACTAATACAAATGACAAGGGTAGCTAAGCGTAGAGTGCGGCTAATACATTTTTTAGAACTCACAGTTTGTTAAATGAGTACTATAGAAAGACCATTCCCCACTACCACTGGAGAAGAAAATAATTTGTAACTTTAATGGATAGGTCAGAAAACTGCAAGGTTAAGGCATATATATAAAGCAAATTTGGGGAGAGAAGGGGTGAGTTAGTCAGATACGCTGTTTTTTTATATTTATACTTGATAACACAAGAAAAAAAGTGTAGCAAATTTCTAACTTATAGTCAATGAGCCAGGCCCATCCTTTTAAAAGTTTTGGGACTCAGTATCCATAAATACTATAGAGACTCAATAATTTAAACAATAGCAGAATGTGATTTTTAGTCAAAACAGAAACATGGTCCATACAGTTGAACAGTACCGATATTAGAAAATCATACAATACATCCAATAATATTCTAAATCTGTCTTTATGTATTTCAGTATAAAGAATACATACCCTGGTTACATCTCGTTCCATCTTTCTATGTCTGTCTGATAAATTTGATTCAGTAGTTAAAGCACGACTTGATTTAACAGTGTTGATAATAGAAACATAGCAAAAGACCATGACCATAACAGGCAGGAAGAAACAGCAAATAAATATGGACACAATATAAGATTTGAATATAGTGGAGAAACTGGCTTTAGTCCAGTCTATTTCACATGTTCCATACAAACGATCTAAGAAAAGCAGAAAAAAATACTTAGTATTTCAAATATTCTGAAATTGGGAAAAAGCGAAAATTATTAAAAATATATGCATGCAGTTCTGATGAAGCTATCTACTGTTTCCTGTACTGCCAACCAATCTTTGTGTTGACTACATCAAGAACAGTGAATGCATTTGGCTCATCACATTCAAATATTATTGCTCATATCAGAAAGGGCACAGTGGGACTAATTTACAAAAGGATATGCAAGAATACCAGTGCATCAATCGTTCATATAATATTAACTTGGGATTAAGTATGCACCCACAATGTATGCATGCATGTGCATAGGCTGCAGCACAAATATGTTGAGTTTATTAACAAGTGTGGTTCGCTATGAAATATATACTCTGGTATCCAAATGTACATCGCCTGAGCCATGGAATATCAAGAATAAAAATGCAATTTTCTCCCATTTTTTGCATGTCTGTCTAACTGTTGTTACCATACACACATACCATGTAGGAATACATCCTCAGTAAGGGCACGCTATTATTAAAAATGCCATAGTGAATGATATAGGGGGTATTGTACAGAGTATGTGTGTATTTTTGTGTAACACATACCAGCTTGTGTATGAGTTTCCAATGATAAAATACTCATGCATGCAATGCATTCTTGCTCTGATAGCATGATGCATTATTTTTTTTTTGACCTGCTGCTTGGCTTGGTACATGCAAATTTTATTGCACAGTGAGCATTTTTTCTTTTCTCTATCTGTACAGCAGCCCCAATATCTGAACATTCATCAAATAATAAAAAATGATCATTATTACCTTGGTTGTTTTACTATTGAGTGCATATAATGGAAAGACTGGTTCAGCAGTAATTATATTATTTTGTGATTTCACTGCTTAGTTCAGACTCCAATAAAAATTACAATATGCTAGAATGTTTCACTGAATTTGGAATACAACATTTTAATAACTTTTTCTTGGGTGTGTAAAAGAGAGCATTGACATAAAAAGAGGGCATTGACACTCTTGCAAAGTCAATTTTTATCCCAAGATTTTTAGCTTGTGTCCTAGCACTTTAAACACCTTAGACATGTCTGCAGATCGTGAATTCATTTTTTCATTTCATCATCTGCTCTCTGCTTCCTTACAGGTGCACTGAATTATCATCTGCTTTATTGTCTGATTGAAAACTCATCTTGTGCGAAAATTTACACTGGGTGAATCTCTCCCTGCTTCAGTTTACACTCTGCTTTACTGGCTGTGTGAAAATGTACACCAAGTGAAACTCTCATTGGTCTGGCGTATTGAGTTAACCTTTGCTATACTGACTGTCTATGTGAAAAGTAATCCTATGTTTTCTTGTATTAATCTTAAAGAAATAGATTCATCTTCCTGTTTGATCAGAGAGAGCTATTTTTTTTTTTAAAACCCAGCTTGTCTTGTATGAAAAGTTTGCTCTCAGTCACCCATTGGTCCTTTATCAGTTACCAATTGATTAATTGACAAACATTCCCCATCTATATCCATTTGCCTACTGGGCCCCTTCACCCCCTTCCTGCACTACTGATATGCGGTACTGATGGGCATTGATAGGTGGCACTGATAGGCACTGATTGGCAGCCCTTATGGGCACTGATTGGCAGCACTTATGAGCACTGATTGGCAGCACTGGTGGGCACTACTGGGACTGCACTGATAATCAAGACACTACAAAGATCTCACTATTAATTCCAGACAGGCCCAATACTTGATTGAAGGGACTGAGTTTTGCTTGCAAAACATCTACTTCACGTTCTTAGACAAGTTTTTCCTTCAGCTCCAAGGCACGGCTATGGGGGCAAATTTTGCCCCCTGTTATGCCAACATCACAATGGGGTACTGGGAGGAATTCTTCATCTGGAACCACAATCCTTTTATTCGTCACATTGTGTGCTACGGCCGGTACATTGACAATGTTCTTATCATCTGGAATGGTACAGTTGAACTGTTTTGTTCCTTTGTGTCCCATTGCAACAACAATGACCTTGGACTAAAATTTACACACGTTATAGACCCTGACAAACAAATTTTTCTGGATTTAGAATTCTCAAATGAACAAGGTAACATCATCTCTCAAAACCATTGTAAACCAACTAGTGGGAATTTATATTTACACTATTCAAGCTGTCACCACCCTTCTTGGCGTAAAAATATCCCAGGTGGTCAATTCCAAAGGCTACGCCGGAACTGTACGAAAGATGAGGAATACACTAAACATGGTAAAACTTTGGTGAATACCTTTTTGGAAAAAAGTTTTCCTAAACCCCTATTGACTGAAGCATTTCATAGACATGCTGCTCTCTTGCCTCCCACTCCCAACAGAGATTTACTTTATTTTTTTTATTTTTTATTTATTTCAGGTACTTATATAGCGCTGTCAATTTACGCAGAGCTTTACATATACATTGTACATTCACATCAGTCCCTACCCTCAAGGAGCTTACAATCTAAAGTCCCTAACTCACATTCATACATATACTAGGGACAATTTAGAGAGGATACAATTAACCTACCAGCATGTGTTTGGAGTGTGGGAGGAAACTGGAGTACCCGGAGGAAACCTACGCAGGCACAGGGAGAACATGCAAACTCCAAGCAGGTAGTGTCGTGGTCGGGATTCGAACCATTGACCCTTTTGCTGCTAGGTGAAAGTGCTATCCACTACACCACTGTGCCACCCACAAAAAGTTGAAGATAAAAACATGATCAGATTTATTACAGGTTATAATGATAAACACAAAAAAATACACAAACCATCCATAAACACTGGAGAATCCTACAGCTAGACACTAAATTAATGAACATCATACTCGATGCCCCCCAAGTCTATTTTAGAAAAGCCAAAATGCTAAAAATCTTGATAGAGTAAATTAAAATCCCATAAACAAGCACACACCGCAGACATCCGTTCCTAATTTGACCACCCGACTGGCATTTTTCAGTGTTGCAAGAGAGGTTGTCTCACTTGTCAGTTCATCCCCCACGGAAAAGCTAGTTTTTCCGATAAAGAGGGTTGGGTGTTCCCCATCAAGCAATTCTTCACCTGTTCATCTGAATTTGTGATATATGTACTTCAGTGTCCATGTAACCTGCTATATGTCTCTCGCATTATACACACATTGCGTAAACGCGTAGGCGAACATAGAAGTTTCACTAATGTTGGGTGTGATAAGCACAGTGTCCCCTGACATTTTCTGCTACACCACAACATGGACATCAAATATTTTGAGGATCACGGCAATCTAATATATTTCAGACAGGACCCTTACTGATAATGAGAAATTTGCCTTACTTTGCAAAAAAGTGGCCTCTTGGATCTTTCGATTAACTACCTTGTCCCCTAATGGGTTAAATGAGGAATTAGAGATTAATAATCTGATATAAACATCCTATAGTCTCCCCTTCATACACCAAATTAGGAACACTCGAGCCATCACATGGCTTGAGATGCACTGCCAATATCTTAAATTTTGGCAACACATGCAGGTGTGTGGGCTCTCACAGCATGGAGATACAGGCGTAAAAAAGAAATTCTTTTGGTTTTATATAATTGTTTTATACACACACACACACACACACACACACACACACATATATATATATATATATATATATATATATATATATATATATATACACAGTATCTCACAAAAGTGAGTACACCCCTCACATTTTTGTAAATATTTTATTCTATATTTCATGTGACTACACTGAAGAAATGCCACTTTGCTACAATGTGAAGTAGTGAGTGTGCAGCTTGTAAATTTGCTGTCCCCTCAAAATAACTCAACACACAGCGATTCATGTCTAAACTGTTGGCAACAAAAGTGAGTATGTCCAAATTGGGCCCAAAGTGTCAATACTTTGCGTGGCCACCATTATTTTCCAGCACTGCCTTAACCCTCTTGGGCATGGAGTTCACCAGAGCTTCACAGGTTGCCACTGAAGTCCTCTTCCACTCCTCCATGACAACATCACAGAGCTGGTGGATGTTAGAGACCTTGCGCTCCTCCACCTCCCGTTTGAGGATGCCCCACAGATGCTCAATAGAGTTTAGGTCTGGAGACATGCTTGGTCAGTCCATCACCTTTACCCTCAGCTTCTTTAGCAAAGTGTCATTTCTTCAGTGTTGTCACATGAAAAGATATAATAATATATTTACAAAAATGTGAAGGGTGTACTCACTTTTGTGAGATACTATATATATATATATATATATATATATGTATTTTTCGTGTTTTCAAAAAAGTACAGACTATATTGTAAAGTTTTTACAATTTTTTACACAATTCAAGATATCATATAAAGATGAATTAGGTCTAATGAGTTTTTGAGCTTTTGTGTTCCAAAACTTTTTTTTATATATTCTTCTATTATTTTAAACTTAATTTACATAGAATTGTATATATTAATTATACTAAATTGCTTTATAACTGTCATTTTGCAAGTAGTTGGTTATATCTAAACTGGTAATTTAATAAAATTGGAACTGCAAAGATTTTTTCCCCAGAGGGAGAAGCTTGGGATGTGTCTACAGCCAATCATACTGCCCTATCCCTGGGAATGGTCCGGTTCCTTTCCCTTTCTTCATAGGTCCATCCCGTCATATGACTTGACAAGACGCAGGGCGCAAAACATGTCGTCATGGTGACAGGACCACGCTAATTTGGCTTGCTTCCCAGATGTCTTCTGACTAATCCCTCCATCAACCTTAGCTCTGTTTCACCGGCACAGCGAGTGACGTCATCACATGCAGCCGCCTCTGTATGAAGTTGCGACAGGACGATCTGTCACAACACTCGCGACTGGTTCCTTCTGGTACCGCTCTGTGCTTCCTGTGACACTCGCCTTCCACCTGCCGCGATCCATTGGCACAGCTCAGCCATCCAACATCCATGCGGGCACCGGCAGGTGCAGTGACACATCCAAGGCTCCGCCATCTGACTGTATGTATGCACCTTCCAGTTTTTGGCGATTATGGATTATACAGAAACAACACTGAGTTCCACAGCCCGCTTTAGGGCAGTTGTTTTGCAATGTTTTATTAAAACTATGTGTTTCTTCACAATAAACTATAACCTGTTTTTATGGAAGTTGAGAGTCTGACAGTTTTTATTTTTAAAAAAGCTATAACTACTTGGACCTGAGTGCTTTTTTGTGTTTTTTCTTGTAGTCATTCGGCTATAGCGTGGGCGTGAAGGGGATATTCTGAAAAAATTAGAACAGTCTTTAAGGGTAGGCACTTTTGCTACCTGGGGGCATTGGTACTCTTGTAATATCCATTTTTATTCAAAGTTTTACTTTTTAGCACAATTGTCCTGGCTATTTAAACATGGTACTTTAAATAGGGCAGAAACAAGATGGCATATACAAACAGTACTCCTGACAGACTGCAGGTGAACCTATATTTCCCCATCCAGTTTTTTCCTTCCCAGTCTGACTACTGCATTCTGCAAACTTTTTTATGCTCTCTGTACCACTGTTCCTCACAATAGTGTCTTCTCTCCTGAGACTCTCATTCGTATACCCCTCTTTTCCACTGTACAGCTTACGCATATTATCATCAACCCTACCCTCTCCCTATTACTGCATTTATTACTTTCTGCTTATTCTTAACCCACAGGCTGACATAACCTTCAGAACACTGGAACATGTGCAATCAATCTCACTTTCCTCACCCTCTTGCTTCTCCTAACCACAGGGA
>BLSH010249480.1:27174-40912 GCA_018402905.1 Glandirana rugosa
GTAACATCGTTTCACAGTAAAGAAGTCACAACAGTGTACTTTTCTATATTATTTTATAAATGTTTTTACACTCCCCACATGAGTGAAAACACTCTATGACATAAATATGTCACACACAAAAATCACATGGTAAAGCTTTATTACGGCAAAATCAATTCAGTTTCCACTCACTTTCTCAGTAATATTAGTTTTACGTGAAAAATTGGTGAATTCCTGGCCTTCCTAAAGGTCGAAATCCTGGCCTCGGGAAAAAAGTTAAACCGTGAAGCGGTGAAGTTTACCATTAACGCGCCAGTACGTTACGTCATGGGTTTGATTTAAACACAGGAAAAAAAGGGTGTTTAAAGCGCAGTGGTGAACAAATACCACCAAAAGAAAGCTCTATTTGTGGGAAAAAAAGGACACAAATTTAGTTTGGGTACTGCATTGCATGACCGCGCAATTACCATTTGAAGTGGCGAAGTGCCAAATTGAAAAAAGGGCTCCGGTCCTAAAGCTGGAAATCCTTCCGGTCCTTAAGTGGTTAAAAAGTGCATTTTGATTATAATGACTCTTTCACTCACCTTTGACTTAACTAAAACGGCATTATTTCGAAATGGTACACTAAAAACACACACTGTATAAATACAGTATCTCACAAAAGTGAGTACACCCCTCACATTTTTGTAAATATTTTATTATATCTTTTCATGTGACAACACTGAAGAAATGACACTTTGCTACAATGTAAAGTAGTGAGTGTACAGCTTGTATAACAGTGTAAATTTGCTGTCCACTCAATATAACTCAACACACAGCCATTCATGTCTAAACCGCTGGCAACAAAAGTGAGTACACCCCTAAGTGAAAATGTCCAAATTGGGCCCAATTAGCCATTTTCCCTCCCACGGTTTCATGTGACTCGTTAGTGCTACAAGGTCTCAGGTGTGAATGGGGAGCAGGTGTGCTAAATTTGAGGTTATCACTCTCACTCTCTCATACTGATCACTGGGAGTTCAATGTGGCACCTCATGGCAAAGAACTCTCTGAAGATCTGGAAAAGAGAATTGTTGCTCTACATAAAGATGGCCTAGGCTATAAGAAGATTGCCAAGACCCTGAAACTGAGCTACAGCACGGTGGCCAAGACCATACAGTGTTTTAACAGGACAGGTTCCACTCAGAAGAGGCCTCACCATGTTTGACCAAAGAAGTTGAGTGCACATGCTCAGCGTGATCCCCTCCCTTCAGAGACTGGGTCGCAGAGCAGTATTCCAACATGATAACAACCCTAAACACACCTTCAAGACGACCAGTGCCTTGCTAAAGAAACAGAGTAAAGGTGATAGACTGGCCAAGGATGTCTCCAGACCTAAACCCTATTGAGCATCTGTTGGACATCCTCAAATGGAAGGTGGAGGAGCACAAGGTCTCTAACATCCACCAGCTCCATGATGTTCTCGAAGAGGACTCCAGCGGCAACCTCTGTGAAGCTCTGGTGAACTCCATGCCCAAGAGGGTTAAGGCAGTGCTGGAAAATAATGGTGGCCACACAAAATATTGACACTTTGGGCCCAATTTAAACATCTTCACTTAGGGGTGTACTCACTTTTGTTGCCAGCGGTTTAGACATTAATGGCTGTGTGTTGAGTTATTTTGAGAGGACAGCAAATTTACACTGTTATACAAGCTGTACACTCACTACTTTACATTGTAGCAAAGTGTCATTTCTTCAGTGTTGTCACATGAAAAGATATAATAAAATATTTACAAAAATGTGAGGGGTGTACTCACTTTTGTGATATATATATATATATATATATATATATATATATATATATATATATATATATATATTGTTTTTTTGTTTTTTTTTCCAACCCTGACAATAATAAAGAAGAAAAGAAGTACAAAACATACATGGGATAAACAGGAGCTTTTTTTTTTTAAATATAGGAACAGCCACTTCAAGACCTTTGCTCTCTGTGTGAAGGAATGATTTCTGCCAAGGTCCCTCTAGTCAGAGGTAGAGATACCCAATTAGTGAAACTCATGATGACTCCACTGATTGCAGAGCTCCCCTCCCTCCTCTCATGTTATACACACAGGGGGCCTGGCATCTCCCGCTGTGTGTCCTGGAGCTGGGTCTGTGTTCGATGGGGATGTAATAAGGTCCCGCCATCTACACCACTCGTGTGATAGTCTAGAATGGAACACTGATTGAATCATTGTTCCGCCTATCACACGAGCTGGTCTAGGATGAGGCGGGACCTCATTACATCCCCATCGAACACAGACCAAGCTCCAGGACACCAGTAGATGCCCGGCCTGCTGTGTGTGATCCAGGCAATGCCATGGTGAATCTATTGATGGTCAGCAAGGCTGCATTCATTTGGGCAGCGAGGTTGCAGATGGTCACACTGAGGCTGCATTGTTGGCACAGTTAGGCTGCAAATGGGGACTGCACTGATGCGGCTTCAGATGGTCACACTGAGCCTGCAAATGGGCACTGCACTGATGAGGCTTCAGATGGGCACAGTGAGGCTGCATTGATGCCACAGATAGGCTGCAGATGGGCACTGTGAGACTTCATTGATGCCACAGTGAGGCTGCACTGATGCTACAGATAGACTTCAGGTGGGCACAGTGAGGCTGCATTAAAGCCAAAGATAGGCTGCAGGTGGGCACAGTAAGGTTGCATTGATGCCACAGATAGGCTGCAGATGGACACGGTAAGGCTGCATTGATGCCACAGATAGGCTGCAGATGGGCACAGTAAGGCAGCATTGATGCCACCATGAGGCTGCAGATGGGCATAGTGAGGCTGCAAATGGGCACTGCACTGCTGAGGCTTCAGATGGTTACACTGAGGCTGCAAAAGGGGCACTGCACTGAAGAGGCTTCATATGGGCACAGTGACAGTGAGGCTGCATTGATGCCACAGATAGACTTCAGATGGGCACAGTGAGACTGCATTGATGACACAGATAGGCTGCAGATGGGCACAGTGAGGCTGCATTGATGCCATAGATAGGCTACAGATGGGCACAGTGAGGCTGCATTGATGCCACAGATAGGCTGCGGATTGGCACAGTGAGGTTGCATTGATGCCCCAGTGAGGCTGCAGATGGGCACAATGAGGCTGCATTGATGCCACAATGAGGATGCAGATGGACACAGTGAAGCTGCAGATGGGCACAGTGAGGCTGTATTGATGCCACAGTGAGTCTGCAGATGGGTACAGCGAGGCTGCAGATGGGCACAGTGAGGGTGCAAAAGGGCACTGCACTGATGAGGCTTCAGATGGGCACAGTGAGGCTGCATTCATGGGCACTGCACTGATGAGGCTGCATTGATGCCACAATGAGGCTGAAGATGGGCACAGTGAGGCTAGAGATGGGCACAGTGAGGTTGCAAATGGTCACTGCACTGATGACGCTGCAAATGGGCACAGTGAGGCTGAAGATGAGCACAGTTAGGCAGCACTGATGGGCACTGTGAAGCTGCATTGATGGGCACAGTGAGGCTGCAGATGGGCACTGGTAAGGCTGCATTGATCTCCTGTATCATGTCCGCAGTCTCTGACCATCTCTTGTATCATGTCTGCAGTCTCTGATCATCTCCTGTACCATGTCTGCAGTCTCTGATCATCTCCTGTAGTATGTCTGCAGTCTCTGATCATCTCCTGTAACATATCTGCAATCTCTGACCATCTCTTGTACTGTGTCCTCAGCCTCTGACGCCACAGATAGGCTGCATATGGGCACAGTGAGGCAGCATTGATGCCACAATTAGGCTTCATATGGGCACAGTGACAGTGAGGCTGCATTGATGCCACAGATAGACTTCAGATGGGCACAGTGAGGCTGCATTGATGACACAGATAGGTTGCAGATGGGTACAGTGAAGCTGCATTGAAGACACAGATAGGCTGCAGATAGGTACAGTGAGGCTGCATTGATGCCACAGATACGCTGCAGATGGGCACAGGGAGGCTGCATTGATGCCACAGTGAGGCTGCAGATGGGCACAGTGAGGCTGCAGATGGGCACAGTGAGGCTGCAGATGGGCACTGCACTGCTGAGGCTTCAGATGGTCACATTGAGGCTGCAAATGGGCACTACACTGATGAGGCTTCATATGGGCACAGTGACAGTGAGGCTGCATTGATGGCACATATAGATTTCATATGGGCACAGTGAGGCTGCATTCATGACACAGATAGGTTGCAGATGGGCACAGTGAGGCTGCATTGATGCCACAGATAGGCTGCAGATGGGCACAGTGAGGCAGCATTGATGCCACAGATACGGTGCAGATGGGCACAAGGAGGCTGCATTGATGCCACAGTGAGGTTGCAGATGGGCACAGTGAGGCTGCAGATGGGCACTGCACTGCTGAGGCTTCAGATGGTCACATTGAGGCTGCAAATGGGCACTACACTGATGAGGCTTCATATGGGCACAGTGACAGTGAGGCTGCATTGATGGCACAGATAGACTTCAGATGGGCACAGTGAGGCTGCATTGATGACACAGATAGGTTGCAGATGGGCACAGTGAGGCTGCATTGATGACACAGGCTGCATATGGGCACAGTGAGGCTGCATTGATGCCACAGATAGGGTACAGATGGGCACAGTGAGGCTGCATTGATGCCACAGTGAGGCTGCAGATGGGCACATTGAAGCTGCAGATGGGCACAGTGAGGCTGTATTGATGCCACGGTGGGGCTGCAGATGGGCACAGTGAGGCTGCAGATGGGCACAATGAGGGTGCAAAAGGGCACTGCACCGATGAGGCTTCAGATGGGCACAGTGAGGCTGCATTCATGGGCACTGCACTGATAAGGCTGCATTGATGCCACAGTGAGGCTGAAGATGGGCACAGTGAGGCTAAAGATGGGCACAGTGAGGTTGCAAATGGGCACTGCACTGATGAGGCTGTAAATGGGCACAGTGAGGCTGAAGATGGGCACAGTGAGGCAGCATTGATGGGCACTGTGAAGCTGCATTGATGGGCACAGTGAGGCTGCAGATGGGCACTGGTGAGGCTGCATTGATCTCTTGTATCATGTCCGCAGTCTCTGACCATCTCTTGTATCATGTCCGCAGTCTCTGATCATCTCCTGTACTGTGTCTGCAGTCTCTGATCATCTCCTGTACTGTCTGCAGTCTCTGATCATCTCCTGTAACATGTCTGCAATCTCTGACCGTCTCCTGAAACATGTCCACAGTCTCTGACCATCTGTTGTACTGTGTCCTCAGCATCTGACTATCTCCTGTATCATGTCCACAGTCTCTAATCATCTCCTCTACCATGTCTGCAGTCTCTGATATTCTTCTGTACAATGTCTGCAGTCTCTGATCATCTCCTGTAGTATGTCTGCAGTCTCTGACCATCTACTGTACTATGTCTGCAGTCCTTGACCATCTCTTGTATCATGTCTGCAATCTCTGACCATCTCCTGTATCATGTCCGCAGTCTCTGATCATCTCCTGGACCATATCTGCAGTCTCTGACCATCTCTTATATCATGTCTGCAATCTCTGACCATCTCCTGTATCATGTCTGCAATCTCTGACCATCTCCTGTATCATGCCTGCAGTCTCTGACCATCACTTGTATCATGTCTGCAGTCTCTGATCATCTCCTGTACCATGTCTGCAGTCTCTGATCATCTCCTGTACTATGTCTGCAGTCTCTGACCATCTCTTGTATCATGTCCACAGTCTCTGATCATCTCTTGTACCATGTCTGCAGTCTCTAAACATCTCCTGTACTATCTCTGCAGTCTCTGACCATCTCTTGTGTCATGTCCGCAATCTCTATCCATCTTCTGTATCATGTCTGCAGTCTCTGACCATCTCCTGTATCATGTCTGCAGTCGCTGACCATCTCCTGTATTATGTCTGCAGTCGCTGACCATTTCTTATCTTTTACCATGTCTGCAGTCTCTGAGGGGGGAGTCTGGGGAGGAGTCAAGAGTGGGAGTGTGGCGGGAATGAGGGTCACGGGAGAAGTCAGATGTGTGTGGACTGTGGAGAGGAGACTGTAGGATAAAACCAGAGCCACCAAGCTGGAGCCGACTGACTGAGCCCTGCATGGTGCACCTGAGAGGAGGTCAGTGACAGTGCTGCCAGGCCAGTCTGAGGGGGTCACTGATGTAAGGGGGGAGTGAATACAATAATGTAAGGGGGCACTGATTTAAAGGTGTCACCCTTATATCAGTAATCCCCCCTTACCTTAGTGTATTGTTTCTGCGGAAGGTGGTCTCTGGTCACCAGAGTCTCTCCCACATTTATGGTGTCCCCCTTGATGATTGCTCTACCTTTACCACTTTTAACCAAAATTTGCTCTTATATATATAAAGCCATATATGCTTCATGCGCTTCATATCTGTCTTATCCCTATATTATACACTCTTCAAATGTGCTTTAAAATGCATGGTTTTCCCTTTTTGACCAAGAAAATAATGATTTTATGCTGTTGGGCTGGTATAATAATGATATAGGGCTGGTGTGAAATGATTTCCAGGGCTGGTTTTTATTCCCAGTCTGGTCCGGGACACATTTACACCACGTTATCATATTGTGAGTGGTGCGGAATGGCTTTTAAGCTCCCGAATGAACACTTTTTCAGGTACGCTCATTTCAGTGGAGAGAGAGCACAAAAGAAGCATAATAAATACACAGAAATATATTACGAACATTTAGCAAGTTGAACACTAGAGGACAGTGTGAAACTGCAAGATCCAAATATACTAATCTTGGCACCAATAAGAGGGACCACACACAAAAGGTTGAAAAAAGAAAATGTAAAAGCACATTCTATGTTATCTATATTTGTACATAATAGATAAAGATAAAAAAAAATCTTCCCTGTTTTTTTCATTAAGGTATGCTAATAATAATCCTAAGGGTCGTTAGAAAGTATTGTATGTAACATTGACCAAACATTCAGTGCAAGTACAGTATATCTTCGTTGTGTATGTTTTAAATGACAGTGATTGGTTCCTCTGGTAGCAATGTTTGGTGAATGTCACATTTCCCTTCACTAGTAATATTACAGATGACACTACTAGGGATGGGTGAAATGTTTTCAGTGCAACGCTGCTCTTTTTTTTTCTTCTTTTAGAATAGTGGTGTTTGCCATGGGAGATTGTATTTAGGGTAGATAACTTGATTTCATTTAGCCCCCATTCACACTGGTGCGACTAGTCATGCGATTTGATAGTTTCAAATCGCATGACAAGTCACGCCTCATATCCGAAAATGGAACCGTTCATATCGCCGCAACTTATGTAGCAGCGATTAAGAAAAAGGTTCCTGCGCTACTTTTTACTGATTTCATTGCGATTTGTATAGACTTCTGTTAAATTAAGTTGCAAGCCGCAATGAAATCAGCAGTGCAAATTGCTATTTCAGAGCGATTTCAAAGCCGCACCAGTGTAAACCCAGGCTTAGTGTCTTTGTATGTGTGTTTTTTGTTCCTCTTTTTGTGTATTGTATTTGTACTGTTGCTTTTTTGGCAAAAAATAATTGAAAGCTTCTTCTCTTTTCCATAGTTTCTACTTGAAAGCCATTGCACCCTTAACCTGTTGCCGCTAGCTATATGTATCTATATGGCGACATAGCAGTGGGTTTTAATGCTGTTCACCTATATCCATACAGCCATCCCCTCTATCCTTTGCATACTTAGCACCCCCAACACTGTGACCAAGCTGTCACTGACAGGTTCGGTCACTGTTTATGATCAATAGCTGCTAGGACAGGCTCCCAATCACAGTGATCACACGATAAGGGGCCTGCTACCAGCCTTGTGTATACAAGACCCCTTAAAGGTGCAGGGGCCAGCAGGAAGGGTTAAAACTACCTTTCTTTCGCCTTTCCTATTGACTCCAATGCATTTTTAAAAAAAAGATGAAATCTGATGAAATCTTCCAATTTTCTCTAAAACTGATATAGAAGAAAATGAAGTTTCACTTATTTCCTGGTACTAACAGATATTGTATCAGGCAAAGGTCAATATGCAGCAAACAGTAATCTACACTAAGAAGTTGCTTTTCTATGAAATGAGGACATGTGAACTCTAACTGGTTGCCATGGGTTGCTGCACTTAGCATATAATCACCGAACTTTAAATTTCAGTGATTATTAAAGTTACTCTGTCAGTAAATACATATTTGTCCCAAAAGCTGTATTTGTTAAAGAAGAGAATACTTACCTCTCCAGTTGCCCATGCTACCTCTGGCCATTATCGTGGTTGCCCTGGTCTGCAGTCCCACCTTCTGTTCCAATCCATTGCTATTTGTTGTGCTCCTGATCCATGTGCTCAGGGCAGGCTCTATCACTGATTCTAAAATTAGGAAGTGAACGAGCCAACTTCTCAAGATCTTATGTGCTAATGCTGACTCATCCCAAAGTCAAGGGATGGGGTACCCAAAAGGCAAAAAAGTCACTCAAAAATAAGGGAAAAGGAGGGGAAAGGGGGATGTGGTAAGAGAGACCAAACCACAGTAAGAAAAGCCTCACTAGGAACAGACTGCAGCTTGTGCACATTAACCACTTCAGCCCCGGAAGGATTTCCAGCTTTAGGACCGGAGCCCTTTTTGCGATTCGGCACTGCGTTGCTTTAACTGAAAAGTGCGCGGTCGTGCGACGTTGTACCCAAACGAAATTTGCGTCCTTTTTTTCCCACAAACAGAGCTTTCTTTTGGTGGTATTTGATCACCGCTGCGTCATTTCTGATCGCCGCTATAAACAAAAGAAGAGTAACAATTTTGCAAAAAAAAACAAATTTCTTACTTTTTGCTAAAATACAAATCCAAAAAAAAAATATAAAAAAACATTTTTCTTCACCGTTTTTGGCCGATTTATATTCTTCCTCATATCTGTGATAAAAAAAAATCGCAATTGGCGTTTATTGATTAGTTTGCGCAAAAGTGGTCGCGTTTACGGATGATGAGAATTCATTTCTGGGGTTTTTTATTTTTTATTTTTTACTAATAATGACGGCGATCTGCGATTTTTTTTGCGGTACTGCGATATTTCAGCGGACATGTCGGAACATTTTGACACTTTTTTGGGACCATTGGCATTTATACAGCGATCAGTGCTATAAAAATGCACTGATTACTGTGTAAATGCCATTGGCAGTGAAGGGGAGCTCTAAGGGTTAACTGTGTTCCCTGGGCGTGTTCTAACTGTATGAGGACTGCCCTAGCTGGGGAAGGGAAGTGGTCACAGCCTCCATGTACAGGAAGGCTGTGATCACAGCCCTTCCCCCCTCACAGAACGGAGGTCCGTGTTTACCTACACGGACCTCCGTTCTTTCACTCCGGGGGGGGGGGCATCGCGGGTGGCCGGCGGAGATCGACTCCGCCGCACCCGCTCTCTGGCCCTGGCGCGCTCACTAGGCTCGATCCCGCAGCCGCCGTCATATGACGGCGATTTGCGCAATAGAGCCACTCTGTCGCCGTCAATTGCCGACCAGCGGCATAAATTAACTTTATAAAGGCAACAAAAACAGAG
This sequence comes from Glandirana rugosa, assembly GCA_018402905.1. Taxonomy (NCBI): domain Eukaryota; kingdom Metazoa; phylum Chordata; class Amphibia; order Anura; family Ranidae; genus Glandirana; species Glandirana rugosa. The sequence goes on from BLSH010249480.1 coordinate 36,685, forward strand.
ACTCAGACCAATATCACAATAAAAACAAATCGTGACACCATTGCCATGACCTTTAAAAACAAATGACCAGGGTCATCCATCCATGCATCCAGACACATCACGGCTGCATGGATGAGACGGCAGTTCCGGGTCACATGACGCTGTGACGTCTATGCATTTCACCCACTACCATGAATTTCATTAGGTCACTGCCATCTCATCCATGCAGCCGTGATACACGGCGTTCACATCACTCCATTCCTGCGCTGCACTTTGCCGAATTGGCCCTGAAACACCGCCAGGTGTGTTGTCTACACTGGAGCTTGGAGCCTGGATACAGGAGCCGGGAAAGTGGTTTTACATCGCCGCATCCTGGCACACCATGCCCGCTGCCCTTCTAACGCACCGAATGGTGCAAGAGTGGATTGCTACTAATATTGAGTGGCGAATGGGCGGCAGCTCCGGGTGATAGGAAGCAGGCATAAACAGGGTAGACACGCTGTTTGGCTGGAGTGAGCTTCCTAGCTGTGCAAAGCACCTTCACATGATCGTTGGATGGGTGAGATTATTCCAATAGACTATATGTCCATGATCTAACGGTTTGAATAATCGATGTGTTAAGCTGAATTTCTCCCCATTATCCAATTGCTTCCATGAAATGGACATATTGTTACAAAGTGATTATGCAGTATTCCTTGAACTCTGCCATTCACTTTGATTTCCTTTCAATTATATTGCCAGCAAGTGGCTATACAGCTCTTAGTTGACTCTTTGCATGGGATTTTTTGGATGGCTATATGGCTACCGAGTGATTATACAGCTCTAATTGCATTTTGCTATTCACTTTGATTTCAGTTCACCTAAACTGCCAGCAAGTTGTCCTACAGCTCCAATTGGACTTTCTTGTGCAATTCAATTGAATTATCTCCATACACTTGTTCAGAGGCTATCAGTATAAGGTTCCTTTTTGTACATAGAATATCCATACTTATATACATGAATTGGCCATAGTGTCATAAAGTGGCTATACAGCTTCCAATTGGTCTGCGCCATTTATTTTGACCTTTTGTCCAGATACATCAACCATAAGTGGTTATACAGCTCCTACTTGAGCTTCTTGCCATTCATTCTTTAATTTTATGCACTTTGTTTGGGAACACCAGTATTTAGCCCTGTATAGCCACTTCATATCCTCATCCCTGCCGGTTGTCCCTCTCGGCTTGATCTGTGCTCTGCTCCTTATATGACAGTGTGTTCATAGCCCAATTGTTTCCACAAGTGCGATTGTGCTGCGTCTGGATGCATGGATGGATTACCCGGGTCATTTGTTGTTACCTTTTATAAATTTCATTAATAAAGTACCAATTAATGTGCACAAGCTCCAGTGTGTTCCCTAGTGAGGCTTTTCTTACTGTGGTTTGGTCTCTCTTACCACATGCCCCTTTCCCCTTCTTTTCCCTTATTTTTGACAGGCTCTATCACTAGGCGGAGTAGGCAGCCGCCTAGGGTGCACTGCAACCTAGGGCGCCTGACCACTGTTGATCCGTCACTGGCTGCTCTGCATTGATTCATGCCATCAGAGAGGAGAGCCGCATAGGGTTGCCACCTGTCCGATTTTGACCTAGACAGTCCAGTTTTTGCACCATGTGCCCGGGTTCCCGACTGGCAGCCACACATCATTCTAACAGCATACTTCCCGGTGAGATGTCCCCAGTGCCTGTCAGCGATGTATTTTCCCTTCATCTCTGTCCCCAATCCAGACTTCAGTGACCACACACTGCCAGCACTTCTCACCCCACTGTCAACCTGTCCACCCCACTGTCAATCCGTCCACCCCACTGTCCACCTGTCCACCCCACTGTCCACCCCACTGTCCATCCCACTGTCCCTCCCCACTCTCCATCCGACTGTCCCCCTGTCCCTCCCCACTGTCCATCTGTCCATCCCACTGTCCCCCCCCACTGTACATCTGTCCATCCCACTGTCCCCCTGCCCATCTCCCTGTCCACCCTGCTGCCCCCTGTCCATTCTGGTGCCCCGTCCACTACGCTACTCCCCAGTTCACCCCACTGCCCCCCTGCTGACTCCCTGTCCATCCCGCTGCCCGCCTGACTACTCTGTGGCTCCCCTAACCACTCTGCCGCTCCCCCTGTCCACTCCACTGCCTCCCCCTGGTGCATCCTGCTCCCCCTGTCCACCACACTGCCCCCCAGTCCATCCTACTGGTGTGGGGTTCTTTGTGGTGCTGTAGCTAGGATGGTCGTCTTTGGGATATGATGGACGTATTGGGGTGTTGTAGATAGAATGGGCCACTTTGGTGTGGTGGTGATAGTGTGGGTTGCTATAGGTAGCATGGGCTATTTTGGACTGTCAGTGGAAGGTTGGGGTGCAGTGGATAGTAAGGGGTGTTGTAGGTAGGGTGGGCTAATTTGGGCCCCTCCCATGGTTAATGCAATGTAGCTACACCCTCTGTCCGCTGTAGTGTACACAGCACTCCGTGTTACTACTCTCTTTAAGCCACCCAAAGGTGTCCAAGGTCTTTTACAATCCTATTGTCTGTAGTGTATACTACAAAAAAATGCAGTGCGCCAGTAAACTGTTCGGGTTTGGCTTTAAGAAAAGGTGGCAACCCTAGAGCCGCGGCTGGCAGCTGCTTGGATCATGTCATCAGTGCAGTCGAGAATTGGAGAGGAGCAGCTTCCCCCCCCAGAGGCCACTCTGCCTCAATCGTGTCAGTGAAGTGGAGAAGTGGAAAGGAGAGCCGTGGCTGATGGGCACAGGTGAGGCTGTATTGATTGGTGCTGGTGAAGCTGTATTTGGTGGGCACAGGTGAGGCTGTATTGATTGGCACTGGTGAGGCTGTATTTGATGGGCACAGGTGAGGCTGTATTGATTGGCACTAGTGAAGCTGTAATTGGTTGGCACAGGTGAGGCTGTATTGATTGGTGCTGGTGAAGCTGTATTTGATGGGCACAGGTGAGGCTGTATTGATTGGTGCTGATGAAGCTGTATTTGATGGGGACAGGTGAGGCTGTATTGATTGGTGCTGGTGAAGCTGTATTTGATGGGCGCTGATGAGGCTGCATTTGATTGGCGCTGATCAGGCTGCATTTGATTGGCGCTGATCAGGCTGGGCAGGGCAAAGGGGGTGGAGGCAGGGTGGAGCCAAGGGGGGGAGTGGCAAAATGAGGTTTTGCCTAGGGTGTCAAAAATCCTTACACCAGCCCTGCATGTGCTCTGTGGTCCATGGTGCCTAGAGCAGGGTAAACCCAGATGTCAGCACACAGCTGAGTTGAAACTTTAGTGAGGGGTCCCTGGCGAACCCTGACTGGCTCTTAGATTCCGCACCTTGGGGGATCCCACATCACCTGCTCTTACATGGGACGATCCTCCAATACCTTACCTCAGCTGATCTGTGCTCTGTTCCCCTGAGAACCTGCGATCAGCCTATGACTCTCAGGTACGCCTGCCATCTCCTGTGGGTTGTCCTGTATACTTAGTAAAAACATCCACATAGGTGTAATGTCACATTGACAGGCAGCTGACTAGTAGTGGTGGTAACTTTCTCACCGTCTATGAATGGTTTGATGGGTTCTTTGGAGCAGCTCCAATAATTGCCTCTGAGATGGAGTTTAGGGAGACAGGAGGCCCTTTTATAGTTTTGCTGTTGGCTACATTATAGATAGTTATGGCTCTGGGTTATATACAGGGGTTTTCTATTTTCCTGTGAGAATTAATTTTGTTCTTAGGCTAGTTATTCAAGTAATATGGAATACTGTTATTATTAGAGTTGAGCGAACCTCTGGAAGTTCGGGTTCTGCTGGTCCGTCCGAACTTCGGGACAAAGTCCGGGTCCGGGTCCGGACGGAACCCGAACGATCGCACGGACAACGAACCCCATTGAAATCAATGGGGACCCGAACTTTTATGCACAAAAATGGCTGTAACAAAGTCCTGGAAAGCCCTAGAGGGCTGCAAAAGGAAGTAAAATGGGGGTAAGGGTAGGGCAAGTGCCCTACAAAAAAATGGGGACAGGGAAATAACTGTAAATATTTTTAAAAAAATAAAAACATAAAAAAAGCAAAAATGGAGGTGAATGTGGATCATCTTCAAACTGTGTCTGAAAAGTATTAATTAACGGTAGAAGCCATATAACTGTTCTAAAATCATCTTCAAACTAGGGCAAGTGCCCTACAAATAAATTGGGATAGGGAAAATAAATTAAAATCAAGTAAAAAAACGGGAAGGG
>BLSH010249480.1:63982-87390 GCA_018402905.1 Glandirana rugosa
TTTCACGTTCACACGTTTTTAACACGTTCACACGACCTGGGCAAAACCCGTAGAGGTTTTAAAGTACACATTTGTTTGAACATTTGATTTTTTGACTTACGGACTCTTTACGGACATTGCACAATTATTGCACACTTGCACAATTTTTGCACACTTGCACTTTGTAAATCAACAGGCACACCCATGAATACATTGAATAATTGATTAAAGAGACAGCGCCATTCCTAAAAACAAATTCTATTACCAACAATATTCAAAAAGCCCATAGATCAGGGTTTCTCAACCAGGATTCTATAGAACCCTAGGGTTCCTCCAGAGGTTGCAAGGGGTTCCTTGGTCAATGAGCAACTTCTACCTCTCAGATAAATTCCCAATGACATCAGTGATCTTTTTAGCTATCTGTAAAGGGGTAATTCTTCCCAATGACCACAAGTGTAAGGAGCCTTTTTCCCATTGACCATCACACTAATGTATCATGAGTTTTATATTTTTAATTTTTAGCAGGGGTTCCCCGAGACCGGAGAATAATTTCAAGGGTTCCTTGGTGTTGAAAAGGTTTAGAAAGGCTGCCATAGTTCAAACACTGACTGTTACCAGGATCCAATACAATCTGGAATATGGGGAGGACCAGTGTTGTTAAATCAAATATTCCTCCATAAAGGTTGTTACCGGTATATTGGAGTCTATGGAGATACCGCGCTAGTGCTTATACTGAAAAAAACAGCTACCCCAAAACCCACAATAAAGGTATATATACAAATAGAATAGAAAGGGGGCTGCCCTAATAGTAGTATACAAATTGAGTGCATAAATAATTTAATAAATAAACATCTCAATAAATGAAATGGATAATGGGAACAATCCATTTATTGATATGTTTATTTTTATTGAATTATGTTTATTTATTGAATTATTTATGCACTCAAATTGTATATAGTATTTCTACTATTAGCGAAGCCCCCTATCTATTCTACCGGTATATTGGAGACACAAATGAAAATCTCATAGTATAACACCGCTTTATTCAAGAGAGAATTAAAAAATATCCAAAAATGGCAACTCACATTTGCTGGTGCTCATGTGTCAGCAGCACTAACATAAACGGCATGCTTGCAAATGGGACCAGCTGTTCACAGAGCGGCGTACGCTTCACCAGCGTCTGTCCACAAAACATTGTTCTAATAGTGCTAGTGATAGTGAAAATTCAGCCAATGTTTAGTGAAATTAATGTTTAGTGAAAACTGAAACGGGTAGAAATTTTTTTTCAGGGGTAGAATTGCTTTCTTTTTTTCCCCAATACTTTATTTTAAAACAACACACGCTAAGCACAGAAACCACAGTTCTGGAAATACTGAAATAGAACAGATATGTGTATGAAGGAATGACCCAGAATACTAGGTTCTAAGGATTCTCTGTACCCTGCGTGAATTTTTACACAGCAAAGTACCGTTATTATAAAAAGGAGGAGGAAAGGGATGACCCCATGGGTCATACAATGCGAAAAGGACAGGGAAAAGAGGAAGAATACAAGGGAGGGAAACAGAAATCAGGGGGAGAAAATGGGGAGGGGGGGAGGGCAAAAAGGAAAAGGGGAGAGGGAGATCCAGTCAATCCACCAACACTCCAGGGCCTGGAGACCCACCAGTGTAATTTACAGGTAAAAGGATTTAATTTAGCAGCTCCTTGTACTCCTCAGAATAAACACATTTGTGCCAGTAGAACAATTTTTTTAAGGTATTTCTCCCGGACGCCTTTCTCCATGGCCACCAGGACTTCCATTCCAAAAAAGTGGGATACAGCTCTTTGCCACTGTAAGCAGGAAAGGCAGAATGGATCACCTGTAGACCTTACGTATGAATCTGTGGTGGTGCAGAAGGAAAAGTGCAGGGTCCTTTGAAAGCTCGCAGTCAGTGTATTTTTGGTAGGGAGCCAATGAATTGGCTAACTGTAATTTTTGCTAGAAAGATCATCCCCCAAACGTCGGGCCATCTATGATTTGTTGTTTAGAAACCAATTGTCCATTTACAATAAAAGGTCAAGCCTGAAATAGAATTGCTTTCTTAGTTGTACCTTCTAGGAATTTATTTTTATTATAAATGGACAAAAAAATGCCTTTTTATCATTCATGCACAGACACGAGCACCGCAGAAAGAACTATACCACTCTGCAGGTCATGATAGAAGACTCAAGACCTGGCACACCATGTGATTATAAATTCAGGTGAGTTAAAGGGATTACTTTTTTTAAAACTAACATGGCCCTGAATTAGCAGGGTAGGGGTAGTTGGTGCCTAGAAAACAGAACAGAGAGAAGTAATGATAGTAAATTACTAGTTATAATGCTGCACTTTGCATGCAGAGGAAAGCCATTTAAACAGCTTATCCTGTAAGGCTTGTTTCAAATGGGCCTCAGCTTGCATAAGAGCAAGAGTGTAAAGAGCAAGCTTTGGCACAGTATTTGCAGTGCTTTCAGTAAGCTTTGTTGAGTACCATTCAACTCCAGTTTGTAAATGTTGAACACCGATCCTAATGGAGTGTTGATTGCCACTTTAAGCAAGCTGCTAGCACTTCTTGAAGCTTGTTGAAAGCCTGCTGAAGCCTGCTAGCAGCTTGCTTAAAGCGACAATCAGCACTCCCATTAGGATTTTGGACCTTTTGTCACATGCAACAACCCCTGAAGCTGTCATTCATATCTGTCCCAAGTCTCTGCGTGGGGGGCAGGGAGGCGATCTCAATGTCAGCCTTGATATTATTCACTGCAAGTGACTTTTAAAGGGTTTCAGCATTATAATGAATCATTTACTGTATTGACTTTAATTTAGGGCCGTGAAAGTGCACTTATATTTTACATTTTAAATGTTTAATGCTTGTTAATTATAAGCTCTTATCTTGGCAAACAGTTTTGCATTAACTTCTCCCTTTTATCTATACCAAGCATATTTTTCAATTTTCCTCAGTTCTGATTTGATTTAATTATGTTATTTATAGCTCATATTTAAACAAATTTATGGTTTAAGTATTCTATCTTTGAATGGAATGTCTCTGCTGTATTATGCCCAGAAATAAAATATATACTGTATATTGAGATGCAGACTACTTTTTTGCAGGTTTAACTGCCCACCCATACCAACAAAGTTCTGATTGGCAACAACAGCAGATCTCCCTGGTATCCAATTAGGCACTACACTTCTCTGCCTTCCACTACTGAGCACCAATGTAAGGAGGTCAATATTTAACTACTTAACATTAGCGTAAAGAGGGCACTTCCATACATCCTTAATATCAGCTTAAGGAGGTCTATCCAGGGGAAGTTTTTTTTTTTTTGCAAATATAATTTTTATTGACAAAAGGAAGTCAGACTAAAGAAAATAAAAAATAGGTCACTACACCCAAAAGCAAACCACAAAGGTGCACCGCTCAGAACCCAGAACACAATTGTCAGGTGAGAACAAGGTTCTCTCCTCCCACCAGTCCATGTAAAGATTGGCTAAGGAGGGAGAGAACCTAGCTCCCATTGAGGCACCAGTGCATTGTAAATAATAAATGTTATCAAACATAAAAAAATTATGTTTGAGTAAAAATTCCGTGCTGAGAATAAGAAATTCCCTCAGTTCCATACTGTAATTACTGTAATTTACCAAGTGAAACCTAAGTGCCTCCAATGCCAAGTCGTGGGGAATGCAGGAATACAAAAGACTGAAAGTCCATGGTAATCCAACTATGGTCCTCCATCCACTTGACATGTTGGATATTATGTAAGACAGTACTAGTATCTTTAATTTACCCCGGTAACCTAACAACAAGTGGATGTAGGTGTTGATCCACCCATTGTCCCAGTCTTTCAATTAAAGAACCCATACTGGCAACAATAGGTCGCCCCAAAATGGGAGTTTTGTGTGTTTTGGGTAAATGATGAAAGACCGGGACAACAGGTTTATCCACCAAAAGGTATTCAGCCATTTTAGAAGAAAGGACCCCATATGCAGACCAGTGTCTATAAGGGAGGAGAGTCGGCTTCTGAACTCAGAGGTGGGATTATGAGGTAAAACACGATATGTGGAGGTATCGCTGAGTTGTCGTAGAGCCTCAGCTCTATATTGCTCTGAATCCAAAGCAACGACAGCCCCCCTTATCAGCTTCTCTGATGACAATGTTACAGCGGGATTTAAGATGTTTGATGGCTGCCCTTTCCTGTGTGGTGAGATTGTCCTTGGGGAAATGTGGATGTGAGTCCACCTTATCTTTCAATATACAGTTCCTTGAAAAAGTATTCATACCCCTTGAAATTTTCCACATTTTGTCATGTTACAATCAAAAACGTAAATGTATTTTATTGGGATTTTATGTGATAGACCAACACAAAGTGACACATAATTGTAAAGTGGAAGGAAAATGATAAATGGTTTTCACTTTTTTTTTTTTTTACAAATATGTGAAAAGTGTGGCGTGCATTTGTATTCAGCCCCCCTGAGTCAATACTTTGTAGAACCACCTTTCCCTGCAATTACAGCTGCAAGTTTTTTTGGGGATGTCTCTACCAGCTTTGCACATTTTTGCCCATTCTTCTTCGCAAAATAGCTCAAGTTCTGTCAGAGTGTATGGAGAATGTCTGTGGACAGCAATTTTCAAGTCTTGCCACAGATTCTCAATTGGATTTAGGTCTGGACTTTGACTGGACCATTCTAACACATGAATATGCTTTGATCTAAACCATTCTATTGTAGCTCTGGCTGTATGTTTAGAGTCGTTGTCCTGCTGAATGGTGAACCTCTGACCCAGTCTCAAGTCTTTTGCAGACTCTAACAGGTTTTATTCTAAGATTGCCCTGTATTTGGCTCCATCCATCTTCCCATCAACTCTGACCAGATTCCCTGTCCCTGCTGAAGAAAAGCATCCCCACAACATGATGCTGCATCCACCATGTTTCACAGTGTGGATGGTGTGTTCAGGGTGATGTGCAGTGTTAGTTTTCTGCCACACATAGTATTTTGCTTTTAGGCCAAAAAGTTTAACCACTTCAGCCCCGGAAGAATTTCCCACTTCAGGACCAGAGCACATTTTGCGATTCGGCGCTGCGTCGCTTTAACTGACAATTGCGCGGTCGTGCGACGTTGTACCCAAACTAAATTTGCGTCCTTTTTTTCCCACAAATAGAGTTTTCTTTTGGTAGTATTTGATCGCCTCTGCGTCATTTCCTATCGCCGCTATAAACAAAAGAAGAGCGACCATTTTGCAAAAAAACCCAAATTTCTTACTTTTTGCTAAAATTCAAATCCAAAAAATATATATAAAAAAACATTTTTTTTCACCGTTTTTGGCCGATTTATATAATTCCTCATATTTGCGATAAAAAAAATTGCAATCGGCGTTTATTGATTGGTTTGCGCAAAAGTGGCCGCGTTTACTGATGTGAGAATTCATTTCTGGGGTTTTTATTTTTTTTTATTTTTTACTAGTAATGGCGGCAATCTGCGATTTTTAGCGGTAATGCGATATTGGGGCAGACATGTCGGAACATTTTTGACACTTTTTTGGTACCAATGACATTTATTCAGCGATCAGAAATTTAAATGTCCACTGATTACTGTATAAATGTCATTGGCAGTGAAGGGGTTAACCTGCAGGGGGAGAGCTAGGGGTTAATCGTGTTCCCTGGGTGTGTTTTTACTGTGGGGGGGTTGGGCTAACATGGGCATGAGAGATCTAACTGATCCCAGTGACAGGGATCAGTAGATCTCTCATGCCCCACTGACAGAGCGGGGAACCGCCGTGTTTACATCGGCGGTTCCCCGTTCTTTCCCTGTAGCCGCTCATCGCGGCTCGCCGGCGGACAACGGGTCCGCCCGAGCCGCGGGCACACTCCCCAGGAGTGCGGCGCGTGCGCGCGCGCGCCCCCTGGTGGCCAAATGCAGATTGCCGCTTATTTACGGCGATTCGCGCAGGGCTCCCCGACTGCCGCCGTGAAAAGACGGCGCGCGGTGGGGAACCTGTTAATTGGTCTCATCTGACCAGAGCATCTTCTTCCACATGTTTGCTGCACCCCCCACATGGCTTCTCACAAACTGCAAACGGGACTTTTTATGGCTTTCTTCTTGCCACTCTTCCATAACGGTCAGATTTGTGGAGTGCATTACTAATAGTTGTCCTGTGGACAGATTCTCCCACCTGAGCTGTGAGTCTCTGCAGCTCCTCCAGAGTTATCATGGGTCTCTTGGCTGCTTCTCTGATTAATGCTCTCCTTGCCCGGCCTGTCAGTTTAGGTGGATGGCCATGTCTTGGATGGTTTGCAGTTGTGTCATATTCTTTCCATTTTCAGATGATGGGTTGAACGGTGCTCCATGAGATGTTCAAAGCTTGGAATATTTTTTTATAACCTAACCCTGCTTTAAACTTCTCCACAACTTTATCCCTGACTTATCTGATGTTTTCCTTGGCCTTCGTGATGCTATTTGTTCACAAAGGTTCTCTAACAAACCTCTAAGGGCTTCACAGAACAGCTGTATTCATACTGAGATTAAATTACACACAGGTGGACTCTATTTACTAATTAGGTGACTTCTGAAGGCAATTGGTTCCACTAGATTTTAGTTAGGCATGTCAGAGTAAAGGGGGCTGAATACAAATGCACCCCACACTTTTCAGATATTTATTTGTAAAAAATGTTGAAAACCATTTATCATTTTCCATCCACTTCACAATTATGTGCCACATTTTTGGTTGTAACATGACAAAATGTGGAAAATTTCAAGGGGTATGAATACTCTTTCAAGGCACTGTAGTTAAATCACGTTCAACTAATGTTTGATACATTTCAATAGCTGCACTTCTGGTGTGAACTGGGTAAAAATAACGATCACCTAAATTAATATAGGGCGGCACAGTGGTGTAGTGGATAGCACTTTCACTTAGCAGCAAAAGGGTCGCTGGTTCGAATCCCGACCACGACACTACCTGCTTGGAGTTTGCATGTTCTCCCTGTGCCTGCGTGGGTTTCCTCCGGGTACTCCGGTTTCCTCTCACACTCCAAAGACATGCTGGTAGGTTAATTGGATCCTCTCTAAATTGTCCCTAGTATATACATGAATGTGAGTTAGGGACCTTAGATTGTAAGCTTCTTGAGGGTAGGGACTGATGTGAATGTACAATGTATATGTAAAGTGCTGCGTAAATTGACAGCGCTATATAAGTACCTGAAATAAATAAATAAAATAAATTAATATCACAGGTAGAGATACCGTGCAGACCACCCGTGGTTTCTGACTGTAGACTTTCTAATGTGGACCTTGCAACAAGGTCCCAGAAGTCAAAGGTGTCCCTACCCTGCATCTCCACCAAAGGGGTCACAGAATGTGAATCGTCCTGCTCAGATGCAGAAAAATGTTTTTTAAGAGTAATGTTACGAACAAAACGATTCACATCAAACGAGTATTAAAGATATCAAAGTGGGACATGGGAGAGAAGGAGAGCCCTTTGGAAAGTAGAGACAATTCATCACTAGAAAGAGAGACACTAGATAAATTAACAACTGTAGATGTAACAGAACTGTCCAAATCATCAATCACCTTTACTTCTTCTTGCTCCTTGTCTGCCGATGCTGGTCTCCCCTTGTAGTGATTCTGTCTGCCCCGTCTCGTTTTTCTTTTTGTTTTATCTCCCCCCTGGGATTGTCTTTTGTTGTGGCAACATAGTTTTTTGTAGCCAATGGATCAGAGCGCCGTGAATCCTTTGAGAAAACTGAAGAGGTAGAGCTGCGAGACGGCAGGGAAGAGCTTGCATCAGAGTTAATTGAAGTTTCAGACTGAGAGTCTGATTGTTCAGGTGAGCTGAAGCTCACATGTCTTTGTGAACGACGTCTCCGATGCCTCCTCTTTTTCAAAATTGATTGGGGCAGATTCGGTCCTTTGTGTGTGTAGACTGAATTATTTTGATAATCATGCAGATCTCTCAGGAACTTCTGTCTTTTGTTGTCCATGAGATTTTGTTCAAATTTGCTAAGAGAGTCAGCAAGTTCTGTGTTAAGAGTATTATAAAAATCCTGAGTTTGATATATTTCCAGTGAAGTACGAATAGAGTCAATATCCTGATTGACGGTATGTAACAAGTCCTCTTCCTTTGAGACAATAAGTTGCATCAGATCTAATGAACATTTTGATAGTATATTGTTCCATTCGATCATGAAATCGTCAGAATACGATGTGGAGGGGAATTTTTTAATTCTCAACCCTCTCGGGACCATAGACTCTTTGATATACTGCTTGCATCCTTCCACATCCCACCACAGTTTAGTCTCCTTTATTAAGAGGGTTTTGAGTTGTTAAAAAAGAGAGGTGCATCTCTTCTGTGGCGGGATGTGGGTCCTTAGTATAAACTTGGGAGATCTTTGTCCGACGATCCATAGTGCATAGGAGATAATGTGTGTGTGTCCAAGGTTTCACACAGGGCAGGAAGATAAGTAAAGTCCAGTGATTTTGGAATCATTTAGGGTGTGCTATGCAATCTTGTAGAAGCAAAAAGGTTCTGGGGAGCGTAGTGCAAATGAGGATAATCAAATGCAAACCACAAAGGTGCACCGCTCAGAACCCAGAACACAAAAGATTCAGTTTATTATAAAAGTATGCACACCTGTGTCAGGTGCTCAGGTTCAGGATGTTCCTCCTCATCCAATAGTCCAAATTTGATACAGCAAAAAGAACCGGCACACTGAAGTACGATATCCAATGAATTTATTCAATGCCCATAAAAATACAGCACACGCAGGCGCGTTTCGGCTTGTAGCCTTGCTCACAGCATGTTTACAAATGGCATATAACACACATATATACAAAAAGAAAGGGAAAATGGGGAGGAGTCTCCCACCAATGCAAAGAAAGGATTGGTTAATTGAAATTGGGGGTGGAATTTAAAAAAGGTGAAATCCTTTAATACAAATTCCTAAAGCTCAAAATGGCCATACATAAAAGTAAAGAAAGAAAAAAAAAAAGGGGGGCGTAAAAAAAAGGGGGCGTAAAAAAAAAAGGGGCATAAAAAAAAAAAAAAAAATTATGTTAATATGGATGGCACAAGAAAATGCACTGATGTTGCTGGTTAGCAAAGGAAAAGATCAACATCGTATCGAAGGTTCATGCCTTGGGGAATCCTGGTGCAAAGGTTATATATCCACCATACCTCACGTTCCCACAATTTGTGATGAGTGTCCCCACCACGAGGTGGTCTCTTAATCCTCTCTAGCCCATAAAATACAAAGGAAGACAGATTCCCCAAATGAACGTATTTAAAATGTTTGGACACATTACAAAGACCCTTATCAGACTCAAGTGAAGAGCCATGATAATGTTCACTAATGAGTGTCCTCAAGGGTCTTGTAGTGCATCCAACGTATTGTAACTTACAGAGAGTGCATTCTATGGCATAAACAACCTGTTGTGAGCCACAATTAATATAATCCTGTATATGGAATGCTCTATTTGTAGAACAGGAGTAGACCAAAGTAGATTTCTTAAGATGCCTATGGCAAAACCTGCAAGTGTTTAAGTTACAGGCATAAGAACCTGTCCTGTGTAACCAAGTCTTGTTAAAAGAAGTGGATGAAAAAAACTGGGGGAGAGAAGACCACCCAGAGTGGCGGCACGTCTACTGGAAAACCTGCAGCCTCTCTTAATAATAACATCAAGATCCCTGTCAGTTGATAGAATGGGAAGATGCTTACGGATGATGTTAATAACCTTATTGTACTCATAGGAATATGTGGTAACAAAAGAAATAGAACTATCTTTGGTCTCTCTATTTTTAGTCCTGTTTTTGCAGGGATTGTCAATAAGGGTGTTCCTATCTTTCTTAATGGCTATATTATTAGCCCTCTCAATATATCTATCACTATAGCCTCGTGCTCTTAATCTAGAAGAAACCACCCCAGCTTCTTGTTGAAAGAACTCTGCACTGGAGCAATTGCTTCTAGTCCTGACAAATTCCCCCACAGGTACCGATTTGATCGTGTGGAAAGGATGGCAACTGCTGGCCAATAGGAGTGAATTGCCCGCACAAGTCTTCCGATACGTGCGGGTGGAGACCGTGTTGGAATGAGTATTGGAATGACTATACCCAAAAGACATTGAGAATAAGGGAAAAATTTAATAGAGAAAGTGGAAAGAAAAGAAAGAGAAAGAAGGGGCAGAAGGGATAAGGGAATGTACTAGGCCCTGGCGGCTACCAACCACCGATCACCATCCCTCCCAGGCTGTCGCTAGCCCATCACGTACCAAGCATGGTCAGTCCCTCATCGGACAGCACAAACATGTTCCAAAGTCTCCAAGTTTTGGAGTATTCCTCATGTCTGCCCTGCGCCGAGAGGGTCAAGTCTTCAAATTTGTTGATTTCTTCAACCTTTTGCATCCAGCTACCATCACTGGGGGGGTACCTGTCTCTTCCACATTGCGGGAATACAGGATTGAGCTGCGTTCAACAAGTGGCGTATAATTGATTTACGGTAAGATTTTGTTGGTATGTCATTAACGTGCAGAAGAAAGAACACTGGGTCATCTGGGATTGTATGTTCTGTAAATTTTTGTGCGACTGTACGTATCGTTGTTCAGTAATGTCTTAACTGCGGGCAAGACCAAAAAATGTGCAATAAAGTGCCTTTGTCTGCCTGGCATCTCCAGCAGCGATCTGAGGAGGCAGGGTAGCAGACGCTCAATCTTTGTGGGGTGTAGTACCATCTGGTCAAAATTTTATAATTTGTTTCCTGAAGTTTAGTGCATGTAGCCGACTTCAATGAGAGTTGAAGTATGTTTTGCCGTTGGGCATCTGTGAAGGTGCGTTGTAGATCTTCCTCCCATTTTAGTAGGAAAGGAAGTTGGGGTTGTTCTATGTGGGTGTTAACTAAAGCGTAAGTCTTGGACAATACTTGAGTTAATGGGCCCTCATCTGTACAAAACTCTTCAAATGTCGTAAGATTCCGCCTAAATCGACTCGGTTCGGGCAGGGAGTGCAGGAAATGGTGCAGTTGCAATGCATTCCAGAAGGGTATCTGAAAGTGACCTGGGGATCTTGTTAGTGTCGATATAGACTGCCAGGTGTCTGAGTCTGCAAAGTGTGAGGCCCGGGTGCGTCCCTTGGTCACAAGGTTTCGAAATGGGGTTACGTCCAGCGGGAAATGCGGGATTACCCAGGATGGGTAGCAGCGGACACTCTCTTGTAGAGAGTGCCCTGGAAAAGACTGTTAGGTAGCTAATTCGTAGTGTGTTTCCTATTGTAGGGTGTGTTTTCAGATACAGCGGTAATGCGTTGAAACACCACAATGCCCCTTGCAGGGGTATCTTAGATTGTGTTTGTTCTATTTGTACCCATAATTTATTCTGAGCATGCCTCTCCCAGTCTATAATTCTGCCTAAGTGTACTGCCAGGTAATATTTCCGTATATCGGGTAAAGCTAAACCACCATATAGTTTGGGCAGCGTCAGGAATCTCCTGGCGAGCCGGGGTTTAGAGTGTGCCCAGACAAAGTTTGTGAAGAGGGTGTGCACTTGTTTAAAATAGCTGTCTGGAATCCGAACTGGTAGGGCCTGGAGTATATACAGAAATTTTGGAAGTATGCACATCTTTAGCATGTTACACTGGCCAAACCATGAGTGCATCCCTCCCTGCCATTTGTCCAATAGCGCTCGAGTCGCGGAAAGCAGATGTGGGAAATTCAATTCAAATGTACGAGTCACGTCTCTCGGGTTGTGGTTGTCAAGGTACTTAAGGGTGCCGTTTGACCATTTAAATTTAAATTTAGATTTCAGGGCAGCTATAGTAAATTATATAGTAAATTGACCCCCATAGCCTCAGATTTATCAAAATTAATTTTTAGGTTAGACAGTCTGCCGTAGGTCTCAAATTCGTGGAGTAAATTGGGGAGGGATATCACAGGGTTGGCGAGCGAGAACAGAAGGTCGTCAGCATATGCTGAAATTTTATGGTGCATATTCCCCGTCGCCAACCCCATAACATCCAGGTTTGTTCGCAATGTACATAGAAAGGGTTCTAACGAGAGGGCGAACAGGAGAGATGACAACGGACAGCCCTGTCGTGTGCCGTTCGCAATGTTGAAAGGGTACCTGGGCAGTCGGGTTGAGATAGAGCTTCGATATCCAATGCATCATGTTGTTTCCCAGTCCCACATGTTTAAGCACCCTCAACATGAACGTCCAATTAACTCTATCAAATGCCTTCTCGGCGTCGGTACTTAAAAAACCGCAAGGTCTTCCGGTTTTAGTTGCTACGTGTAGTAGGTTGAGTGCCTTGGTGGTATTGTCCCTTGCCTCTCTTGTAGTTATAAACCTGACCTGGTCTAGGTGGACAATCCCCTGTAGATGTGGAGCTTATCGAGGGGAAGTTTAACTGTATGCGTAATGTTCTGCACTCCTGAGCCCTGCGTCCTGTACGATACACACTCCAGAGCTTTCTGTGATAACCACTTTTGAGCCCTGTACCCTGTGTGATATATGATCCTGAGCCTTGTGCCCTATGCAATATGCACTCCTGAGCCCCGCACCCCCTGCGATAGGCACTTCTGAGCCATGCGCCGTGTTATACACACTCCTGAGCCATCTGCTCTGTGTGAGCTCTGCGCCCTGTACTATAGTCACTCCTGAGTCCCACACTTTGCGTGCTAGGCAGTCCTGAGCCCTGTAAGATACACAATTCTGAGCTTTACACCCTGTGTGATATGCTCTGTGTGATTTTGAGCTCTCTGCCCTGGATAATATGCACTCCTGAGCCCTGCACTTATTACTTAAACGGGTTGTGTTTGCTCGTGGTACTGCCCACCGAGCGATACAGAGGGTATACATTTTGCCACAATATGTGTACCACCCCCTGTGTCTAGTGTTTTGGGTTAAGGGGGCAGTCAGGAAGAAGCTCAACCACCTATTTTTTAACATCCCGTCCCTCCCCCGGCTGCAAGAGTGAACAAGCAAACTTGTCTCCTTGGCAGTTTTCTGCAAAAAGCACCCCCGTGATTCTCTTTATTTGCACAATATAAATAGGATAGGTTTGCAGTTGTATTTCTTCTTCTTACTTGTAAATATGAAATTCATCACAGGATCCCAGCAGACAAGCAGTGTTTGCATCTGAAGCCCGATCCTACTTGCTTCCGGGATTCCGTGCAGCTGGATACCTAGCATGCACCTCCTGATCTCGCGCCTGTGCAGTAAGGACACAGCGCGTCACACTGCATTGTTAACAGGTTGCCATAACAGTGGTGGCGTTGGTGGAAGTTCCCGCCCCATTATTATGGCAACCTGTCAATAAAGACAGAACCTGGAAGGAAAGCAAGTGCGGTCCAAAGACTACTAGGATAGATGACGCAGATATCCCAGGAGTCCTAGCGAACCGCCTAAGGACGAAATTGCCTAGGCGGACCAAAAGTGCAGACTACATATAGAAAAATCAGGTGTTTAGAAAAAAAATAATGATTGCCATTACAGACTGTTCTGTGGGTGGGTATTGTGTTGCAAGGAACATGAAGAAATGGGTGGAACTCTGCTTTAAGTGCTTCAGTGCATTTTTTAATGGGAGTCCATATTTCTATTGTAGTCTAATGCTATACAGTGTTACCATTATTTTTATTAGAAATTAGAAAGTTTTATTAGAAATTGGTATTGATGATTCAAGTGGTAGGGTGGGGAGCTAAGAACTACAACACATACTGTAGCTCAGGGATATGCAATTAGCGGACCTCCAGCTGTTTCAAAACTACAAGTCCCATCATGCCTCTGCCTCTGGGTGTCACGCTTGTGGCTATCAGAGTCTTGCTATGCCTCATGGGATTTGTAGTTCTGCAACATCTGGAGGTCCCCTAATTGCATGTCCCTGCTGTAGCTTTTATTTTCACAACTCCTTTAGGCTGGCCATACTGTATGTTATGAGATAAATGAACGTGACATGGTCAATTTAGTATTTTCTCTGATAACGTTAATCAAAGTTGATATGGAGACTTCTTATTCTACATCTCAATATGATGTCAGCTGGCTTGCTTTTTTCTTTAGCATGTAGAACAGCCTTTCTCAACCTTTTTAACTCAGAGGAACCCCTGAAATAATTTTCCAGTTTCAAGGAACCCCTGTTAAAAATTACAATATTTACAACTCATGATACATTAATGTGATGGACAGTGGGAAGAATGCTCCTTACACTTGTGGTCATTGGGAACAATTACCCCCTTACAGATAGCTAAAAAGATCAATGGTGTCAGTGGGAACTTATTTGAGAGGCAGAAATTTCTCACTGCTCAGGGAACCCCTAGCAACCTCTGGAGGAATCCTTGGGTTCTATGCAACCCTGTTTGAGAAACCCTTATGTAGAATGACATAGCAGCGTAAGAGAAGCTTCAGATGGTAATTGCTCTCTGCACAATGACTCTGAGGCCATACATTTATACATGATGTACAGACATGTTATACAGTTCTTTATAAGGTGAACAAACAGCAATCTTTATTTGATGATAACTATCCTATAGTCTCTCTATATTTAAAGAAACTACATTATATGAATCAAGAACACTACTCCCATCAGGTGATCAGCTCTTTTCTTGTGATGTTATTGAAACTAGAACCTAATGTATACAGCATAGGCTAAATATAAGAAGCCTGACCTTTGGAAAATCTAATACAGAGACAGGGAGAGAAAGGCTTCATCTTTCACACAAAATAGTTATACAAGCCTTTGCATTTCAAGCATACGACAAGATTGAATTTATATTCAAAGATAGATGTATTCAAAATGATATTATTATTGTTATCACAATCTTCCACGGTTTCCAACAACAGCTTATAGTTTGGCAAGTACTACGACGGATAATGTGTTAACCAGGAAATATCTTCCAGCTATCTTCCAGCTTTCTTCCAGCTAATGATCAATTGCTATTCTATCCGTATCGGTTCACTGTACATGTGTTGAATGAAAAAAAAAACCAGCGGCTGACCTCTTCTCAATAGATGTTATCAGCAGTCACTGGAGAGTAAAGCCTCGTACACACGGGATGACGATCGTACGTACGATCATCTCAAATCGTATGTTGGCTGTTGTATCTAGCATACTGACTGCACTACACGATCGTACGACCCAAGAAAGAACGTTCAGGTGCATGTAATTAGCATCCGGCCGTTCCTGACTTCAGAGCATGCGTGTTTTGCACAATACAACTTGTTGTACCAACTGCTCTGTACACACGATACAACAGTCGTATGAGCGCTTGTTGGTACGACCAAGTTTTCTAGTCTGCTCATACAACTCCCATTGTACGACTGTCGTATGTCTGCTGTTCTAATTTCGCATACACCGGTCGTTCGTACGACCTGTTATATACGATCGTCATCCCGTGTGTACGAGGCTTAAGGTTGACCATTCAAATCATGTTTTTCATACAATTTGACAAAGATTTGATTCACATGACTGACAACTGATTCAGTCTAGTTAGGAAACTAATCAATAACAACTAATAAGGATGAGTTATATTTGTCAAACTGATTTTCCAACTAGATGTTAATTTCACATTTATTATTACAAATTATCATATCGAGTGCAGGGCAATTAAAAAATAAAAGTTCCAATCAAATGTTTACATACAATCATTAAAATAATAGGAAAATATCATATCCTTGTAAAAACTCTTGTTAAAAACCATCTCATGGGACTGGCTGTCAGCAGAGCAAAATGATGTGTTTTTTTTTTTTCCCTCGCATTGTTCTGGGTACCTTTGCACACATAATTATGGAATTTAGTAGTATGAATTTGCATAAAGTAATTTTTGTTTATATTTTTGTGGTTACTTAAATTAGAACTCCAGATACATATGAAATCCTTTATTCCAACTATGCAGGTATGTTGTATTAGACACTGGTGAAATGTATAAAGCATTTAATAAAACCAAGATAAATGCACAATAAGCAGTCTTTATATTAGCTTTCTGTAATACTGTGTACAGCAGACGGCTAAAGGACTGCAAAATGAGCCAAATCTGCCTAACTGCTTTAAACAGTTGTTCTGTATGTCTAACATGGTGAACATATAAGAGGGAAGAGCAAATAAATGGGCCTTATCAAAATAATCTTGCTTCAGCACTTATCAACGAACAGGTTGGGTAAGGAGAAGAGAAGAAGAAAGCAGGATATAAGCAGCCATTTCATCTTTTATGCTCCCAGGAGATGGATGAGTATTTAACCACTTCAGCCCCTGAAGGATTCCCCCCCTTTAGGAACAGAGCGCTTTTTGCGATACGGCACTGCGTCGCTTTAACTGACAATTGCGCGGTCGTGCAACGTTGTACCCAAACGAAACTTGCCTCCTTTTTTTTCTACAAATAGAGCTTTTTTTTGGTGGTATTTGATCACCTCTGCGTCATTTCTGATCACCGCTATAAACAAAAAAAGAGCGACAATTTTGCAAAAACAACACTATTCCTTACTTTTTGCTATAATACATATTAAAAAAAATAAATAAATAAAAAAAAGATGTTTTCATTGGCTTTGGCCAATTTATATTCTTCCTCATATTTTTGGTAAAAAAAAATCGCAATCGGCGTATATTGACTGGTTTGCGCAAAAGTTGCCGCGTTTATGAATGATGAGAATTCATTTATGGGTTTTCTTTTTTTAATGTTTTACTAGTAATGGCGGGGATCTGCGGTTTTTAGTGGGACTGCGATATTGCAGCGGACATGTCGGACCATTTTGACTATTGCGCGGTCGTGCGACGTTGTATCCAAATAAAACTTGCCTCCTTTTTTCCCCACAAATAGAGCTTTCTTTTGGTGGTATTTGATCACCTCTGCTTCATTTCTGATCACCATTATAAACAAAAAAAGCGACAATTTTGCAAAAACAACAATATTCCTTACTTTTTGCTATAATACATATTCACAAAAAATAAATAAAAAAAAAACGATTTTTTTCATTGGCTTTGGCCAGTTTATATTCTTCCTCATATTTTTGGTTAAAAAAAAATCGCAAGCGGCGTATATTGACTGGTTTGCGCAAAAGTTGCTGCGTTTATGAATGATATTGCAGCAGACATGTCGGACGATTTTGACACTTTTTTGGGACCATTGGCATTTATACAGCGATCGGTGCTATGAAAATGCACTGATTACTGTATAAATTTCACTGGCAGGGAAGGGGTGAAAGTGCAGGGGGCGCTCTAAGGGTTAAGTGTGTTCCCTGTGTGTGTTACCAACTATATGGGGGATGGACTGAATGGGGGAGGAGAGTGATCGTGGCTCCCATATACAGGAAGCATGCGATCACATTCCTTCCGCCCTGCCGCAACGGAGATCCGCGAGTTTTCATACACGGACCTTCGTCCTGTCACTGCAGGGGAGCGATCGCAGGTAGCCGGCGGACATCGTTGTCCGCCCTACCCACTCCCTGGCTCCACCGGAACACAGTGAGCAAGCGAGTGGGCCTCCGGCGGCGCACGCACGCTCACGATCCGCGATCTCGCAGCTGCCGTCAGATGACAGCGGATCGTGAAATTGAACCACTTTGGCGCCGTAATACGATGGCGGGCGGTCGGCAAGTGGTTAATGACATACTGTAACTTCAAGGGGAGAAGATTATTAAACTGTGCACATGAAGAGTTCTGCTTTAAAATCTTTTTTGTTATTTTTCAGTTATCGGAGCTAAAATGTTATTGGAGGCAAATATAAAATCCTATAGCTTATTCTAGTTATATATTCATTAAAACACATATTTGTTTTGTTTTGTTTTCTGCCGCAGTCTGTTATTGTACTAGACTCTTACTGCATTACACAGTGCTGTGAATCTATTTTTCTCTTTAGCATGTTTACCACATATGTGACTCACAACGGTATACTGAGGTCACATTCCTGTTAACGGTTTACATGGGCTTTTATGAAATATTTTTGGAGGAAAATATAATAAATGATAATTAATTGAAATTTTCTCATTTGGGCAACTCTTCAATTAGCTTCTCACAGAAAACAATGATTGACCACATAGACATAGGTGATGAATATCTCCTAGAACCCCTACTGAAAAATCATCTGCTATCTTTATAAATGCAGAGTATAGGGCAAAATGACAGCACCATCATGTGACTATGTTTCCCTTCCCCATATTCCCCTGGTGTCATATCTGTATTTTCATTTACCGCTGTCCCCCTCTGCCAGATCTGTACTTACCATCCTCATTCTCAACTTGCGCCAGTTCTGTACCTTCCTTGTTCTCTGCTGCCAAGTCTATACTTCCCTTAAAGTGTTACTAAACCCAGGACCCTGCATTCACTATATCTGGCCCCCCACAGTACACAGAACATGGAAATGCAATTATTTTAGTAAATAAAAAAACACTAAATACCTTTTCTCATCAGCAGTATATAGCAGTCTTGTGACTTCTATCAGTGTCTGGGCAAGCACTGGTTAAAGCTTGTAGGAGAAGTTTTCATTCTACTCCTACTGTCCTATGGGGCTGCATGTTACCTGACCCTCTGTCTGCACAGTGCTGATTGGCCCTGTGCCAATCACATGCACCCTCCCAAAAAAAAGCTCTCTAGCAATACACACTACAGGGTGGGCCATTTATATGGATACACCTTAATAAAATGGGAATGGTTGGTGATATTAACTTCCTGTTTGTGGCACATTAGTATATGTGAGGGGGGAAACTTTTCAAGATGGGTGGTGACCATGGCGGCCATTTTGAAGTTGGCCTTTTTGAATCCAACTTTTGTTTTTTCAATAGGAAGAGGGTCATGTGACATATCAAACTTATTGGGAATTTCACAAGAAAAACAATGGTGTGTTTTAACGTAACTTTATTCTTTCATGAGTTATTTACAAGTTTCTGACCACTTATAAAATGTGTTCAATGTGCTGCCCATTGTGTTGGATTGTCAATGCAACCCTCTTCTCCCACTCTTCACACACTGATAGCAACACCGCAGGAGAAATGCTAGCACAGGCTTCCAGTATCCGTAGTTTCAGGTGCTGCACATCTCGTATCTTCACAGCATAGACAATTGCCTTCAGATGACCCCAAAGATAAAAGTCTAAGGGGGTCAGATCGGGAGACCTTGGGGGCCATTCAACTGGTCCACAACGACCAATCAACTTTCCAGGAAACTGTTCATCTAGGAATGCTCGGACCTGACACCCATAATGTGGTGGTGCACCATCTTGCTGGAAGTATGATGTCGGTGATAGGGAATATGTCGAAGAATATATATTGGCCAAAACTGATGAATAATATTCTTTTTTATATTTTTTTTTTTGGATATTTATTATAGCAAAAAAGTTAAAAATATTGTTCTTTTTTCAAAATCATGGCTCTTTGTTTATAGCGCAAAAAATAAAAACCGCAGAGGGGATCAAATACCACCAAAAGAAAGCTCTATTTGTGGGAAAAACATGATAAAAATTTTGTTTGGGTACAACGTTGCACGACCGCGCAATTCTCATTCAAAATGCGACAGCGATGAAAGCCTAAAATTGGTCTGGGCAGGAGGGGGGTTTAAGTGCCCAGTAAGGAAGTGGTTAAAAGAATACAAACTCTCTAACTTGTAAAACTTCTGAATTCCTGCAACTTATACCTGTTTATATTTAAAAGAAACTTTATTTAGCTCAAAATCTATGAAAAAACAAACAAACAGAAAGAGCTGGTTTATATTGATTGTTATTGATTTGTTTATACAGCAAATTAAACAATTGAAAAGAAAAATGCAATAAAGAAGAGTCCATTTTATAAACAACCCTCTATTGAGTGCATTTATTTAAAGGACAAAATAGATCAAATCAAAATAGCAATTTGTTTTTGCATGCACAACTCTTCAACTGCCCTTGACATCATTCATTTTAAGTACACAGTATAATTATACACAGCAGAACACCGAAAAACAATTTCTTAATTTTAATATGCTTTAATACAATTAATAAATTAGGATAACTTGGCAGCATTAGCCAAAAATAATTTATCATGGTAGCCTTTACATTCTATAGTGAAAGATTGTTACAAGTGTGCGGAGCATGGGGTATCCAAGCCATTGTAGTAATATCTCCAGTATCCTCTTTTCTGTCAACCTGTAACAAAATCAAGGCCGTATTATATAGTGTTTTAAAAGCATAATATAATCATTCCTTGTGTTCAGCATGGCCAGACTTTGTTTAGAACTTTTGACTTTATCACATATGAAATGTTATCATGGGCAGGGCAAACAAAAACGCACCAGCAACCTTCGGTTACTCAGCGTTGCCAACCATTAATATTTTTACTGGCAGCTAGTAAAAATGGGCACTTTTGTTCTGCCAAGAAATGCCAGGGACAGGAAAAGATTGCCAGCTAAAAATATGGCTGTGATGTCCGGCTCGGAAATGCGCATGCTAAATGCATATTGTACTAGTTTGTAGCCTAAATACTGAAATTTGCATTTAAAACTGTAATTTTGTAACTTTTGGAAATGCCGGTAAAAACTTGGCTGTGCCAGTAAATTTTGGGTGTCGTGCCAGTAAATTTAAATCTGGTAGGTTGGCAACACTGCGGTTACCACTGATTTAGCATTATATCATTAATCATATTGTATATAACGTGGTGTTCATCCTCAGTAGTGGCACAAGGTACTCTGGGGAGCTACGTGTGCACCAACTGTTTTTAACCAGAATTCTTCCTCGTTTCTCAATAAGAGCTGAAGACTTTCATGAAATGAAGATGAGTAAGGACAGCAGGCATATAGGCAAACAAAATGGGCATTAAAAACATTTTGCTGTTTTCCTGAGTTAGGTTTGGGAAGCCAAGCTGGAATAAAAATTTAAAGTGTAGTTTCATGAAACCATGAATGTCTCCCAACGGGGAATAAAGTTTAATTACAGATAGTAACATTTGCTTTTCTTATTTTAATGTATTGATTTATTCATTTTGTTAAAAATATTAAACATTTCACCTGCCCATAGTTCCATCAACACTCAAAAATCAGCAAAACATACCTCTGCTTAATGTTTGAGTTAAAGTGGAAACCCGAAAAAAAATGTAATTAATAATTCTGCCTGGTAGAGTATAGCATGTCATATCATCTGTGCCCAGTCTTGCCACAAAGAGTTAATCCAACTGTGAGTAATGAGCTTATCTTTTCTCAGGAAGAGAAAGTCCGACTAACAGGGAAATACAGTCGTTCCGCCCCTTGCTCTGTGAGTGACAAGCAATTTGCTTATCTCCTTCACACAGCAGAGAAAGTTTTACACTCCCCCCTCCCTCCCTCTTCAATGTCTCAGTATAGAGGTGGGTGGGGAGGCTTGTGACATCACAACTCCACCCACCAAACTCCAGCAAACACAGACACCCTCTGATTTCAGAGTTTTACAGAGCTGCTAGTGCTTACAGGAAGGACATTTGAAAGGTAGGGATAGATGCAGGAGGCTTGCATGTATATATACATTAATATTGTGTCATTAGTTTATACTGGGTGGGTGGTGGGTTTACATCCACTTTAAGCAAAAGTATAATCTAAAATAAGTGATTAATTACTGTGAAGCATACGCAAATGAGTGTGTTTTGTATACATTTTGTTTGACATGGTAATATTGAATCAACTATAAAATAGAATTCAATTGCAAGTGATAAAATTATTGCACAGAGAAAGTCTGTTGCACCAGGTGCATTGACTTGCACTCCCTTATGTTTAAATGTGTCAAGTCACACCAAAATGATTATTTCTAAAAACAAGTAGGATTGACAATAATAGAATAAACATGCTGAACTATACATCATTAAAAGCTTATTACAGCTGAACGATAATCTTTGGGTTCCAGACAGGCCATGGGAGGCTGTTCTCTGGTGACCAGCTGAACCGAACGCCAGTATCTGGCAAGGTATAGACAGAGTGTCTAGGATTTGCTGTGCACTAATCTAAATAAGAAGCTTAAATGGTCCAATGTACTAAGTGTAATGACTCCCTACATCCTGGTTTCAAAACAGCAGCAAACTGGGATATATGTTATTTTTAACCTCGCACCGCAGACTCAACAGGGAAAAGAAAAGGAAGGTGTTAAAACACAAATCCCCCCTTTGGTAGTTCAAGTGATGACAGAATAATCAATTTATCAATTTTTACTTGCACATTTTTTCCATGTAGATCTATCTAGGCTAGGGTGAATTTGGCAATTGCTGAATTTTATGGATCTCTGCAGATTGGACAACTTCCTGCATATATAGTATTGATTGATTTAAAACTGATTTGTTCATTACTATGTAAGGCTATATGTGAAAACAATTTTTTTTTCATTGCAAATATGTAACTTTTCTCTAGTATTATCTGTGGCATGGTTTTAAATTATGTTTTATTATTTGATAATATTTTATATAATACATTTTATACTGTTTCATAGGCATTAGTTGGCACACCTATCTAATTTCTGTTAAAATTAAATGTTGAAAAGGGTGGGATGGTTGTAAAGTAGTGAATGTGGCATGCAGATGAAAATCCCATGTATTTTAAATTACAGTGATTTATTCACCTGCTGTGACTATTTGGTAAAGGTCACATTCATGGTTTTATAAATGTGTCCCACTTTCAGTACTTCTCCTGTTGTAACATTATATTTGAAATTTGTATTTTTTTTTAAACAACCAGGATTGTTCTTTATTGAAAAAAATGGCATAGTACAATAACAGCAATTTACATGCAAAGCAATGCAGTCAGGTATCAGAAATTTAACATAAACTGCAGAGGGTTCAAAACAGGCATATGAAGTACACAGGTAAACAAAAAAAAAAAGACATAATGAAAAAGGAAGACCCTAACAGTAGACAGGGCAACGGAAATACTAGGTTGGTACTGCAAGGAAATATGAAAGGAAAATACTCATTGTGTCGTCCATGGCTGCTAAACCTTATCATATTTCCTAGGGCATTCACTATGACTATATGTCAATTCAGAGGTGCCCCTAGGCTTTGTGAGGCCTTAGGCAAAACCTAGACATGAGGCCAGGGGCGTACCTAGAGCCTTTGGCACCCGGGGCGGATCCTATATATGGCACCCCCCAAAAATATAAAAACACCCACATAGTGTAATTCCCCTTGTACTCCCCTGTAAAAATCCCCACAGTGTACTGCCCCAAAGCGCTCCCCCTCAATGTAATCCCTCTTGGGTAAATCCCCCTATTGTAATCTTCCCCCGTAAAAGTGGAACCCCCCAATGTAATTCCCCCCAAGTGTAATCCCCCAGTGTAAAAATTGAACCCCCCCAGTGTAAAAGTGGAACCCCCAATGTAATTCTCACCAAGTGTAATCACCCCACTGAAAAATAGAAGCCCCCAGTGTAATCCCCCCAATGTAATCCCCCCAGTGTAAAAATAGAAGCCCCCAGTGTAATCCCCCCAGTGTAAAAATAGAAGCCCCCAGTGTAACCCCCCAGTGTAAAAAT
>BLSH010249480.1:94670-112111 GCA_018402905.1 Glandirana rugosa
AATAGGATGACGACTCGAAAACTTCCCTGGACAAGTCGGAATAGACAATAGATACCTACGTCTGATTAGTGACGGACACATAACGACCCTCGAGGGACAGTACATACCGGTCTCTGGAATAAAACGTCTGTGACGACACGAACCTAGAAAGGGAGGTCGACATCAGTGGGTACTATTAGGTAGGTCCGTCCTCTAGACGACGAAGAAGAGGAGTACAGGAAGTGAGTACAGGAGAAGGAGACGAGACATGTCCTACCACCCGCCTCCTTCCCAGGAACGACCTCTCACGTTTGTGACGACCTCCATGTCTGATTCACAGCCTAACGCTGAACACCTCCCCCCCCTGTACCGACCCGTCGTCCGATCTTACACATTGACGTCCGTCTCTTCTAAAACCGAGGGGGGGGGGGGGGTCCGTCTCTGGTTTACCTGATCCGTCAAATTCCAGACATCAAAGTCTGCGGGATCTTTCGACGATAAGAGTCTTGGGGGGGGGAGCCAAAATCTTCTCTGCCTGCAGTTACACATTCTAGCCTGCTGCCCAGCCATGTCCCCCCCCTCCACAAGTCGCAATCCGACACTTAGTCTGTACCTCCAGCAGTGTTTGCACTCTCCAGCAAGGACCCTTCCTCCGCCCACCATCCTGTACAGAGCAGAGGAAGAGGACATGAGTGAAGGACATGAGGAGAAGAAGCAGCAGATCTCCTGCCTGGATGGATTATCATGGGTGACTACAGCTGGAGGGAAAGATCCAAGCACAGCAGTGTCTGCAAAATAAGGTCTCTGGCCATACATGACAGGGAGCTCCCAGCAATACACAGGCAGTGATTAGTCTGCATCCATAGATAACAGATAAGGCTGAACAGGTCCCTTCAAAAGCTCAGCAGTAGGATAAGAACTCTGAGCCGGCATTTAAGTCACAGGGAGTTCTCAGGGATACACAGGCAGTTATTGATCTGCAATTTGTCTGCTGACATCAGGGGACCACAGAGCTCAGCAGCACCGCACACCCGCAGTTCTTCATACTTTACTGTTTAACAGGCAGCTTCAACCAACACAGCAACAACTCCACTCCTGGTGACTTCTTCATCCCTACATTCAGTGCATTGTAAGTGATGATTCAAGACTTACAACGCAGGGACCAATAAGTCACCAGGAGTGGAGTTGTTGCTGTGTTGGTTGAAGCTGCCGGTTTTCATGGAGCCTTGCTCAGCCTTTGTGCACCTCAGCATCAAACAGAACAAGAGGAATGTCTAGTCATGACAATTTCTCTACAATAACTGCTTTCCAATAAATGCCATCTTTAAATTACCTTATTTTATAATTACAATTTGAACTTTTTTTTGACAGATAATGAAGATTTATGTTAGTGAAGCTGGTCAGTTCCAAAAACCAGGGACATTTCTATGGCTCACCATGTGTCAGGGGTTAGTGGAGGATTTCCAACATTCTTACTATAAAATAAGGAATTAGGATGGAGCTTGATGGGACATGAAAACCCACATAATACCAGTCTGTGCTGGGTTCCTGTGCAGACCCCACAGCTAATGTGATTCTTTACTTTGGGATTTAATGGATAAATGAGCCAGCAATATTTTATTGAAAATTAGGACTGACAGCTGAGTTATACTGTACATTGTGTACAGAGTGGGTGGAGTATATAAGGTGTGTGGTTTCTAAGAAATGGGAGGGGCCAAAAGGAAGGGCCGGTTCTGGCGCCCCACCATCTTAAAACTTCACCAGCCGCCACTGTATTATATACAATATATTTCCAATAGTATTGGGGCGTCTGCCTTTACACGCACATGAATTTTAATGGCATCCCAGTCTTAGTCCGTTGGGTTCAATATTGGGTTGGCCCACCCTTTGCAGCTATAACAGCTTCAACTCTTCTGGGAAGGCTGCCCTCAAGGTTTAGGAGTGTGTCTATTGGAATGTTTGACCATTCTTCCAAAAGCACATATGTGAGGTCAGGCATAGCTCACAATCTCCACTCTAATTCATCCCAAAGGTGGTCTATCTGGTTGAGGTCAGGACTCTGTGCAGGCCAGTCAAGTTCCTCCACCCCAAACTTACTTATACATGGATGTTGCTTTGTGCTCTGATGTGCAGTCATTTTTGTCAAAAAAGTCACCCCCCGCACGAGAAAAAGCCCCCCGACCCACCCCTCCCGCACCAATGCAGCCCCAGATGGCTGGCTTGCTGTAGCAGCATTATGGGTGTGCTTGGCCGAGGGGGGGGGGAGCGACTCACGCCCCATAAGCAGCCATTGTCTGGCTGCATGTAATTTGACGGGTGGAAGCAGAGCCTAAAGCTCCGTCTACCCTCCTCCGTGCAGATTTCCTTCACTGCATCTTCTCCCCAGCCCGGGGCGGGGTCTGCCTGATGATAGGAGGAGGAAAGAGAGAGAGAAGCATGAGGGGGAACCCCCAGGCTAGGACAGCAGGTAAAATTGAGAAAATTATTTTGTAATGT
Organism: Glandirana rugosa; assembly: GCA_018402905.1. Lineage (NCBI taxonomy): Eukaryota > Metazoa > Chordata > Amphibia > Anura > Ranidae > Glandirana > Glandirana rugosa. Next base: position 97,146 of record BLSH010249480.1, read on the forward strand.
GCGTGTGCCAAACAGCCAATTTGTGCTCAGTATGGAAATGAATATACAGATCATGATATTGCAATATAGTGATCCATGTTACAAACTCATTAAATATTCCACATTCAGTGAAAGTTCATGTACTGCAAACTTTGCAGTACACAAACTTTCACTGAATTTGGACTGTTTAATGAGTTTGTAGTGTGCATCACTTACTTTATTGCAATATCATGGTCTGTATATTAATGAACTTTCACTGAATGTAGACTGTTTAATGAGTTTGCATTGATTTCAGCATCTGCAAAGTGCTCCATGCATGCTGAAATCAATGCAAACTCATTAGAGTTCACCCCCCACTGCGCTGATGGGCACTGGTGAGGCTGCATTGATGGGCACTGGTGAGGTTGTATTGATGGGCACTGGTGAGGCTGCGCTGATGAGCACTGGTGAGGCTGCACTGATGGGCCCTGATGAGGCTGCGCTGATGGGCACTGGCGAGGCTGCATTGATGGGCACTGGTGAAGCTGCATTGATGGGCACTGTTGAGGCTGTGCTGATGGGCACTGGTGAGACTGCATTGATGGGCACTGGTGAGGCTGCACTGATGGGCACTGGTGAAGCTGCACTGATGGGCACTGGTGAAGCTGCATTGATAGGCAATGGTGAGGCTGCATTGACGGGCACTGATCAGGCTGCATTGATGAGCACTGGTGAGACTGCACTTATGGGCACTGGTGAGGCTGCATTGATGGACACTGATGAGGCTGCGCTAATGGGCAATGGTGAGGCTGCATTGATGGGCACTGATGAGGCTGCATTGATGGGAACTGATGAGGCTGCGCTGATGGGCACTGATGAGGCTGCATTGATGGGTACTGATGGGGCTGCATTGATAGGCACTGGTGAGGCTGTGCTGATGTGCATTGGTGAGGCTGTGCTGATGGGCACTGGTGAGGCTGCATTAATGGGCACTGGTGAGGCTGCAGTGATGGACACTAATGAGGCTGTGCTAATGGGCAATGGTGAGGCTGCATTGAGGGGCACTGATGAGGCTGCGCTGATGGGCATTGATGAGGCTGCATTGATGGGTACTGATGAGGCTGCATTGATGGGTACTGATGAGGCTGTACTGATGGGCACTGGGGAGGCTGTACTGATGGGCACTGGTGAGGCTGCACTGATGAGCACTGGTGAGGCTGCATTGATGGAGACTGATGAGGCTGCGCTAATGGGCAATGGTGAGGCTGCATTGATGGGCACTGGTGAGTCTGCGCTGATGGGCACTGATAATGCTACATTGATGGGTACTGATGAGGCTGCATTGATGGGCACTGGTGAGACTGCACCGATGGGCACTGGTGAGGCTGTAATAATGGGCACTGATGAGGCTGTGCTAATGGGCAATGGTGAGGCTGCATTGATGGGCACTGATGAGTCTGCGCTGATGAGCACTGTTGATGCTGCATTGATGGGTACTGATGAGACTAAATCGATGGGTACTGATGAGGCTGCACTTGGTACCCACTTTTAATGTAGAGCGAGGAAGAGGTGGAGCTCTAAGATGAAAAGGTGGAGACTAAAAAAGAGGTGGTGTGGTTTACAGATGACAGGGCGGGTATTAAATGGAAAGGGGCATGTCCTTGATAGGAAGGAGTGGGTCATATTTAAATTAGAGGTGTGTGAGTTTAGTCAGGCCTAAGGCAACACAAAACCTAAATACACCACTGCCTTGTGCTGAACATGAAGTAGATGGCTGCAAGACGATATTTCGCAGGCATGGATGATCAGTCACCAGCAAGAGCTGCCTTAAGTTGTATCTATCAGCTGTGTGTCATTACGAACTTTGTTTAACAGTGCTGTGTGTCTGTGACCTTCTATTCTCCCTCTTTCAGGAAGGATATACAGTACATGTTCACTCCCTGTACGGAGCATACCCCCATATTTTAAAACTGCAATGGAGAATCAGGGGTACACCTACCTCGAATGCTGGAAAGCCATTGAGTAGCAATAGCAATGCCAAAGAACTAAGACCCCTTTCACACTGGAGCCGTGGCCGTGCTGGCAGTAAAGCGCCACTCATTTTAGCGGTGCTCTACCGCAGTTTAAGTGGCGCTTTTTGGCTGCTAGCGGCATGCTTTTAACCCGCAGGAAGGGGTTTAAAAGGGGTTAAAAACACCCGTGTTGCGGAGCTTCCGAATCGCTTTCCAGGCGCTTTGGAAGTGCTGCCTATTCATTCCAATGGGCAGGGCCGTTTGGGAAGAGCTGTATACACTGCTCCCAACGAGCTCCATAGATCCGGCTTGCAGGACTTTTTTCCCGTCCCGCAAGCGTGCCGCCCCAGTGTGCCATTGCCACAATTGTCTTGCTGTGTACATGAACTGATACATCTCCATGCATGTTTTTTTTTTTCCCTTGGATTGGTTTTATTTCATTGTTTTAAATGTGATATGAGTATTTTTAATCCCTTCATCATTAAAATCTGTTTATGCTCCTGGAGGACATGTGAATAGTGACGTATAAGGACATATTATACTAGGTGCATTTGACTCCCTAAAAGAGTCCTCCGACTCTGGTAAGAGTCCATTTTACATTGGTGGTGGATCACGTGGTGCAATTGGATCATGCATTTTTGTTTTCAGCACGTTTGCACAAATATTTTTTGGACTTTTTTTATATATTTTTGGCACTATTCTTTTATCACGTCTATGGGCTAATTTGATAAATTTATGGCATAATTTTATTATTATTAGCGCTGCATATTTTGTGTTTGAATAGTATTGTACAATATTTCTGATTTCTATATTTTTTCCCCTTTTTTGTTGTCAGCGCATTTTCTTCTACAACCCCTGTGATAGTCATAACCTATAAGGGTACCACACAGATAATGGATATTGTGAAGAATTTTAATTGTCAGATTCAAGGCTATAATGAAACCCTATTTGACAACTTGGTTTAAAAAACAGTGTTCCATGTTGTTTTGATTGTTTCAGATTTGTACATTCTGTGAAAAAAAAAAATTAATTACCCTGAACACAAAGAAGCCTCTGCTTAGAACACCTCCAGGTCCCTGGATCTCCTCCTAAAATTAGGAATAAACAGTAAGTTGTTTTTCAGTTTCTTGATCAGCAAATAAACAAAGATAAAACCTTCCAATAAATTGGTTAAAATTTTGTAAAAACCTAGATACAGAAATATTTAAGTGTAACTGGCACTCATAAATAGCAACTGTAACCATTTTCTGTGCTTCATCCACATTCACGTTTTCCAAAACTATTGGTGCTGTAGTTGACTTCAACTTTAAAAGTGAAAAATACTTACCCTCCATACTGAAAGTAAATGTCAATAATAGACTGATGGCATGGAATGTAGAAGTGGTGATAACACACTGGAAGTTCCACATACTGTCTGCATCTTTGTGTATGTAGACTTCCAAGACATAAGTATTATCAGAGTGAATTTGGTGACATCATAGTAGCCGTTGCATTATGCATGTGCTTAGATCAATAAAACAATGTTCTACACTATTTAGACTGTCATTTCAGAATATGTGCCATATGTTTTGATTGGCATACTTTGAAATCTCTGTGCCATTGTGAAATAAAGATACATTGTTAACACATACAATGAAGATGGAGCACAAACCTATGAGTCAAACAAATGCATGGTAAATTGAGTAAGAACAATGACTGTCTACAGTTCTTTAAATAAATGCATGATTAAATGGACACGATTTTAATGCACATTCTGTGACTAAATTATCCTAGCTATCTTAGCATGTGATAGACTTCAACTATTATTGTAATGTGTTTGTTCTCAAAGCACTGGAGGCTCAAAAATGTGTTTTTCTAATTCTTTGTGTTTAGCAGAGCAACTCATGCACAGGTTGTACAAAATTCAAGGTTCTATGACTACATATTTACTCTTAAAGAAAAAGTATAGTGAATTTTTATTGAGCACTTATTTTGAGTTTATTGAGATTATGATTACTATGTTTATACCTTTTAAGAAGTTTTTGCTGTGACATTTTGCAGACTAGCCACTAGAGGCATTAGAGGCAGAAAGCAATTTAAAGCATTGTTCACACAATCTGATTTTCGGACGGGAGTTTTCGTTCAACGGACTGTCGTCCAAAATTCTTACCATTAGCATGCTCCTTTCGACAGCGGATTTTGATTTTTTGTCAGACAAAACTGGATGTGCAGGCTTTTCGTATGACAACGCAACATCTGATTTTTGTTCCGTTAGTACGAAAAAAATCGTATGACCAAGATCACGCATGCTCAGAAACGAAAAAAAGATGCAAAAATATTCAAAACATTACTGACGTTGAGTTCGGTCGTGCAAAATTTTTTGTATTGTTAGTACGCTCTTCACTTTCGACATGAGACAAGCATCCAACAAAAAACAGACGTTCTATCATCCAAAAATCGGATTGTGTGTGCGAGGCTTAACAATTGCTTTATAATTAATAACTGCTTGATAACTGTTGAGATAAGATATCCACCACATAGTGTGTCTATTGTTTTAAATAAGAGTGCATTGCTTTCAATCAGTCAGCCAACTCATAGGCTGGCCATGGATGGATCATTTTTTTTCATTCAGCTAGCGGGCTGAACGAAAAAAAATATAAAAGAATAGATCTCTACATCCACACAATCAAGATAGACAGAGCAATCCTCTCCACTGAGACATTGTATTGTGACAGTGGGTACACTCCACTGTCAGAATACACCGATCGGCTCCTGCAACCAATTGGCTGCAACTGATAATTGAGGAAATTGTTTCCAACAAGCCTGTTTGGTCCAAAGTGGATCGTTAGGGAGCAGCCACACATGGATCATAATTTATTCAGTCCCTGCTGCAACCCTCTAAGTTTTGATTAATCTATGGCCAACAATAGACTTGCATTATGAGAAGAAATACTAAACACTTTGTAGAACTGCAAAGCAGGAAGCAGCCTGCATATGTAACAAATATGGTTTCCCTTAGGTTTTAAAATCATTACAGATATTCTGACTACATTCTCTTAAAAAGTTTTTTGAGTAATTGGAAAATGCCTGCGTTAGTCTGTGGCCTGCTGTCTATGGGTAGCTACACTTTGCCCTATTTACATATTTGTTACCTTTTCAGACCCTCGCTACATATTACAGAAAATATACTCTATAATTAGGACACAGCTTCAATCTATTATTATATAGCTCTTGAAAATAGAGAAAAGAACTCTGCAAGGGAATCTTGCATCTTTTCTCACATTTTTACGAGAACAGTCAAAGCCGCCTTTCTCATCAAGACTTGGTATGAGATCTGCTTAACTTTATACTGTATAAACTGCATTTTGCCCAACCATGCTTTACACATCTCTTGGAAAAGTAAACATGGACTTCAGTTTTACAACATGGTGGACAATCTCTACCTGAAACAGTGATCACTTTTTAACACTATTTAGGAGACTTTTATTGCCTAGTGATTAAGGGGTCAATTCACTAACATTTACCACATAACGCAGTCACGTGAGTCATTTACATAAATTAGCGCATGTGGTAAATTCAATTCAATTCATAAAAAATGTAAATAACCATTATGCTTTATTTACTGCAAAAAAATGCCTCCCCACGCTTTATTTTTTGACAAAAAGCTAACAATTAAAAATTATTTTAAAAAAATAGCGTGGGGTCCCCCCAACGCATACTAGGCCCTTCGGCCAAATTTTTTTAAAAAAACGGCACGGGTCCCCCCCAGAATCCATACCACACCCTTATCCGACCATGAAACCCGGCAGGTCCATACCAGGCCACATGCCCTCAACATGGGGAGGGGTGGGTGCTTTGGGGCAGGGGGGCTCTGCTCCATCCCCACAACCTCGGTTGGTGGTTGTGAGGGTCTGCGAGCAGGGGGCTTATCGGAATCTGGAAGCCCCCTTTAACAAGGGGGCCCCCAGATCCTGGCCCCCCTATGTGAATGAGCATGGGGTAAAAAAGTGCCAAAAAGTAATAAAAATAGAGAGACAGTTCTTGACAATTCCTTTACTAAGTAATAAAAAAAAACAGTGTCCCCCAATGTAAATCCATCATCAATCACACCGCCCGTGCATTCACTAGTCCATGATGTCACAAGGCAGCGGGGCCACCAGGTGACGTAGCCAGATGGCCCCTGACCCTTACCTATATAAGAAATATCAAACGGGGGAGCCTGCAGTAGGCGGCCAGCCTTCATGGCTTAGTGGTGGTGGTATGATTGACGATGGATTTACATCGGGGGACACATTTTATAATAAAGGTAATGTCAAAAATTGTCTCTTTGTTTTTATTACTTTTTGACACTTTTTTTGGTGAATGGGTAGGAGCACTATGTACCCCATAATCAATCACATGGGGGGCTGGGATCTGGGGGCCCCCTTGTTAAAGCGGGGTTCCAGATTCCAATAAGTCCCCTGGCTGCAGACCTCCACACCCACTGGCCACAGCTGTGGGGATGAGGCCTTTGTCCCCATCAACATGGGGACAAGGTGCTCTGGGACAGGGTGGGGTGGGGCAGAGCCCACCCTGCCCCAAAGCACCCACCCCCCATGTTAAGGGCATGTGGCCTGGTATGGTTCAAGAGGGGGGGCTTGCTTGTCCCCTCCTTTCCTGACCTGCTGGGCTGCATGCTCGGATAAGGGTCTGGTATGGATTTTGAGGGCGAACCCCACAGCGTTTTTTTCTTATTTTTGGCGTGGGGTTCCCCTTAAAATCTATACCAGACCTTAAGAGCCTGGTATGCATGGGGGGGGGGGACCCCACACTGTTTTTTTCATCATTTTTAATTGTAATTTTTTTTTTTACATTGATGAGTCATCCGTTCTTAAGGACGTGGTGGCAGGCTTCCCGGCCCGCTCCTTAACAACCATGCTCAATGCAGTAAATTACTGCATTAAATAATGGGGTAATTATCGTTAAATCTATCAAATACCAAATTCCATATTTAATGCAAAATTCTTAATGAACTGGACACTTCCACAATTGTTACCGCATGCAGTATCTTACCACATTTTATCAGCCGTTATTTAACTCTTAGTGAACTGACCCCTAAGCCTTATATAACTTGATTGTTGCAAAAGATGCCTGTCTTGGATGGGTGCATGGATGGCCTAGTAATCACCAATCTCTTTGAACTTTTATCAATTTACTCCCCCCTCGTAACCTCCGCTTGTCAAATTCTGGTCTTCTGTGTGTCCCCCCTACTCACCTACACTTGATGGGAGACAGAGCCTTATCCTGCTATGTTCCAAAACTCTGGAATTCACTTCCAAAGAACATCAGAGAGTCATCTTCTATAAACTAATTCAAATAAAATCTAAACACGTTTTTCTTTAGGCAAGCTTTCACTTAATAGTCCCTTTTTTCTTTTATGTTATCCTGTGTATATTTTGTGTTTTCCTTGCAAAGCGCTTTGAGAAGCTACCCTTAAAGGCGCCATATAAAATAACGTTTATTATTATTATTATTAATAATATTAATTTTTGTGTATTTGTCTTCTATGAAGTTATCATTTTAGTGTTTTATAGATCTAGAGTGAGAATTAAGCCAGAATCCCTTTTACAATATAATTTATAATAACTTTTTAAAATTGTAATGTAAGCCTATCGAGACATAGCTGAAGCTGTGTATATCTTTTCCAGCAACATTTTACCTCTAAAGCAGAAGGTTCTGTATGGAAAAGGTTTAAATTATTTCACTGTACAGTATATGCTGAGTGTATTTAGGTTTAAACTATTTCACTGTATATGCGTTGTGTATATATATTTATATATTATACATTCTATATGTAAATGACACAAACATGGGATCTTTATTGAACCACAAAATGGGCTAATATTTGCAAAAGAAAATAAAGGAAACAGGATGATAATGCATAAAATACAGTTACATACTTCAGGTTTCAATCTCTTCATCCTTCTTTCATAAAGTTGAGGAACGATTTGCAGCAAAGGATGCAGAACAGACGACTGAGAGGACATGAAGACAGACAAATGAGCAACAATGGACCTTTGAGTGCACAGGATGTCTTTTTTGCAGTTACATGGACCCAAAACACTGGTCATGTATATTACAAACTACAAACTTTATATGTGATTCTAAAGAAAATACAAAATCACCACTAATGGTTACAGTTTATGGCTTTCCAATATAAAATTACAAATTGCAGCTGTTGTCAAGACTGACATAACCAAAATGGCATAGTTCTATTTCCTAGCTTACTGGTTCTGTGATTATGCAAAAGTGTGCCTGTTCCGGAACAGACAAAATTGAGCACATTGCAGATAATGTAATATGTGTAAGAGAGGAGTGCAGAGGGTAGGACAGGATGTGTAAAACAGTGCAAAGGGTATGATGGCAGACAATATATGAATGAGATAAGTGGGGAAGGTATGACAGAACGCCATATGTAAAGTGGAATATGCAGTGGGGATGGCAGTGGCCAGTACATACAGGAGAGGTGTGCAGAGGGTATGACTGTGGTTTATATGTGAAGGACAAAAATGCAGAGGGTATGATGGCAGGCAATATATGAATGAGATAAGTGAGGAAGGTATGACAGAACGCCATATGTAAAGTGGAATATGCGGTGGGGATGGCAGTGGCCAGTACGTGCAGGAGAGGTGTGCAGAGGGTATGACTGTGATTTATATGTGAAGGACAAAACTGCAGAGGGTATGATGGCAGGCAATATGCGCATCACAGAAGTGTGGAAAGTATGAGAGTGGGAAGTATGTGCATAAAAGAAGTGTACGGGGTATATCATTAGGCAGTCTGTACAGGAGATGAGTGCAGAGGGTATGATGGTAGCAGTCTGTGCAGAAGAGATTTGCAAAAGGCAGTATGTGCAGGAGAGGAGTGTGGAGGGAATGAGGGTGGGCAGTATTTGCAGGGAAAGTATGTGGTGGGACCAATGGCGGGCAGTATGTGCAGGAGAGGAGTAATGAGAGAATGATGGCAGTATGTGCATAAGAAAAGGGCAAAGAAGGCAGTGCACAGGTATCTATAAGAGAAATAGTTTGTAAATGTATTGAACATGAAATCAGCAATTTTGCTGTGAAATAAAAAAACTACACAAAATTTGCTTTTCTAGCAGTGAGAGGATGGTGTATGGAGGAGGGACATTGAAGCAGCAACGGCAGAGACTACAGTGTGCTAGGGAGCCGGAAGGGGGTCCATTGAGGAATCAGAAGACATGTGTGGTGGCACCAGGACGGGGGGGGGGTTGGTGGGTTTGGGGATGTTCAGAGCTGTATCGGTGTGCAGGAGAGATGTGATGGCCAATGGCAGGATATGAGGGTGTGTGTATATGTGCAAAGGAGCCAGGAGCTATTTGTGGAAGAGTCAAGAGGGAACAGTGTGTGTTTACATAGAAGCCTGTGCAGTATGTGTGTATATACTTCTGGCCCCTGTTGTAATTACTGTGCTGCTATGCCTGAGTTGACTGCAGCAGAGCTTATTGGGAGGAAGTCAGTTGAACCTGGAGAAAAACTGTTTTCCCTTCATCCCAGCAGCCACTATAGGATGACTGGGGTAGCATAGAAAGAGGGGAAATTGGTAAGGGATGTGTAGTCTGTAAAAATAGATGCTTTGCACTCTACAGGAATTTTGAGCTGTAGGGAGCAGAGATAGTGAGGAGGGGAGCCAGGGACAGGCAGGGGTCTAGCTGGGGAATGTGGAGTCTTTCATGTCCTCAGGCTCTCCTACAGGAAGTGTCTGCATGGAGGTGGATGGGAATGGGGAAAGTGAGCACAATAGGATGGGTTTGGGCACAAGAGGGGGAAGGTGGGGTGGTTGAGGGTACCAAGTGGTCAGACAAACAGGAAGAAGGAGGAAAAATCACTACTGGTGGGAGATTTACCCGATGATAAAACAAGATTCAGATTTAGGCATTATTCCAGAGGGAAAACTAAAAAATGCTGACAAAACGAACCTCTAATTTAGCGTTTATATTATTAAGGAAAGTAATTGGGAAACATACTGAGTGACATAACAGAAAATTTTATTTCACAATTTACGCAGAGATCTTCCTTTTGCTTTTGCAGAAGCCCATTTATATTAGTTTATAACAACCACTATGCTTATCACATTTGTTGTTAACTGAGCCCTGTAGTAAATGAGACTTCAGCTAATTTATATTTGTTTGTATATTATAGATAGTCTAGCTTTTTCTTATTTGCTGTACAGCTTTCATGATATAACTTCCCTGAAGAATGTCCTATGTCATCTAGGCAGCTAGATCCTAAAGAAATCTTTACCGGGGTGCCCTCTCCTCTTCCTGTGACTGAACTTCCTGGGTGTAGGAGGTCAATATGTTTACATGGGGTGGGTCTTCTTAAGGAGCTTTTTTTACAGCAGCTCAGCCTGAAGACTGAAGCTATAAACCCCGTGTTCCAGAGGTTCAGCCACATGAAGATGATTGGGCACCCTTGCAGTGGAGATTTCTTCAGGATCCAGCTACCTGCACATGGAACATCCTTCAATAGAGGTACGTTATGCCACTAAATCGGTCAAGCAAAAAAAATTAAAATATATAGCTAAACTTCTGCTTTAGCTAGGTGAGGCAATTAACCCATTGATTCAAAAACCATGTCAGTAGATGCACAGATTGTATGACATATGCAATATGGAAATCTTTCAAACTCTGTTTGAAAGTCCATTCTAGGTGAAGCCAACTTTCGCCATGCATATTTCACAGCTGCTGTCTAGGGGTTGATAGCAAACTGTGGTATAATATCAGCAGAAGAGATTTCTCCATCCACACTATTTAGCATGGATGGGGGAATCAATGAATTTTCTTTCATTCATCTGTGTATGGGTTTCCCACAGACATGAGATGATTATTATCCAAACCAGCTGGTGACTAATCTGTGGATGATCATCTGACATGAGCACAACTTCTCAGGCTGGTCAAACTCAGGGGAAGGAATGTGTTCCCTTTTTATTCACTACTGTTCAACCAAATAAGACAAGTAACAAAATCATCTGCACAGTACATATACATGCAAGGTCAACAAATGCAAGTATGCAAGTTTATACCACAATTGTTACTGTAGGGCAGATGGATCTTACAAATGCCATCTTACATTTATAAGGGTTACTGTAAAATAATCACCCAGCTATCACATTTGTTATTTTGGTGCACAAGATACATATTGATATACAATATGCTGCAATGTAGAACTGTGGACAGGCATTGTACATTCATATATTTAAATAAGCATTTCTACCCAGAAGACAAATATTGCTGGATTGGTGATTGAGTGAGTTTTCCCCAAAAGCCCCACTTTTTGTTAGCATGCTGTTAAACAGATACAGACAGGTGCAACAACCATTCTCGTGTATTATACTGTGGTTAGTAATTCTGCCACTAGGTGGTAGTGCCAGCTGAAAAGCTTGTCTAATTTATTGTGGAACTACATGGTATACTGTTATTTCCCAACACTGTGTTCTTGTTTGTTTTTCAATAAAACACGAACGGCTCAGCCATGTGTCCAGCATCATCTTGACTGGCAAGAGTTGCATCTGCAGCATTTTTCCAACAGGTTATGAGCTCAGCTGGAGCCAAAATACTAAACTCTGCTACAGTTACAGTTATAGGTCTTCAAAAAAAAAAAAGAGGGTCAGAAAGCATATATGATGGCTACTAACAGAGTTTAATCAACTTTTTCAGTTCCTAATCTAACAAACCAAAACTATCAGTCCTGGAAGTTTAACATGAAGATGCTGCTAATAAGGGAGGGTACTTCGGAGTGTATACAAGAGCCTATAAGAGCATACAAGATTATCTATACTGCCCTATATCTGAAAGTCACCAGCAAGATACCGTTTACAGATATTCTATACGTTCCTACTTTTGAATGTAACCTCCTTTAAGAAAAAAGATCACCAAGCTATATTATCTCAGAAGGAATTCTCATGCTAGCTAAAAGTAAAATCACAGATAAACTGAATCAGCTGAAGTGCAATCACCAAAGAATCCTGAAACTATCAAGAAATTAGCCAATGTTCTGCATAGAAGTGGCATACAATTTAACCCATGAAGTGTATCAGTTGCATGTAGTGAATATCTTCAGTAAATAATTTCCCAAATGTAGAAACAGCAAAACACATTAGCCCCCGGTAATTCACTCATATCTATGTGGTCCTATGAAACTCCAGGAAAGAAAGGCTATTTTCTCAGATTCGTGGAAGAGTACTCAAGTTATACTGTGCACTACCTGTTGCACAGCTAAGATGAAGTTCCAGATAAACCTAAACAATATCTTGTGAAAGTAAGCAACACATTTGGAAAAATACTTAAAACACTCTGCACCGATAATAGCATACAGTACACAAGTGGTAAAATACAAGATATTTTGAAGAAGCATGGAATGATATTCCAGCCTACTGTACTACACATTACAGAACAAAATGGTGTTGCAGAGAGAAAACTTTATATAAAAGTGGCAGAAGCATGCTTTTTGATGTGGATATGCCAACAAAATACTGAGGAGAGGCAATTATGACACCCTGCTATCTCCAAAACGGCTTGCCTTAAAAAGCAACAGAAAACTCCATATAAGCTATGGAATCGAAAGACACCTGGCTTGAAAGGCATCAATATCTATGGAAGCAAACCATTTGTACATATTCCATAGGAAAACTGTACAAAATGGGAACCTTGTGCTAAGAAAGGTATACAGTGAGTCATTGATGCTATCGGCTCAGACTGAAGAAGCCAATGGGCCTCACATAAAAACTTGCATGATTAGACAGTGAAAAAATGTGAATCAAATAAATTGTGACTCCACAATACAAATAGCTGATGCAAATGAATTGTGACTCAAAAAGCATAAATGTCCAATAAAGTCACAAAATAACTGGTGCAATAGTGAATAATCCTCATCGGCTATCCTATGTGACTAATATGAATAGCAAACGGTGTCACTCTTCCCAAGTGCAAACACCTATGTGCAAGGCGGCCTCTCACCTTCCTGCTTTGAAATAACAGCATGTATGGGTATGTAAGCCCAAATAGGACTCCTCCGGGCCCCTGCTAGATGCCACTGCGGGTATCAACGATCATCTAGATGTCATTCTGGGATGGATGGTGGCTGCGCCATGCAGGTTACTCATAAATAGCTCCCGTGCTAAAAAGGAAGGCAATGACATCTAGGAGCAGCCCGGAGGAGTTCTATTTGGGCTTACATACCCATACATGCTGTTATTTCACAACAGGAAGGTGAGAGGCCACCTTGCACATAGGTGTTAGCACTTGGAAAGTTTGACACCGTTTGCTATTCGTATTAGTCACATAGTATAGCCAATGAGGATTATTCACTATTGCACCAGTTATTTTGGGACTTTATTGGACATTTATGCTTTTTGAGTCACAATTCATTTGCATCACAGTCATTTGTATTGTGGAATCACGATTTATTTGATTCACAGTTTTTCACTGTCTGATCAAGTTTTTATGTGAAGCCCATTGGCTCCTTCAGCCTGAGCCCATAGCATCACTGTTCACCAGCATATATTGATTATACATTATGTTTCATGTTGTTTATGAGCTGATTTCTATTATGTGAACATCATATTCCGTCATTTTATTCATACCACAGCGTTACACCACCTCACACTCTTCATTTACAGGATTGGGCACGGGTTCACCCATAGGTGTACGCAGCAGTGGAGTTTTGCAATCAGTAGGGCCCCTACCCCTGTGGCAGTGCGGGAGCAACCCAATTACTTTATACAGTGAGTCACCTAAATTGTCTCAAAACAGTTTCAGAATTTTGCATTCAGACACCAAAAGGAAAAAAACAGTATAGATGTAATTATTAATGAAACAACACCTTCCCGTTAAAAGCCTCATGAAATCACCACCATCTGGACAACAACCTGAGCAAGAAGTCATAGTGCAGAAAAAAAAGTTCATCACTGAAATTGAAATTGGTGTCAGCGATTTATCCCCTGAAAAGAAGGAAGCTAAACTGTCTGCAAGATCAGTCAGAAAATGTGTGATAGCTTATAAGGGCATCCCAGCTAGACCATTGTCATATATGGTTTGTACAGCACCACAGCCTGAACCAGCATCATGGGAATAAATGCAAAAGCTACCAATTCTTGAAAAGCAAATATGGATTAAAGCTGCATATGAAGAGATGACATCTTTCAATCAGCTCCAAGCTTGGAAATTTGCAAAGGAGTAAGCACACTAGTAGAAACAACTTGCCTAAAGTAAGAAGGAGAAGTTCTTCTGCCTAACAATGGACAGTACAGACAAGCAGTGGGGACACTTTTATACATTGTAAACACTACACATCTAGATGTAGGTGCTGCCATATCACTTCTCTGCATATGTGTAGATAAACCAAAGTTTGAAGAGCTTTGGAAGAAAATAGGACTTAAAGAAGAGTTCCACCCAGAATTTTTGTTTTTTTTGGGCATCCACTCTTTTAATACTAAATAGATGTAACCTTTTGTTTCCTTACTTTCAAACCGCCTAGTAATTACATGCATTTTTTACTCACAATTTTGTTTCTCTCAATGCTGGACTTTTCCATTTTAGGTGAGGGCATCTGAAGCCCATCCGTAGTCTTCTGGCATCTCTTCCTGAAAGAAGTGCATGGTGGGTAACCATCATGCACTCCTCGATCTCGGTCCGCCTTTAATCGTGTAATTTCCTGTCTGGAAATAACACAATTTTACAGTACAGGGAAGCACACTGACTCCTGGGAAATGACAAGTTACATCTCCCAGGAGGCCAGGGGAAGCGGGAAGTGAGAAGAGCCTAGGACCTAAAAGGGGCAGATTACAGAGACCACCTAGCAACAAGCGACTTCAAAGGTAAGTCTATATAGGCAAAGGACTTGAATGATGTAAAAAAAAAATTTCTGGGTGGAACTCCGCTTTAAATGAGAAGTACTTGTTGAGTGGGGGTATTTTTTCTAATATTTAATTTAATACATTTTGTAATTACAATACAGG
>BLSH010249480.1:112121-134386 GCA_018402905.1 Glandirana rugosa
GCTGGACTTTTCCATTTTAGGTGAGGGCATCTGAAGCCCATCCGTAGTCTTCTGGCATCTCTTCCTGAAAGAAGTGCATGGTGGGTAACCATCATGCACTCCTCGATCTCAGTCCGCCTTAAATCACATAATTTCCTGTCTGGAAATAACACGATTTTACAGTACAGTGAAGCACACTGACTCCTGGGAAATGACAAGTTACATCTCCCAGGAGGCCAGGGGAAGCGGGAAGTGAGAAGAGCCTAGGACCTAAAAGGGGCAGATTACAGAGACCACCTAGCAACAAGCGACTTCAAAGGTAAGTCTATATAGGCAAAGGACTTGAATGATGTAAAAAAAAAATTTCTGGGTGGAACTCCGCTTTAAATGAGAAGTACTTGTTGAGTGGGGGTATTTTTTCTAATATTTAATTTAATACATTTTGTAATTACAATACAGGTACCAACAACAATACTTCAGATATAAACTTTCGATGTTGCAACACAGTAAGGATGTTAGACCAGACATTCCAAGCAAAAGAGATAGACTTCTGGGCAACAGCTAACATAACACTTCAGATAGACCTGACAGCTTGTACAGGCCCAATAGTAAGGCTCCATGCACACTGCACACTCTATAAAGTAGTTTTGGACGTTGGATTTCTGGCAGAAAATGGTGCTTTTAAAACTAGCTTGTAATAGCGTTATACGCGTTTATCGGCGTCAGCGTTTTTGAGCGTTTTCTTTTAACTTCATTAGCTTCCATTGAATACAAAAAACACCAGACGCTGATAAATGGCCTTTTAGCGGCGTATATGTGCGTTTTTTCGGCGTCCAGCATTTTTTGTGGTCAGAAGAACGACTCTTGAACGTCAATTCAGGGCATTCAGATAACAGCCCAAAAAATCCACTGCTGTTAAACGACAATAAAAGTCCATGTGTGCATGGACATATAGGATAACATAAAGGGGTGTTTTTGGGCTGTTAAAAAAAAAAATGCCAAAACGACCATAAATGGTCGTTTATCAGCTTCAGTATGCATGGAGCCTAAAAAGCAAAAATAACAACTCTTAAAACCTAACAAGTGGGGTATTAGCATGCTGTTTATACAAACATAGCTGTAACGACCATTTTAATATGTTATACTGTAGTAATAGAACCAAGAATAAAATGCTCCCAAGGGCTTTTAGTGAGGAGCAAAAAAGTTCAAAGTAAATCATAAACAGATATAAAAATAATTTTTATTGGTACAGAATGACATAAAATATCAATGACACTTTAACAACATATGCTCTGGTATGCCCAACCTCCATATATGACCAACAAAGATGTCCTTATATACTGGCAAATAACAATAACAATAATGTGACAATCAGGAGAGCCCCCATTAAAAGGTGGCAGTGTTCCCTCAATGAGGCAAATTAAGCTTGAGCTTGATGGCAGGCTTTGTTACAAATAGAGTTTATGGAAAATGCACTATACTCAAAGATCTATCTAAGGCTGTCTAATGTGATAGTCAGGAGAGCCTCCATTACAGAGTGGTCTTGTTCCCTTAATGAGGCAAAGTAAGTAGATGTATCAAAAGCTGCAGGCATCAATGTCCTGCGACCAATTCCTCCCACAGAAAGAAGTGAAGTGGCAGCCTCAGACTGCAGACTTAGATATATAGTTAAGTATAGTGGATTTTTCACAATCTCAATTTATAACAAAGCCTGCCATCAAGTTTAAGACCATTCCTACCCCTCTTGTCAGCATCTTTCTGACCACAGTCTATCAACACACCATTCTCTGGGGAAGGACCCTCAGTGGGTGCTGTCGTGCTCCCCATGCCTAGCAAGTGTGACCTCTTGTAGGCTGCTCTGGGGTTCCCGCATCCCACACCCTCTTTAATAACATTAAATGTGATATCTTTATATATTGTTATTTGCCAATATATAAGGACATCTTTGTTAATCATATATAGAGGTTATGCATACCAGAGCATATGTTTTTAAAGTTTTATTGCTATTTTATGTCATTCTTTACCAATAAAAAATCTTTTCTATTATAATTATATCTTTTATCTCCATTGATGATTTAGTTTGAACCTTTTTGCTGCCTAAAAGCCCTTGGGAGCATTTTTTCTTGGTTCTATTTCCAAAATGTTTTGGGCGAGTAGCAATCCCTTTTCCCCACGTGCGTTGTTCCTTTTTTCCTATGTTATACTGTAGTTAGTAGTTCTACCACTAGGTGGCTGTGTCAGCTGAATGAATGTATAATGTATAGCAGGGGTAGGCAACCTTAGAGAGGAGGAGATCTACGAGAAGTCAAAGATCACCAATCACAGTGTCGCCTCCTCACAACTGATTTAAACCTCTAATTGCAGGACTACCGTGTCGCACGTTATAGGGTGGTAAAACAGCAGGATATAATAGAAGTGTATGGCTAAGCGCAGCAAACCTGCAAGAAAGCTGCAGGTGTACACTGCACTGCACCCACGGTGTGGGTAAACTGCAGCACATCAGTGTGAAAGCAGCCCTATACTATAATGCCCGGTGTATTGCTTCACACTGACCTGACTTTCCTGCTGCTGGCACCACTCTGGAGACCGCTAGCAGGGATAAGAGGTGAAGTGCAGTTGGTATCACTCCGCGTGGGACAGGATCTAGCACTACAGAGGAGGCGTTGTCTTATGCGGCTCTTGCTTCCTACTACAGTTACAACTTTACAAGTAGTCCTTCTGCATTGCACTCAGTTTAATTCTCTAGGATGGTGGTTCAGGAAACCCAGACCGAGATCTACCAGTCACCTGACCGTGATCTACTGGTACATCGTAACCCCCGATGTATAGTTTTTCCCAGTGGAACTCCATTGTTATGATGAAAATTCCCGTTCCTTTTGTTTACCAACTAATCAAAAAAAGTCTCACTGGTTAGAGCCATATCTGCAGCAGCCTTCCAACACTTTTTTGTTTCTTTTTCAGGCTGCTTGGGACCAGTTTTTACTTTCATTTCCAAACTAAAATTGGGCTTTATATTCACCAGATCCAGAGCAGTGACTTGATAAGTTGCCACATTTCTATTTTCCTTCTGCCCACCGGGCTTATATTCAGTTTACTTGTGTTTATGTGCTTAAAATAACATGTTGCACTTTCTTGAATTACACCAAGATAGTTATATGCAGAGAGCAGGTGCCATCTACTGTTCCCTTTCTGGTATAGCTTAGCTGTTTTGCATAGTCATATTCTTTAGAATGTGTTAATAAAGTGGTTAGGAACCAGTGCATTCTGGGTGAATTCTCTAGAGGAAGTGAGTCAGCCGCCATTTTAGTATCTACAGCAAGACAGGAAGGCATGTTTTCTCAATCTCCTGCCATCACCCCTCAGCAAGCTTAAAAAGTGAGTTCTTATTATCCTATTCTGTGTTATAGAGCATTGTTTCTTTGTTGTATGCAAAATTGTACTGATTCATAGTTTCACCTGGCTTGTTCTAATAAATGTAAGATCAAAGAAATATGGTATCTGAAGTTTATGGAGCAGGAAGATTTAGCTCTCTGTCCTAGAGACAGAACAGTGAAATGTTTGCTCACCTCTGAGGTGAAGAAAAGCTGTCTTCGGAAGACTGTACAGCCTGGGGCTACGCAGTGTCCATACAGTCAGATGCCTTGGATGAAACAGGCCTTCAGCAGGTGAAGTAAGCAGCCAGGCTATTCAGAGACATGCGTTATCATGCAGCATCCCCGCACTCAACACTACAGCGGTCTCTACACAGCAGGACAGCTTCTCCACCACAGCCATGTCTCACAGTAAAGCATCTTCTTACAGAACACGATTGTGAGCAAGCTCATCCAGGTCATCTGTCACAAATGCAGCAGCAATCGCCTGTTCAAAAGCTGAAGCAGCGAGGGCCAGAGCTACATTCGCAGACCAAGAGTTGCAGATGAGAAGAGAAAAGGCTGACCTTGATGCAGAAAAGGTGAGGTGGGATCAGGAGAGAGAGCAGGAGAGAGTACACATCGAGCAGGAAAAAGAATGCCTGGAGGCTGAACTAGCTCAGCAAGAGGCATCTCTGAAAATGCAGCAGGCTATCCTAGAAGCTAACATGGAGAGGCTGGTAGTGGAAGGAGACACTGCTGCCTCCATTGCAGAAGCAGAAGCATTAGAAGCAGCTGCCTACGGTGAGTGAAGAGGTAGACCACCAAGATTCCATACAACGCACTTCAGATTATGTCTACCAGCACTCTAACCCAAGCAGTACTCCACAACAAGAAATCAAATATGTCAGTGAGCCACATGAAGCAAAGCAGCAAGAGGCTGACCTTGAACCCCATTTCTACAAGCAGTGCTACAAGCAAGGAAAATCTGACCGAGATCCAGGTTATCCAGCCCCAACCAAACCTTCTACTCAGCAAGGTACTCAGCCTTCATACAAGCATCGAACACCTGCTTTCACTTCAAGGGAGTATGAAACAAGCTGGTGCAAGCCGCCAACCTTATACAAGTATGACTCCAGCCTGCTTAAAGAAGAGACTTCTACCAGGTACGCCTATACACCACACCATGATACACCAGCAGCTTACCCCAATGCTAATCAGACTATTGTAGACCTTGCCAAGTTCCTTGCAAAACGTGAATTATTTACCCAAGGACTTGTCAAATTCAGTGATCGCCCCCTGCATTACAGAGCATGGCGATCCTCTTTCCAGATTGCCATCAAAGGTCTAGATCTATCCTGCAGGGAACAGATAGATCTCCTTGTAAAGTGGCTTGGCAATGATTCTGCTGAGCATGCCAAGAGAATCAGAGACATTAATATAAACCATCCTGAAATAGGCCTTACAAACATCTGGAACAGACTGGATAGATGTTATGGCTCACCTGAGGCTATAGAGAGTACACTATTTAAAAGGATAGAGGACTTCCCAAAAATACCTAGCAGGAGTTACCAGAGACTCAGATAATTCAGTGACCTGTGTATGGAGTTACAAGTTGCTAAAGCAGAAAGAGACTACCCTGGCCTTTATTTTCTTGACTCAGCTAGAGGTATTAACCCCCTAGCACAAAAACTTCCTTATGAGTTGCACGAAAGATGGATCACTCATGGCTGTAACTACAAACGAAAACACAATGTACCTTTTCCACCCTTTAGAGAGTTTGTGATCTTTGTAGACATACAAGCAGGAACAAGAGATGATCCCAGCTCCACTTTCTCAGTGTCTTATGTCACTCCTTCTGGCCCTAAGCAACACGGGGCTCCAGTAGCAGTGCACAAAACTAACATTTCTTTCCGCAGATCTGTAGAGTCTCAGCCAGAGGATCAAGACAGTGATCCTGCTAAGTTCTGCCCTCTGCATACTGTGCCACATCCCCTTCTGAAATGCAGAACCTTCAGAGCAAAGACCATGCGGGATTGCAAGGCCTTTCTGAAAGAGAATAACAACTGTTACAAGTGCTGCTCTTCATCAACACTGTAACGGAACCGACTCACTCCGCTTGAGTACTTCCGTCAGAATACCGCTTCCCTAAGTCCGAACATCAGAGATCAGATGTTATAGCCACCCGAACAAACTATACGACACTAGCTTGCAGGAACATGGACTGTTTATTAGGACCAACACACACAAATATATATACCATATCAGGAGCACTTTACCCCCTCCCCTCCTGATCACATTACTTCATTAACATGAACTAATTATCTAGTCCTTTAACCAGCCTAGGTGATATTCAAGGTCAGACATGTGGTCTATTAGGTCAGAGGACCAGAGCTGAGTCAATTAGCACAAGTAACAATGGATGAAAAGACTTAAAAGTCGCAGTAGACTTAAAATACACCAATTATAGCAGACAGGTGGCTTGCGAATGACATCAATGTCTGCTATGAGTCCCATTGTAAAATAGTCACTATTAGTAGTGAGGCCTTTAACAGGAATCCCAGAGTCTGTATGTCTTGGGGAGACATGGCCTGGAATCCAAATGTTACTTCAAGGGTCCCCAGGCATGCACCTCAAGGAGTAGTGTTCCCTTAAAAGTCAGGCCCATAATCAATGGGTAAGAGGCTAGCGTTCAGTCCCCTCCAAAAGCCTCTGTCCTGGGTGAGTCTGTCACAAACACACTTCGCCAAGGACTGTAAGGTCAGTGTTAAGTGTACAGAGTGTGGCAGCACAGATCACAACACAGCTCTGCACCCAGGACCAGCTCCAAGAACCTTCTCGCCTGCCCATAGTGATAATGAGCATGGCAGGGAGGCCAATAGCAATCACTTCACAGCCCACAGAAATCTGCAAAGCAATTACAGGTGGTAGATCCTGATCCAAAATCTGTCTGGTAAGAGTTTACCCAAAAGGATGCAGAGACAAAGCAGTCAAGCTCTATGCCATCTTGGATGACCGGAGTAATAAGTCACTAGCTAGATCTTTGTTTTTTGACTTTCTAAACATTAGGGGCCCCAGCAGTCCTTACTCCCTTAGGACCTGTGCAGGTACAGTGGAGACAGCAGGGAGAAGGGCTGGCGGCCTACAAATAGAATCTATGGATGGTAAGACATGTATACCCTTACGGACCATAATAGAGTGCAATCAGATCTGAGATCCCTACATCACATGCATCAGTTCACCAGACTCACCTGAATCACATAGCACATCTGATACCAGAACTAGACGATCAGGCTCAGATAATCTTGTTCCTAGGGAGAGGTATCTTGCAAGCCCACAAAGCAAGGAAGCAGATCATTGACCCTTACAATGCCCCATATGCCCAAAAACTGGATCTTGGGCGGGTCATTATAGGTAATGTTTGCCTGGGAGGAACACACAAACTGACATCTGTCATTAACTTGCTCACTAATACACTAGAGAATGGTCGTCCTTCTCTTTTCCAGCCCTATCAAAATCACATCCTCATAAAGGAGCTACCACACAACAACCATGTACCTCTTCCTTTCACAAGTTCCCTCTGTGACAGCAATACCTATGACAGTGACCAAGATGACTTAGGACGCACAGTGTTCAGGAGAGCAAAGGAGGATAATCAGGCAGCAATGTCCATTGAGGATAGGCTCTCCCTGGAAGTTATGGAAAAGAGCATAGAGAAAGATGAGTCTAATAGCTGGGTTACACCTCTTCCCTTTAGGCCACGAAGATGATGTTTGCCTAACAACAGGTAGCAAGCATATTAATGCTTCACTTCCCTAAGACACAATCTTCAAAGAAAGCCAGAGATGAGAGAACACTTATTTTCCTTCATGGAGAAAATATTCACGAATGGTCATGTATAGAGTTGAGCGAACCCGAACTGTAAAGTTCGGGTCCGTACCAAACTTTGGGGTGTCCGTGACCCGGACCCGAACATTTGAAAAAAAAGTTTGGGTTCGGGTTCTGGGTTCGGGTATTTGATCCCCCCTGTTGAATAGCTGCAGGTCAGCCAATCAACAAGCATTTCACTGGTTTGCCCTTAGAAGCCATCACAGCCATGCCTACTAATGGCATGGCTGTGATTGGCCAGTGCATCATGTGACCCAGCCTCTTTATAAGCTGGAGTCACTTAGTGCTGCATGTCACATGCTCTCTGGCTAGTGTAGGGAGAGGATGCTGCCGGCGCTGTGAGGGACAGATTGCAGATATTAATAACATCTCATCCTGCATTACAGAACAATCTGATTGTGGACTTGGTAGAGATTACTACTATTACTGCTTTTAGGGACAGATTGCAGATCTAATAACATCTCATCCTGCATTACAGAACGATCTGACTGGACTAGGTAGAGTCTACTGCTTAGAGGGACAGATTATTGTACTAAAATCATCTTCTAGTTCTATAGGGTCAGGTTCCTGCTGTTGCTGTAAGGGACAGATTATTGTTCTAAAATCATCGCCTACTCCTACAGGGTCAGGTTCATGCTGTTACTGTAAGGGAAAGATTATTGTTCTAAAATCATCGCCTACTCCTATAGGGTCAGGTTCCTGCTGTTGCTGTAAGGGACAGATTATTGTTCTAAAATCATTTTACTTCCTTTTGCAGCCCTCTAGCACTTTCCGGGACTTTTTTACAGTCATTTTTGTGCCGAAAAGTTCGGGTCACCATTGACTTCAATGGGGTTCGGGGTCAAGTTCGGGTCAAGTTCGGTACCGAACCGAAACTTTTTCCTGAAGTTAGGCCGAACCCACCAAACCCCAACATACAGGTGTTCGCTCAACTCTAGTCATGTAGAGATAGCCCCAAACCTCAAAGACTTAGAGGAATGCTGGTACTTACTTATTTTTGGAGTCACCCTTAGAAGCTCAGAGTAGTGTTTGACTCTAGTGCCAAGCACTAGGGTGCCTCCCTAAAAGATGTTCTTCTCTCTGCCACTGACCTTAACAACATACTATTAGGAGTACTTCTCCAATTCCGCAAAGATTCAGTTGCATTCATGGCAGACATACAACAAATATTCCATTGCTTTCTTGTCACATAAGAACACAGAAACTTTTTAAGGTTCCTTTGGTTCAGGGACAACAACCCCTCTGGAGACATCACAGAATACTGCATGAGGGTGCACATATTTGGTAGCAGTCCTTCCCCTGCAGTTGATATTTATGACCTCAGGCACTCTGCTAGAGTTGGAGTGTCTGAGTATGGGTCAGATGTCAGACAATTTGTGGACAAGGATTTTTATGTAGATGACTGCTTAAAATCACTATCCACAAATGAAGCCGCAATCAGTCTCCTCAAAAGAGCTCAGGCAATGCTTGCTTGCTCCAACTTAAGACTTCATAAGATTGCTTCCAACAGTAGGGAAGTCGTTTGTTTTGTTTAATAACTTTTTATTAGTGTTAAAGAGAGAGGTTTACAGATTATAATGTCATGGTTTAGATTACAGTATAAGGTACATCATGTATGTTTAACAGACCGGTGGCAAAAACACAACAATAAGTCTTAACTAAATTATACGAAGGTAGAAGAACCGACAGAAAAAAGAAAAAGAGATAGAAAAGGATAAAGAGGAATGGGTATTAGGAATGGGCAGGAAGGGGAAAAGGAGGGGTTATATTGCCCTGATAGTTGCCCGTATTAGTAAAAGGTTGGTACTGAACATTTTGTAGAAAGTAACATCAGACGGCCTTAGACATTAAATCAGCATATTCTGCAGTGAATTTGAACGCAAACCAGCAGGCGCAAATTTTGTTGGAGATAGCGGCCCTACCTTTATATTCATGGGTAAGGTCTTCCATTTGGTGAATAGTATCTACCACCTTTAGCCATTGGTGTATAGATTTTATGGTCCCTTGTTTCCAGAATTTTGGAATTAATGATTTTGCTGCACATAGAAGGTGAGGTGTATTGGATTTTTTATACCTACCTGCTGGTTCGTCTGTACAATTAAAGAGCTGCGCCCTGAATCACAGCAATCCAATGTACAATAGCATCCCAGTATGGGCGTATCATCGGACAGAGCCACCATGTGTGGGCCTGGGAAGCTTCCCCCCCCCACATCCTCTCCAACAATTAGCAGATATGTCAGCAAAAACCTTATGAAGAGCGGCAGGTGTGTAGTACCACCTGGACAATAGTTTATAGTTTATTTCAGCTGCTTTGGAGGAGATGGAGGTGGTGTGGGTCAGCTGGAGAATTGTAGCTTTTTGAGCATCTGAAATGGGGAGTCGTAAGTCTTTTTCCTAGTTATGCAAACATACCGGCAATGATTTGGGTGAGGATGAGCTGAGTGCTTGGTAAAAGTAAAGGTGTCGGTAATGATTTAATAAATCCCAAGAGCTGATGGTATTTCCATCGATCCATATTGGTCATGGTAGCAGATGTTATTAGAGACATTATTGGAAGGATTCCTTTTAATGATATAGCTTGATGAAGATATGTCGGACTTCAAGGTAACCAAGAGCAAAAGTGTAAGTCCAATTTTCCCGGCGGGAAGTAAAGGTGTCCATTCAGTTGCATTAAGGGGGGGTTGTATTTCCAGTTATGCTTCCTACATAGGGAGTCCCAAATGGTGATAGTGGATTTGGAGAGAGGGGAGGTGGCCGGGGATAGGCCTCTGAATTTTTTAGGGATCCAAATTTGGCAAGAAGATCAGAGTTACTCAGCTCATATTTGAGTTGAACCCACAACTTGGATTGTCTGTGGTGTTTCCAGTCCGATAGTCTTGTCATGATACAAGACCAGAAGTAATTCTTAAAATCAGGGAGGGCCAAGCCGCCACTTGCTTTAGGCTTAGTTAGTAGAGAACTAGGAAGTCGGGGTTTTTTAGGATTCCAGCCATATCTACATACTAGTGACCCCAGTATAGTGAAAAAACCTGGCGGGATCTTATATGGAATCAGTATGTTCATTTTCACAACACTTATTTTCCCCAGCCAGGAATGTGCCAAGTGGGACCATTTCTGTAAGTCAGCATGTATAGAGTTCAGTAAAGGGATATAATTTTCACGGAATAAGAGTTAGAGGTAGGGAGGATGCTAAGATATTTCAGAGAGCAGTGCTTCCATTTAAAAGAGAAAGATGAACACTGGGTATTCAGGAGAATATAATTTAACAGAGGTTATGTGTGTGAGATGTGTCTCCTGTAGGTAAATTATATCACCGTGCAGGCATTTTAATTCCCTATACAGATTTTGCCTTTTACCAGGCATGTGAAGGCCCCATACATTTAGTAATATCAAATTGAGATTCGCCATTGGGTCAGTAGGAAGACCATCCCTCGTACTAACATATAGAACGGCCTACTCCAGGGTAGAGGATGGGGGGAGGTAATAGGATCAAGGATAGAGGGAGAAGAGAAGGGGGAGAGAATGAAAAAGAAAAGAAAAATAGATAGGATTGGATAGTAGTAAGATAGACAGTGGTAAATCAACTGTAATGTGCACACGCAAATCCTTGCAGTGCAAGTGCGGGATAACCTGCCCGGCTCTGCACGACCATGCCAGCCAGCCAAAACAGGAGGGCGACACGGAAGCATGCAGTCACGCTGCCCCCACAGAGAGGGGGGTTTGAGGCAGAGGCCAGTCTATGTAGGTGAGAGGGAAGTAGAAAGGCATACATGGACTGGGAGCTCCGCCCCAGGCACCCAATGTCAAACTTTAAACTGCTAAAGCTACTACAGCATTAGTAAAACAACACAATTTTAACTAGTTATTCCAAAACTGCGTTAAATTACATAAACCCAGTTTAAACCTCATATCCTAGTAATGTTATCTCAGAGACCCAGTCCTACAGAAATGGTAAAGAAAGCATTTGAGGGAGCTAGAGTCTCTGGGCCTGGCATTGGTATCAACATGACTCTGCTTCACAGAAATTGCACAGAAATTTCAACCCAGCAGCATGGGTAATTGTCACTAGGAAGAAGTATTTCCAAACTCTGGGGAATCTTGTGACAGATGAAGGGTTATCCGGTTAGGCATTGGAATGAGGAGTAGATGGCTTCATTGTGCGGGAGACTTTTTTCCATTGCTCAGTAGGAACTGTGGGTAGAGCAGAGATAGTTCCTGCCAGCCCGGAAGCTCCGGGGGTTCGATGTTTAAATCCAGGCAGAAGTTCTCCAAGTCTTCAGGGAAATGAAGGATAGCTGTCTTGGGGGATATCTACATTAAGGACATCCTGTAGGAGGGACTGAACTAGTGTCCAGAAAGGACGTATCATTGGGCAGTCCCAAAAAATATGGTAGTGAGTACCTATAGTTTTGTGACATCTCCAGCATATCCGGGAGGCAGAAGGGTCAAATTTGTGGAGGATTTCCGGAGTCCTATACCAGAATAGGAGTATTTTATAGGCCGTCTCCTTCTGTTCCACACATCTGGACGACTTAGAGATTGAATCCCATATGAGTCCCCACTGTGGAAGAGAAATTGGCGTCTGAGTGATAGAGGTCCATTTTTGCATGTAACCGTGGGAAGTTACTGTCATCGGGGGAGTATCATGTAGGATTTTGTATATCGATGAGATAAGCTTTGATTGATGAGGGCCTTGGGCACTCAACAACTCAAACGCCGTAGGTGTCTCTAAAGATAGGGTTGGGGATTTAGAACCAAAGAAATGTTTAATTTGCAGGTAAAAGTAGAAAAGATTATGCGGGAGTTCATGCTTGTCATGTAGTTCCCCAAAGGGGGTACGTTTTCTCGTTACCGGATGCACCAGGTCGCGGAGCTGAAAAATGCCAGCCCGCGACCACGGGTGTACCCGTTCATAAAACAAACTATCAGGTATATCTGGGTTAAACAATACGTTAAGAAGAGGAGGGCAGGGGGACGAAAGAGGAAACTGTTTCAAGCATTTCCTCCATATAGTCAGGGTAAATAGCATTGGACCTAGACAAAGACTTTTCAACTCAGAAATAGATGAGTGAAGAGCTGACCATAATAGAGAACATAAGTGTACAGGTTGAGTGATACTGAATTAGATTTCCGACCACCTACTGGACGCATATCTCGCTGTCCAGGAGATGGTCGCCTTCAAATGAGTAGCTAGAAAATATTTGACAATATCTGGGGCCCCTAGTCCCCCACGGGAACGGGGGGCGAAAACCACTGAACTCGCTATCCTGTGAGCTCTACCACGCCATAGGAACCGCAGGAAAGCTCGTTGGATATGTTTAAGCTGAGTCATTGAAACGTTTATAGGCAGGGTTTCAAATAAGTATAACAGCTTTGGCAGTATTGACATCTTGAGAACATTTATCCTCCCCAGAAGACAGAGGGTAATCCTCCCATTGATGTAAGAGTCTGGTGATTTCAGAGATGAGTGGGGGGAAATTCGCTTGATAAAGGGTATGATATGTAGTGGTTAAATGAATACCTAAGTATTTAAGAGATGAGGAGCGCCAATTATATGGGAAGTTAGATTGTAGTATGGTTAAAAGGGGGGTAGGGATGTGAATAAGAAGAGCCTCGGTTTTGTCTGTGTTAACCTTATAGCCAGAAAGAAAACCAAATTCATCTAATACAGAATGGAGATTTGGGACGGATGTGTGTGGTTTTGTCAGGGTGAGAAGTATGTCGTCTGCATATAGTGACAGCTTATACTCCTTGTGTCTAAGGGAGACTCCACTGATATCAGGGTGTGTCCTTATAGCCTCGGCCAAGCGTTCCAGGCAGAGGATAAAAAGTATGGGAGAGAGAGGGCATCCCTGCCTGGTGCCATTACTAAGTGAGAAGGAAGGGGATAAGAAAGAAGACAATTGCACTTGAGAGGTGGGGCAGGAGTATAATGCTCTAAGAGCTGCAAGAAATGGGCCGTTGAATCCATATCGGGTGAGAGTAGCAAACATGTAGGGCCAACTGAGCCTATCAAAGGCTTTTTGAGCATCTAGACTTAGGATAAGAGAAGGGCGGGATGTTTTGTCTAATAAGTCAATGAGATCGATGGTACGCCTGGTATTGTCCCCTGCGTGTCTAAAGGGTACAAACCCAACCTGATCTTTGTGTATGAGCTTGGGGAGGATCTGTGTGAGTCTATTCGCTAAGATTTTGGTAAATATTTTGTAGTCTGCATTTAGTAGAGCAATGGGTCTGTAGTTGTCAGGGATGGACGGGGATTTGCCTGGTTTCGGAAGGACAGTGATGTGAGCGTGAAGGAACTGAGGGTGGGGGACGGTGCCTTTCAATAAAGATTCATACAGGTTTGGCCTGGAGGTCTTTGATGGCAGCTGCGTCTGTCAAGCCGGAGCTCAAATTCCTCTACCCTACTGAGAACTTGCACAAGGTCTGTGTGGACCGCTGAGACCTCCTCCTTGATCACCCTTTCCAGGCCGTGGAGCATTGAGGCCAGTTCAGACTTGGTGGGGAGACTGCTCACCAGTGCTGCAACCTCCGAGCTGTGTGGGGATGACTCTGCCTGTCAGAAGCGGCAGACAATGCCAGAGACTGGCATCTGGTTGCAGGCTGGAGGCGAGGGCGAAGCCAGCTCCTCGTGGCAAGCGGCCTAGGCCATCGGCATCAAGGGAATCCTCCGGTTCCGCGGTGAGGAATCTCTTGATGGAGCTGGTAGGTGTATTTTTCGTGGTTTCGTGGTGTATTTTCCCGTACATTTCCCCATGGCAGTAGCCATTGATAGCTCACTGTGGAGTAGGCAGATGCAGTTAATGAGCGGTGCCAGGAACGGAGCTTCTCGAGAAAACGTCCTAACGGCTCCATGCAGAAACCACGCCCCGTTATAGAAACCTTTCCTGCTCAAGGTCATTCTAGCTCGTTAAAATACTTAGATTTGGGCACAGACTCACTTCCCATACAACAGAGCCTTGGTTTGCTTTGGGATTTAAAATCGGACACTTTTACCTTCCACGTAAATCCAGAGGAACCTGTAGAGGTGTCCTGTCTACCATAAACAGCCTGTATGATCCTTTAGGCTTTGCAGCACCTGTTACCATCTGGGGTAAAGCACTACTTAAAGACCTAACCTGTTAGTCATTAGACTGGGACAACCTTCTCCCCACCGACAGGAAGAACCTATGGGTAGAGTGGAAGGATTCACTAACAGCTCTATCTAGCCTCAAAATTCCACGCCCGTATGTCCCTGTGCCATCTACAGAAGTTCATATGCAAATACTTTCTGTGTTTTCTGATGCTTCTGTTAAAGCAATTGCTGCCGTAGCCTACCTCAAACCATAGACACTAAAGGGCAATGCCATGTGGGGTTTGTAATGGGTAAAGCAAAACTTGCACCACTCCCTGAACACACCATACCTAGATTGGAACTTTGTGCTGCAGTATTGGCTATAGAGCTAGAGTTCTACACGGACAGTAAAGTAGTTCTAGGTTACATCTACAATGAAACTAGATGTCAGTAACAGAGTGTTGAGGATAAAGAGGCCCTCCCACCCAGAACAATGGCATTTTGTGCCTACAGACTACAATCCTGCAGACTTAGCAACCAGATCTGTTGCCTTGAAAGTACTACATGGTTCACAGGTCCCACCTTTCTGCACAGTCCAGCCTGCAACACAAATTACTTTTCCACATTTGATTTAATAGATGTAGCAGAGGCGTAGCGTGGGGGGTGCAAGGGGGGCCGGCCGCACCGGGCGCAACATCTGGGGGGGGCGCGCTCGCACTCGCAGCTCTCTGCCCCTGCCTGGCTCACTCACTCTCTCTGCAGTGCTGGCTGTGCGAATCCGATCCGAGCCGCCGGGTCGCCGCCCACTGTGGAGGGGGGGGTGCCAGGCGTGCGGTGCGGTGGGTGCGAAGAAAGAGCGAGGGACTATCTGGGGGAGGGACAGTGCAGCAGCCGCCCAGCGCAGCGCTGAGCGCGGGAGAGAACCACACCAGACCAGCCCAAGCAGCAGCAAGAAGCTGGCAGCGGCGGCAGGTGACACAGGACAGAGAGGAGAGAGGGAGCCAGTGGTGACAGACGCTGCAGGAGGAGGAAAACCTAGGAGGACCTGGAGGAGAAAACCTAGCCTGCTGACTGCTGTGATCGGGTCCGTCCGGGACAGCCGGTGAAAAAAAAAGGTAGGAGTCACAAGTGACAGGAGTCAGGAATGACTGGACTGGAGTACTACTGGGCTCAGTGGGCTGGCTGTGTAGTGCTAGCAGAGCATCTCCAAAACTGAAGTTTCTTTGGGATGTTACAGTTCCCGGTCTGCAGGTGCAGGTCAAGACTGGCATGTTGAGCTGACCAGATGGATTGAAGTTTGGTTGGTTCAACAGTGAGGAGACAGATTTTGATCCATATGTTGCTGCTCCAGCTCAACATAAGTTGATGTAAGCCAGTGGGTCTAGCAACCTTTAACCGCTTGCCGACCGCTGATCGGCAATTGACGGCGACAAGGTGGCGCTCCTGCGCAAAACGCCGTCTTATGACGGCGGCTGCGAGATCGCGCCCAGTGAGCGCGCGTGTGCCGCCGGAGGCGCGCCCGCACGCTCACTGTGTCCGGGGAGGGCTAGGGAGCGGGTGCGGTGGATTCGATCTCCGCCGGCCACCCGCGATGCCCCCCCCCGGAGTGAAAGAATGGAGGTCCGTGTAAGTAAACACGGACCTCCGTTCTGTGAAGGGGGAAGGGCTGTGATCACTTCCCTTCCCCTGCTAGGGCAGCCCACACACAGTTAGAACACACTGAGGGAACACAGTTAACCCTTAGAGCGCCCCCTGCAGGTTAACCCCTTCACTGCCAATGGCATTTACACAGTAATCAGTGCATTTTTATAGCACTGATCGCTGTATAAATGCCAATGGTCCCAAAAAAGTGTCAAAATGGTCCGACATGTCCCAGAAATTAATTCTCATCATCCATAAACGTGACCACTTTTACGCAAACCAATCAATAAACGCCGATTGCGATTTTTTTTATCGCAAATATGAGGAAGAATATAAATCGGCCAAAACCGATGAAAAAAAATGTTTTATATCTTTTTTTTTTTGGATTTGTATTTTAGCAAAAAGTAAGAAATTTGGGTTTTTTTGCAAAATTATCGACGGGTTAGGGGGCGCAAATTACTTGCCTTGCCCCGGGTGCGGACAACCCACGCTACGCCACTGAGATGTAGACAAGGATCAGGAAATCTGCTCTCAGGTTTCCACCTCAGTTACAACAACTTTTCTCAACCAGTTTAAACCCACCATTTCAGCAGGTTCTCCACCTGGAAGTCACTCGTTCAAGCTATCACTTGCCTAATCCACATACAGTAGCTCAGTCCTACAAAAGTGATCCACTAACTCAAGACAACTGCAGAGGTTGGCACCACTATAAAAAGGTCTACACCAGTGGCGGCTGGTGAAATTTTAGGATGGGGGGCGCCGGACTCTGCCCTACCTTTTTGACCCCTCCTACTTCTCATAAGCCCCACCCCTTATAGTTTCCACCCCTTGTGTCAGTAGTATACAGCCCAGTATCACCAGCACTATATAGCAGTACACAGAATCACCATATATCAGTATACAGGGTCCCAGATAGCAGTATACAGGGTCGCAGATAGCAGTATACAGGGTCCCAGATAGCAGTATACAGGGTCCCAGATAGCAGTATACAGAATCACCATATATCAGTATACAGGGTCCCAGATAGCAGTATACAGGGTCCCAGATAGCAGTATACAGGGTCCCAGATAGCAGTATACAGGGGTCCCAGATAGCAGTATACAGGGGTCCCAGATAGCAGTATACAGAGCCCCAGATAGCAGTATACAGAATCACCATATATCAGTATACAGGGTCCCAGATAGCAGTATACAGGGTCCCAGATATGGTATACAGAGCCCCAGGTACCAGTATACAGGGTGCCAGGTAGAAGTATACAGGGCTCCCAGATAGCAGTATACAGGGGTCCCAGATAGCAGTATACAGGAGTCCCAGATAGCAGTATACAGGGGTCCCAGATAGGGTATACAGAGCCCCAGGTAGCAGTATATAGGGTGCCAGGTAGCAGTATACAGGGGTCCCAGATAGCAGTATTACAGGGGTCCCAGATAGCAGTATACAGGGTCCCAGATAGGGTATGCAGAGCCCCAGGTGCCAGTATAAAGGGTGCCAGGTAGCAGTATACAGGGTTCCAGGTAGCAGAATACAGGGGTCCCAGATAGCAGTATACAGGGCTCCCAGATAGCAGTATACAGGGGTCCCAGATAGCAGTATACAGAGCCCCAGGTAGCAGTATAAAGGGTGCCAGGTAGCAGTATACAGGGTGCCAGGTAGGGTATACAGGGGTCCCAGATAGCAGTATATAGGGGTCCCAGATAGGGTATACAGAGCCCCAGGTAGCAGTATATAGGGTGCTAGGTAGCAGTATACAGGGGTCCCAGATAGCAGTATACAGTGGTCCTAGATAGCAGTATACAGGGGTCCCAGATAGGGTATACAGAGCCCCAGGTACCAGTATAGAGGTTGCCAGGTAGCAGTATACAGGGCTCCCAGATAGGGTATACAGAGCCCCAGGTAGCAGTATACAGGGTGCCAGGTAGCCGTATACAGGGTGCCAGGTAGCAGTAAACAGGTGTCCCAAATAGCAGTATACAGGGCTCCCAGATAGCAGTATACAGGGCTCCCACATAGCAGTATGCAGGGGTCCCAGATAGCAGTATATAGGGTGCCAGGTAGCAGTATATAGGGCGCCAGGTAGGGTATACAGGGGTCCCAGATAGCAGTAGACAGGGGTCCCAGATAGCAGTATACAGAGCCCCAGGTAGCAGTATATAGGGTGCCATGTAGCAGTATATATAGTGCCAGGTAGTGTATACAGGGTGCCAGGTAGCAATATACAGGGTGCCAGGTAGGGTATACAGGGGTCCCAGATAGCAGTATACAGGGATCCCAGATAGCAGTATACAGAGCCCCAGGTAGCAGTATATAGGGTACCAGGTAGGGTATACAGGGTGCCAGGTAGCAGTGTATAGGATGCCAGGGAGGGTATACAGAGCCCCAGGTTGCAGTATACAAGGTGCCAGGTAGGGTATACAGAGTGCCAGGTAGCAGTATACAGGGTGCCAGGTAGGGTATACAGGGTGCCAGGTAGCAGTACACAGGGTGACAGGTAGGGTATACAGAACCCCAGGTAGCAGTATACAGGGTGCCAGGTAGAGTATACAGGGTGCCAGGTAGCAGTATACAGGGTGCCAGGTAGGGTATACAGGGTAACAGGTATCAGTATACAGGGTGCCAGGTAGAGTATACACGGTGCCAGATAGCAGTAAACAGGGTGCCAGGTAGGGTATACAGGGTGCCAGGTAGCAGTATACAGGGTGCCAGGTAGGGTATACAGGGTGCCAGGTAGCAGTATACAGGGTGCCAGGTAGGGTATACAGGGTACCAGGTAGCAGTATACAGGATGCCAGGTAGGGTATACAGGGTTCCAGATAGGGTATACAGGGTGCCAGATAGCAGTATACAGGGTGCCAGGTAGGGTATACAGGGGGCCAGATAGCAGTAGACAGGGGTCCCAGATAGCAGTATACAGAGCCCCAGGTAGCAGTATATAGGGTGCCATGTAGCAGTATATATAGTGCCAGGTAGTGTATACAGGGTGCCAGGTAGCAGTATACAGGGTGCCAGGTAGGGTATACAGGGTACCAGGTAGCAGTATACAGGATGCCAGGTAGGGTATACAGGGTTCCAGGTAGGGTATACAGGGTGCCAGATAGCAGTATACAGGGTGCCAGGTAGGGTATACAGGGGGCCAGATAGCAGTATACAGGGTGACAAGTAGGGTATACAGGGTGCCAGATAGCAGTATACAGGGTGTCAGATAGCAGTATACAGGGTGCCAGGTAGGGTATACAGGGTGCCAGATAGCATTATACAGGGTGCCAGGTAGGGTATACAGGGTGCCAGATAGCAGCATACAGGGTGCCAGGTAGGGTATACAGGGTGCCAGGTAGGGTATACAGGGTGCCAGATAGCAGTATACAGGGTGCCAGATAGCAGTATACAGGGCCACGGGTAGGGTATACAGTCACCAGCCTCAACAGCCACCCCCCAACCCCCCCCCCGAGGTCGGGACAAGTCCTGCACTTACCCCGTGTAATAGGCAGGCTCAGGCTGGCAGTGTTGCAGAGATCGGCATATGGAAAAGCGGGCTGAGAGATGCAGAGGCAGCGCTAGCGGAGAGCATGCTGACACTCAGTGTGCTCGGAAGTCCCGGGGAGTCCTGTGCCTGCGTGAGTAATCACACAGGCAGCACGTCCACCTTAGTCCCGCCCCCGCCAACAGCAGCCAATAACAGAGAGTCATTGGCTCTGATGGCTCAGGGCAGCCAATCAGCCTATGTGTGTGCACTTGTTCAGTGCACACAGATAGTTTTTAATGGCTGACCAATCGGCTCACTACTTGCTGTCAGCTGACAGCAAGGAGCCGAGGTAAAAAAAAAAAAGAAAAGTCAATGTACCGGCGCCTCCTGTAGGGGGGCCGGGCTGACATTTTTCTTTTTTTCTCCTTCTCAGCGGCGAGGAGGCGGCGCCCAAGTGCCCCATATGCAACAGCCACCGCTGATCTACACAGTAGTAGAGTTGAGCGGACACCTGGATGTTCGGGTTCGTCTGGTTCTGCCGAACTTCACGGAAAAGTTTGGGCTCGGTACCGAACTTGACCCGAACTTGACCCCGGACCCCATTGAAGTCAATGGTGACCCGAACCTTTGGGCACAAAAATGGCTGTAAAAAAGTCCTGGAAAGGGCTAGAGGGCTGCAAAAGGAAGCAAAATGGGAGTAAGAGTAGGACAAGTGCCCTACAAACAAATGTGGATAGGGAAATAACTTAAAATCACATAAAAAAAATAAAAATGGGAGGAGGAGGTGGATGTGGAGTAGGAGCCTAGAGGTTGACTAGGCCGTGACCGTGGCAGTGTAGGTGGAAGTGGCGGTGGTGGAGGAGGAGGAGGAGGAAGAGGAGGTAGCCAACACTGTTATTTGTTTTGTTTTTTTTTTCTAATTGGGGTAGCCCCCAAAATATTGAGACATATTAAAAAAAATATGCCAGGTAGCAGTATATAGGATGCCAGGTAGGGTATACAAAAAAAATATGCCAGGTAGCAGTATATAGGATGCCAGGTAGGGTATACAGAGCCCCAGGTTGCAGTATACAAGGTGCCAGGTAGGGTATAGAGAGTGCCAGGTAGCAACACTGTCAACACTGTTATTTGTTTTTTTTTTTTTATTGGGGTAGCCCCCAAAATATTGAGACATATTAAAAAAACAAGTATACCAATGGCTGTGTGAGGCCGGTCTAAATGTCTATTCTGCACAAGGTACAGACAAGTCTTGTGGGATCCATGCCTGGTTCATTTTAATAAACGTTAGCTTGTCCACATTGGCTGTGCACAGGCGGCTGCGCTTGTCTGTGATAACCCCCCCGCCGTGCTAAACACACCTTCAGACAATACACTGGCTGCAGGGCAGGCCAGCACCTCCAAGGCACAAAGGGCAAGCTCAGGCCATGTGCCCAATTTGGAGACCCAGAAGTTGAATGGGGCAGTCAGTACGTGTAGGCGTGTGCACACATACTGTTCCACCATGTTGCTGAAATGCTGCCTCCTGCTAAGACGTTGCTGGTGGTGCTGTTTGTTGTGGCGTGCTGCTGACAAAGCTTTTCCACATTTCGGCCATGCTAACCCTGCCTTCTGAGGTGCTGGCGGTGCCACAGCTGCGTTGGCGACCTCTTCCTCCTCCTCCGCCTTCGCCTTGTGGTTCCACAGAGCCCCCTGTGTCATTTGGGAATGCCCTCAGCAGCGCATCTACCAGCGTGCGCTGGTAGTCGCACATCTTCCGATCACGTTCCAGTGAGGGAATTAAGGACGGCACGTTGTCCTTGTAACGGGGATACAGCAGGGTGGCCACCCAGTAATCAGCACAAGTTAAAATGTGGGCAACTTGGCTGTCGTTGAGCAGGCACTGCAGCATGTAGTCGCTCATGTGTGCCAGGCTGCTCACAGGCAAAGACAAGCTGTCCTCTGTGGGAGGTGTATCACCTGTGCCCTCCGTATCCCCCCAGCCACGCTCCAGTGATGCCCAGGAGCTGCGTTGGATGCCACCCTGCTGTGAACACGGTTCCTCCTCCTCATCATCTTCCTCATCCTCCTCATCCTCCAGAACTGTGCCCTGGTTTGAAAATTTTTACCTGGCATATGCTGGTCCAGGAAACCACCCTCCGAGCCACTTGTGAATGACTGGTCTGATAACCGTGGAAATGACCCCTCTTCCTCCTGTGCCACATCCTCTTCCATCATCGCCCAAAGTGTTTTATCAAGGAGACATAGAAGTGGGATAGTAACACTGAGAACAGCGTCATCGGCACTGGCCATGTTGGTGGAGTACTCGAAACACCGCAATATGGTACACTCGTTGGTGGTGAAGTGGTGCTGTCCTGCAGAGTGACTGACCCGTGCGTGCTGCAGCTGAAACTCCACTATTGCCTGCTGCTGCTCGCACAGTCTCTCCAGCATGTGCAAGGTGGAGTTCCACCTTGTGGGCACGTAGCATAGGAGGCGGTGAGCGGGAAGGCCGAAGTTCCGCTGCAGTGCAGACAGGCGAAACGGCGCCAAACGGGCCTATTTAAACCTGGAGACCCTGGAGACAAGTGCTGCTCGTTCTACAGCGTTCCCGACCTGTGAGCCCCAGCCTCTGATACCTGTTCCCGTGTTGTTCTGCCTCCTGTTTGACCCGGCTTGTCCCGACCTGTTGTCTGTTACCTGCTCCGACCCCGGCTACCCACGACCATCCGATTGCCTGCTCCTGTGTACCTTTGCTGCCCGCCCGTGTAACGAACCTTGCTTGGACTCTGACTACTCTTTTGCCTGATCCTTTGTACCTTCTTGCCTGCCCGTTGCCGACCCAGCCTGAACGACCATCCTTCTACCTGCACGCCTCCTGGAGCTTCGCTACATCATTGGTGACCCTCCAGCC
>BLSH010249480.1:138373-152933 GCA_018402905.1 Glandirana rugosa
GGTACACGCGGTGGTAGTGGTTCGTAAAGGTGTGCCGGGGTACCTTCGAATGTCGAGAGGTAGAGGGTTTGTGACCTCTCTTTCTCCTTCATGGGGGGATGGGTGGGCGCTAGGGACCGGGACTTACGGTCGTAAAGTTTTAAGGACCGGAAATTTTACGACAGTAAGACAGACCACCTTTGCCTGTCAAAATTTTTGGACTACCGCCACCGACAGGGTGTCATGTACCGCACTCTTGGGCCTCTGTCCCCACTACCAGGGGTCCTTGAATCGGGTGCGCAAGAGCGGTTGTTCCCTGCACAAGACAGACTCCACCGTCAGGTACGTGACAGAAGGGATGGCTCGCCTGGAAAAGTAGTGGCGGTTGGGAACCATGTACTGTGGGACAGCCACCGCCATCAGGTTTTTAAAACTGTCCGTTTCCACCAGACAGAATGACAGCATTTTAAAGGCCAGGAATTTTGAAATGCTGGCATTCAGGGCCAGGGATCGCGGGTGGGTAGGGGGGTACTTCCTCTTTCTCTCCAGTGTTTGGGAGATGGAGAGCTGTAAGCTTCCATGGGGCCGTGTGGAAATGCTTGGTGATGGTGGCGCACATGGTGGTGTTGCTGTCACATGCTCTGTTTGCTGGGTGGCAGGTGACACTGGCACTGTAGAGGTGGAGGAAGAGGCCGAGGCAGCAGCAGAAGAGGAAGCAGGAGGAGGCCGAGACCTTTCTTGGATTTTGAGGTACTTATTCCACTGCAGCAAGTGCTTTGAATTTAGATGCCTGGTCATGCAGGTTGTGCTCAGGTTTAGAACATTTATGCCTCGCTTCAGGCTCTCATTGCACAGCGTGCAAACCACTCGTGTCTTGTAGTCAGCACATTGTCTGAAGAACTGCCACCCCGGGGAACGCCTTTGAGCTGCCTTTGGTGTGCTAGGTCCCTGGGTGAGGTGGGTAGTAGCAGGCGTACTGTCTAGGGGATGCTCGCTCCACTTTTGCAACCTGCTTCCTCTTTTGCTGTGTTGGTGCCTCTGTGCGACCACCACCTCTTCCTCCAAACTGCACAAGTCACTCGCATGACCCTCATTCCATGTGGGGTCTAGGACCTCATCATCCTCCTCCTCCACATCATCTTCCATCCACCCTTCACCATTGCCCTCCTTGTCAGTCTGCACACTGTGGAAAGCTGCAGCAGTTGGCACCTGTGTTTCGTCATCATCAGAGACGTGCTGCGCTGGTGTTTCCATGTCCTCATCCTGCAACAGAAGTGGTTGGGCATCGGTGCACTCAATGTCTTTCACTTCTGGGGCAGGGCTATGTGGATGGCCCACGGAAAGCAAACCAGGAGAGTCATCAAAAAGCAAAGAGACTGTTGCAGGACTTGGGGCTCAGACTGCTTGGCTGATTTACAAGGGGCTGAGGTGAAAGACAGATGGCCATGGGGTTCAGGTGCCAACTCTGAGCTTTCATCAAGGGACCGGGTGGGAGACAATGTGAAGGAACTGGAGGCATTGTCAGCCACCCAATCTACTATCGCCTGTACTTGTTCTGGCCTCACCATCCATTGAGCGGCATTCGGGCCTACCATATAACGTTGAAGGTTGAGTCGGCTACTCGCAAATGAAGAACGTGTTTCACTTGTGCGTGTAGCTGGCACAAATCGACCACGTCCTCTCCTTGCAACAGGAACTTCACCAACACCACCAACACCAGCAGCATCAGCAGCACCACGACCACGACCATGTCTGTTATTTGACGCTCTCCTCATTCTGGCCACAAATGTACTATGTAGCACTATTTATTAATACAAAAAGAAAACAACAACGTAGACGCACTTTTTATTTTTGTGCAAGAAATGCACCGCTCACACCAACAGCAGGAACCTCTACCTACACAAGTATGATATGATTTTGGAACAATAATCTGTCCCTCACAGGAGCAGCAGGAACCTCTCCCTCTAGCAGTATGTGATGATTTTCAAACAATAATCTGTCCCTCAGAGCACCAGCAGGAACCTCTCCCTATAGCACTAGGAGATGATTTTAGAACAATAATCTGTCCCTCGCAGGAGAAACAGGAACCTCTCCCTTTAGCAGTATGTGATGATTTTAGAACAATAATCTGTCCCTCACAGCACCAGCAGGAACCTCTCCCTCTAGCAGTATGTGATGATTTGAGAACAATAATCTGTCCCTCACAGCACCAGCAGGAACCTCTCCCTATAGAACTAGGAGATGATTTTAGAACAATAATCTGTCCCTCACAGCACCAGCAGGAACCTCTCCCTGTAGAACTAGGAGATGATTTTAGAACAATAATCTGTCCCTCACAGCACCAGCAGGAACCTCTGCCTATAGAACTAGGAGATGATTTTAGAACAATAATCTGTCCCTCGCAGCACCAGCAGGAACCTCTCCCTCCAGCAGTATGTGATGATTTGAGAACAATAATCTGTCTCTCACAGCACCAGAAGGAACCTCTCCCTATAGAACTAAGAGATGATTTTAGAACAATAATCTGTCCCTCACAGCACCAGCAGGAACCTCTCCCTATAGCAGTATGTGATGATTTTAGAACAATAATCTGTCCCTCACAGCACCAACAGGAACCTCTCCCTCTAGCAGTATGTGATGATTTTAAAACAATAATCTGTCCCTCACAGCACCAGCAGGAACCTCTCCCTCTAGTAGTATGTGATGATTTTAGAACAATAATCTGTCCCTCACAGCACCAGCAGGAACCTCTCCTTCTAGCAGTATGTGACAATTTTAGAACAATAATCTGTCCCTTACAGCACCAGCAGGAACCTCTCCCTATAGAACTAGCACAGGATTTTAGAACAATAATCGGTCCCTCACAGCACCAGCAGGAACCTCTCTCTCTAGCAGTATGCAATGATTTTAGAACAATAATCTGTCCCTCACAGCACCAGCAGGAACCTCTCCCTCTAGCAGTATGTGATGATTTGAGAACAATAATCTGTCCCTCAAAGCACCAGCAGGAACCTCTCCCTCTAGCAGTATGTGATGATTTTAGAACAATAATCTGTCCCTCACAGCATCAGCAGGAACCTCTCCCTCTAGCAGTATGTGATGATTTTAGAACAATAATCTGTCCCTCACAGCACCAGCAGGAACCTCTCCCTCTAGCAGTATGTGATGATTTTAGAACAATAATCTGTCCCTTACAGACCAGCAGGAACCTCTCCCTATAGAACTAGGAGATGATTTGAGAACAATAATCTGTCTCTCACAGCACCAGCAGGAACCTCTCCCTATAGAACTAGGAGATGATTTTAGAACAATAATCTGTCCCTTACAGCACCAGAAGGAACCTCTCCCTATAGCAGTAGGAGATGATTTTAGAACAATAATCTGTCCCTTACAGCACCAACAGGAACCTCTGCCTATAGAACTAGGAGATGATTTGAGAAAAATAATCTGACCCTCACAGCACCAGCAGGAACCTCTGCCTATAGAACTAGGAGATGATTTTAGAGCAATAATCTGTCCCTTACAGCACCAGCAGGAACCTCTCCCTATAGCAGTAGGAGTTGATTTTAGAACAATAATCTGTCCCTTACAGCACCAGCAGGAACCTCTCCCTATAGAAGTAGGAGATGATTTTAGAACAATAATCTGTCCCTCACAGCACCAGCAGGAACCTCTCCCTCTAGCAGTATGCGATGATTTTAGAACAATAATCTGTCCCTTACAGCACCAGCAGGAACCTCTTCCTATAGAACTAGGAGATGATTTTAGAACAATAATCTGTCCTTCACAGGATCAGCAAGAACCTCTCCCTCTAGCAGTATGTGATGATTTTAGAACAATAAACTGTCCCTCACAGCACCAGCAGGAACCTCTCCCTATAGAACTAGGAGATGATTTTAGAACAATAATCTGTCCCTTACAGCACCAGCAGGAACCTCTCCCTATAGCAGTATGTGATGATTTTAGAACAATAATCTGTCCCTCACTGCACCAGCAGGAACCTCTCCCTATAGCAGTAGGATATGATTTTAGAACAATAATCTGTCCCTCACAGCACCAGTAAACTGTACCTAATCCAGTATCAGATGGTTTTAGAACTTTAAGCTTTCCCCTCACAGCACCGCCAGGAACCTTTCTGTAATACAGGATGAGATGATTTTAGAACAATAATCTGTCCCTCACAGCACCAGTAAACTGTACCTAGTCCAGTATCAGATGGTTTTAGAACTCTAAGCTTTCCCCTCACAGCACCGCCAGGAACCTTTCTGTAATACAGGATGAGATGATATTAGATCAGTAATCTATACCTCACAGAAATAGTAAACTGTACCTAGTCCAGTATCAGATCGTTTTTGAAGGCTAAGCTTTCCCCTCACAGCACCGCCAGGAACCTCTCTGTAATGCAGGATGAGATGATATTAGATCGGTAATCTATCCCTCACAGCAGTAGTAAACTCTACCTAGTCCAGTATCAGATCGTTTTAGAACGCTAAGCTTTCCCCTCACAGCACCGCCAGGAATCTGTCTGTAATGCAGGATGAGATCATATTAGATCGGCAATCTATCCCTCACAGCGCCGGCAGCATGCTCTCCCTACACTAGCCTGAGACGATGTGACACGCGGCATACGTGACTCCAGCTCATATAGGGGCTGGGTCACATGATGCACTAGCCTATCACAGCCATGCCATTAGTTGGCATAGCTGTGATGGCTTCTAAGGGCAAACAAGTGAAACGGTTGTTGATTGGCTGCCCTGCAGCTATAGAAAAGGCGCCAAAAATAGTCTGGGTCACATGATGCACTGGCCAATCACAGCCATGCCATTAGTAGGTATGGCTGTGATGGCTTCTATGGGCAAACGAGTAAAACGCTTGTTGATTGGCGGCCCTGCAGCTATAGAAAAGGCGCGCAAAATACCCGAATACCGAATCCGGACTTTTTTTGCAAATGTCCGGGTTCGGGGCACGGACACCCCTAAGTCCGGTACAGACCCGAACTTTACAGTGCGGGTTCGCTCAACTCTACACAGTAGTTGACCTAGAACAATCTAAAAGTAGGATAATCTCTGCTGTACAGAGAGAAGTCTTTGCCAAAGAAATTAACTGCATTGGCAACCAGAAACCTGTTCCTAAAGACAGTGTTTTAAGGAAGCTTAATCCAATCCTTGATGTAAATGTCCTGTTGAGAGTAGGAGGCCGTTTGAAAGAAGGCAAGCTAGAGTTTTCAGAGAAACATCCTTTAGTGATTCCAGGTCACCATCATATTGCCTACTTACTCATTCAACACTACCTTGACCAAACAAAACACCAGGGTCAACTGTTTACTGAAGGAGCTTTACGAGCTGCTGGATTGTGGATAGTTGGAGCTAAGAGATGTGTGAGCAGGTTCCTTTTCTCCTTCTCCTTTTGGGCTGGAGAACCCCTTCCTCCCTCATTACCTCTAATCAGTGTCCACATGATCCATGGGATGAGTCCTCTGGTCTCCCATAAAGAGGAACGTTTGCTTCCATGGTTTAAGAGATAGGATTATTCACTCTAAGTTTAGTGTAGGACTCACTGAAAAATTGGGGTACTTTGATGAAGTCAGTGGACTTAAGCACTTCATGGCCATTTAGTGTGACGTCACATCCCCATATTGTTGCATTTTTTGCTATATATGTTTAGATGCTTTTAAATAGCCCTGCAGGAGTAAGTGTCATGTGTGCGCTGTAATATGTATTTTTTTGTGTGTCAGGGAATTTCTGTGAGTAAGCTGGCTTGGATCAAATGTGCTCACACGCCAAGGAATGCGAGAACACGTGAGTACATCTACAATCAATGTTGGAGCCAGATGGCCTATTTAAACAATGTCTTGTTCCAGTGTCAGTGCTGACTGGTCTTCAGCTGTTTTCTGTATCCTACTTGCATCCTGTGTATGACTACTGTTACCGACCTGAACTTGGATCCCGTGTATACATCTGCTCACCTGTCCCTGACCTAGGTTCTGTTGATGACTTTGATCCTGCCTATGCCTCTGTACCTTGTTGCCTACCTGCTTTCGAACTCAGCTACCCCTGTGGCCATGATTCTGTCTTTGATCTAGCTCTGCTTTGCTTCAGAGTGCTTGCACTGGCTGTCATCTGTGCCTGTTCCCAGAGGCGTAACTAGAACCTTCAGGGCCCCGGTGCAAGAAATTATGAAAGGCCCCCCTGACCCCTGGCCAGGGCCCTTCCCTCTTCCCACTGATCCTGGGGCCCTTTGCTCCCATCACGGTCCCACCGAATAAACGAATAGCTGTGTACCAAGCCTCCCATTCATTCAGAAACAGAAGTATAGTAAAAACAATTTACTATGCTTCAGTTATGAGTGAACCAATTGGTACCAATCACTGACTCTGTCCATTCAGAAAAGGAAGGAGTCAGTAAATTACAAATTTACCGACCCGTTCCCATCTCTCCATCATGACACATCTTCTACAGTAGCTGGCAGGAGAGGGGAGGGGGGAAGACAGAAGCTCTGTTGTGGGGGGGAGGGGGGGGGGATCAGGGAAGCACACAGGGACCCTGGGAATAGCAGAAGACAAGTAAACTGGATAGGAGGGGTGGCATATAGAGGAACCAATCTCCTCCATTAGATTGGTTCCTCTAAATGCTGCCCCTTCCATCCCTCCTATCCAGGTGTACAAGGGAGACACACGGGCCCCCTGGAGCACAGGGGCCCGGTTGTATTGCAACCCCCATAGTTACGCCCCTGCCTGTTCCAACCACCGCTGTGTGTTCCTGCCACAAGCCTGCTGGGAGCTCTGACAAGCCACATTTCCAGAACCTGCAGTGCATATGGAGTGAGTGCCCCTTTAGCCTCCGCTGGTCCATGCTGCACAGCTTCTGTTCCTGACCTGATGTCCTGCCAGACCTATTGAGCCTTCAACTCTACTTGTGTTCCTCCTGTCCCTTGGCACTATCTACTTCACGATCAGTGGGGCCTGGGCTGGAAATACAAGAGAGGCCAACCTCATTAATTCAGTCACCTATCAGGTACGTGACAGCGCGTTTGCGTTTCCTTTTTCTAATCCCACCTTATACATGCTGGCACTAACAGTAACCGTTATCAAGCTCTAATGTAGCTATTTTATCTTTATTATTTATTTTTATTAACACTATTTTTTTCTCGTTCAACTAGAGAGCCTCCTTTCTTACAGAGGGAAAAGAGATACAAGGA
Source organism: Glandirana rugosa (assembly GCA_018402905.1). NCBI lineage: Eukaryota > Metazoa > Chordata > Amphibia > Anura > Ranidae > Glandirana > Glandirana rugosa. Next base: position 145,550 of record BLSH010249480.1, read on the forward strand.
GGAGGTATTGTAATGTATTCCTTTACTTCCAAGCATGCGTGGTCTTGGACTGATTTTTTTCGGACAAATACTGTACTGATTAAAGAAAAAAAAATTTGTTCTGGTATGGTATTAGAACAATTTTCGTGTTTGTCCCATCGGATAATTTTGGATGAACTGTTGTGATAGGCAGATTATAGTAGGATCACTTTGAAAGCGGTATTTTTCGTCAGATTTTCTCATTGTGTGTGTAATAGACATTAGACCAGGAGCTGTTGGTGACAGCATAATCTCTGTGCTGGGGGCACACAATAGAACGGACTGCCAGCACAAAGGTACATCTTTGTGATGTAGCACAGCATAAGATACAGTTTGTGCTGCTAAATATATTCTTACCACCAGTGGAAGGATTTAAACAAATAAAGATTGTGTTTAATTGTGTCAGATCTGTGTACAGTGTACTCTATTTTCTATCTTAAAATAACATTTAAGGAAAATATTTTAATAACCTAGAACTGTTTCAGGACTACTTTATAAGGCATTTCAATAAGCAATTATAATGTGTGAAAACCTGAGAATCGATATTAGACCAACTACTCTAAACAAATAAAATTTTACTGACTCTGCACATCATCATTGCTTATTTCACTGTTCCTGAATACACCCTGAACAATTTACTATGCATTCTGCAATATGTTGGAGGGCATAGTTTGTGTGAAATAAAGCAACTCAGACAGCATAAAAATCAAAAGCTGCTAGAGACCCAGTAATTATTTATTAAGTCTGGTAGGCATCATACCCAGAGGCCAAAAAAAAAAAAGGTTGTCAACAATATCTACCTTGTATAAAATATAGAGTGACAGGCAAAACCTGACATCAGCAAAACAAATCTGTTTTAGAGCAAATATCCCCCATAATGTCCTGAAAATCGACCCACCCCCTACAAACAGTGAATCAACTATTTGGTGTCCTGCAATAGTACTGTATATAAGTAAATCCTATCAATATGAGTATAGTCTATTATCATTTCTGTGACACTGTACTGCATGTCTCAGTGGTCCCACTAGATCCTGATTATCTCCCAGGCTCTATCTTAAAGTGATATTAAAGCTTTGTTTTTGTTATTTAATTAGCAAACATGTTATACTTACCTGCTCTGTGCAGAGCAGCCCCGATCCTCTTCTTCGCTGGTCCCCCACCAGCTCTCCTGGCCTTGACCAGTGCCCCCATTAGCAAGCCGCTTGCTATGGGGGTACTGGTGCAGGCTTGCTCCCAAACCCTGTTCTATGTGTCCATAAGACACATAGAGGTTGATTTACGAAAGGCAAATATACTGTGCACTACAAGTGCAGTTGCTCTAGATCTGAGGGGAAGCTCTGAAATGAGGGGAAGCTCTGATGATTTTTATCATCCAATCATGTGCATGCAAAAATGCAGTTCTAGATCTAGAAAAACTGCACTTGCGGTGCACAGACGATTTTTCTTTACTAAATCATCCCCACAGAGCCGTGGCTCGGGCCCGCAGACTGCTCTCTTCTCATTGGCTCACTGGCTGTAGTTGACAGCAGAGGGAGCCAATGGCTCCCACTGTTGTGCCTCAGCCAATGAGAAGAGAAAGACCCGGGACAGCCGAGGCTCCCATAGACATTACTGGATCAAGAGTAATCTCAGGTGAGTATTATGGGGGTGTGGAGGAGCAGCACATAGAAGGTTTTTACCTTTATGCATAGAATGCATGAAGGTAAAAAACCTTTGGCCTTTTACAAACACTTTGAAGTGTATCTAAAATCTAAGCTTTTTTGTGCTTGATAGAGTAATGAAGGGTTATCAACAATGTCAGGTTAGTTATTTATGTATTCATGTTGTGCTGCCTGTGTCCCCGTTGATGAGATTCACCCTCTTTATTTGTCCCAGTGACCAATGTCACCTTAACAGGAAGTGATGGGAAATCCAACTGGTATTGTTTTCCCTGGAACAGTTGAGGCAAAATCATCCAATGAAGGACACTTCTTGCTGTGAAATCTGTCTAAGAGAATCTCTCTTTTCTTTGGAGAGATTTATTCTCACTTCTTGATGTAAGAGTATATTTCCCCACAGACAGCCAAAAGAACTCCAAAAGGAACTACATGAGCTAAACGAATTGCTTTCAACCACAACTTCTTTTTTAAAATGGAAGCCAAGATGTGACCTAAAAACCATTACCAACCTAAATGCACATAATATACTGTAACTGGATACTAATATTTATAGGTAAAGTTGATCCAGGGAATATCCGATTGCCTCTTGGTGGATCAGGAAGGATTTTTTTCCCCTGCCGGATAAACGGGATCATGCTTTATTGGGTTTCTTTGCTTTCCTCTGGAACAACTGTAGGTATAGGATAGTGTATATTGAGGTTTTCGATTTGTGTGTTTGGGCTTTTTTGTTTTTGCTTTTTTACATTCTGGTTGAACTGGATGGACTTTTTTTAAACTGTAACACACACGTGTATATATATATATATATATGTATATACACACACACATCAAATTCTGGCTACAGATCAATATTTTAAAAGTTTAGGCACAATAATAAGGGATAGGGATTCCTACAGATAAATATGTGCCTTGACCTCTAAGTTAATGCCTCTGATGCTAGTATCAGTGGCTCCCTTCATTCTGGGTTGCACATATTTGTAGATGGGATGGCAGACTTGTGCTTACAGAATAAGCAATAAAAGTGGGGCAACCTAAAGTACAGATTTTGTAAGCACTGCCTTGTGTACATGTAATATTTTATGATCCATAAGGGTCAGGGTTACTCATCACAATGGACACTCCAAAGGACTTTAGGGCTTAGTTCTCCTTAAATACAAGCCATTTCCTTGCATGCATGCTTTCTAATTAAAATCAGCATGCGTTGCATGAGCAGCTCTATAAACATTTGGTGCTCAATGTCTGGGTTCTTTGACGTGACCGCCCTCTTTGATTACCCACGACCCCCTGTGAGTTTCTGAGTTTGCCCCCTGTCTCTGACCCCTGAAGCGAATTGCAGTTTTTCTGATTCTTTTTGGTCTATTACGCTTATTACCACCATGTTATCACCTGAAAAAGGCTATTAATTAGTCAAAACACGTTGGGTGTTTTGGTGGCCACATATAGTTAATGTTTATGAGTCTCTTGTACCCTATTGCGCAGTAGACCAGGAATCGGACTGTATATACTAGGTCTTATAATTTTAAATTTGTATGTGATTGTGTTTATATGTTGGATAAAAGTTTTTCTATTTTTATATAAAGACTCAAATTCTGTGTTTTTTGTATTCTATTGCTGCAACAAAATCCCATGGAAGATGCCCTTTTCTTTATTTTATGACCTTATACAGGTCAATGTGTACTTGTCCTCATCCACAGCACTAAGTGTCATTTCTATCTGCTGCTTTGTTCCTCTGCTATAAGCATGAGTCACTTCTGACAAGGTTTTCTGACACCCAGAGAAAAAAGGTGACAGGGCAGAGACCCCCAGCTGATTAACAGCCTCGGCTCTGTTCCTGTGTGCTGATTGTGCGTAAATTCTGTACTTTGAATGGACATAGATAAACAGGTACAATTTATGTAGAAGGATTTGTTTAATCTCTGTGCATCACCTAGGGTTGCCATCTGTCCAGGATTCACCCAGACAGTTCGGGTTTTGAATCATGTGTCCGGGTTTCAGACTGCCTGCAACCCAGACATTATTCAGACCAGACTATGGCTTCCCAGCAGGGTTGTTGGCTGCAGTTGTCTAAGCCGAGAGTGTCTGTTACACTCTCGTTCACACTGCCCAAAGCCAGCACTAACAGACCCCCCACACATAGACATGAGAGGAGAGAGGGCTCAATCTGCTCCTCTTCCTCTCACCCCTCTGTGTCTGCCCACAATCCAATCCCCGACGCTGTGCCACGGGAAATTTGAAGCCCAGCAGCCACAGATACATCTGGATAAGAGGTGCTGACTGCCAAGGGGTTAGTAAACTCACCATCCATTCCTGTCTGTGACCGAAGTCTCTCCCTCCCCCTTCTCTCTCCTGCCTCTGAGTAAGTACACTAAGGTAAATAAGGGTTCTCAGAGCACCCCTTACATCAAAGTTCCCCTTTACACCAGAGACAGTAGTGTACCCCCTTACATCACAGTCCTCTCCATACATCAGAGTTCTCACTGTTCCCCCTTAAATCAGGGTTCTCACAGCTTACCTTATGTAAGAGTCCCCAGACTTCTGCCTTGCATCAGAGTCTGCAGAGTCCCCCTTTACAGCGTAAGGGAATTCTGTGAGTTCAGATGTAAAAGGGGAGCTCTGCGGATTGAGATGTAAAAGGGGAACTCTGTGAATTCAGATGTAAAGGGGAACTCTGTGGACTCTGATGTAAAAGGGGACTCTTATGATTAACTTCATGATGATTACAAATGTTCTTTAATGGCAAAATATATGTATAACTTATATTATAAAAAAAAATGGTGTGCGCCACTAAAATGTTCGGGTTTGACTTGAAGAAAAGGTGGCAACCCTAGTATCACCTGAGGCCAGGCACTTCACTGGGTATATGGAAGGGTTTACAGCCACTTCAAGTATTCCCATTTACACTGCTGGTTCCTAATTTTTCCTGGTTATATTGACCTCTCTGTCTCATTTGTAAAACAGTATAATTCTAAGTGGATGCAATTAATGCAGAACAATCACTGGAGGGCCCACGTTACACTCTGGTTATTGTAGAGTGGAACTAGCAATATCTGCTATGCATTCAGCAATGCAGGTGAAAGTGTCTTGCACTATCTAGTTTGAATGTTGTTCTCCTATAAACTTTAACTTACCGTGATGTCAGATTTTCCTGAGTCATGACTCTTAGAATAATGAAATAAGAACTGTGCAGAAAAGAAATTAAAATGCTATTTTACTTCAAAAAAAGCTCAAGGACAATAAAATCTTAATATTCTTAGTGTGGAACACAGTACTCACCCTTTTTGAGTCGCCTTTCTCTTCTGAACCCTGTAAACATCAAAGAGTGAAGGATTTAACAAAATATGTTCCGTGCATTGATTCTGAAAGCAGGCTATTAAAGTGTAATTAAGTATTTTTTTGCACTTTGCTCCATTCATCACAGTTGCAGCCATAATATTACAAACTAAAGTTTTCCAATTAAAGTGTGTGTATAGCCAAAACTGGCGAGATTTACCATCGCTTACTGTTATGCAGAAGCAACAGAAAATGAGAGAAAATCTACCTAAAGTTAGGGAAACTTTTATCTAAGACAGTTGTTACCATTTAATGGTTTACCCTCACCTTGTTCTGGATTTCCCCTACTTTCTCTTTCTGAGAAGACCCCAGTCTGGGGGGGGGGGGGGTGACCTTGAGGCCTGGAGGTTCGGGTGCAGCCAGGAGTGGAGGTGATTCCTGGAGTCGCACAAAGGAACCGGAGAGCAGCAGAGGTGCTACTGAGAGACATTAAAGTGGTCCACTGGAGTCAGTGAGTGACAAACCCTGGGAGCTGGAAGAGAAAGGCTGGAGCAGGCTGGGAGAGGAATAGTGGACAGTCTGTGAAGCCTTGGGTGCCAGTCAGGGGAAGGAGAGTCACTGTAAGGAAAGCAGGTCGGTGGGACCTGGAAGAGGGATGGGCTAGGAGTTGTGGTCCGTCAAAGGCCCGGCTAGCACCAACATACTAAGCTACGCTTTGAGGCAGGCCCGGACTGGGACACAAAAAAGGCCTGGGCATTTTAGACTGAGCAGCCAATTTTTCCAGGGACCGGTGAAGGGTTGTGGGGGGGGGGGGGTTGGTAGGCATTCGTGGGGTGGCTAGTGTCCGTCCTCCACAATGTAATGTGCAGATCTCCAGCTCCTCCTACCCCCTGCTCCCTTACATCAGAGTCCACACAGGGCCCCCAGTTACATCAGAGTCCACACAGGGCCCCCAGTTACATCAGAGTCCGCACAGGGCCCCCAGTTACATCAGAGTCCGCACAGACCCCCCTTACATCAGAGTCCACACAGACCCCCCTTGCATCAGAGTCCACACAGACCCGCCCTTACATCAGAGTCTGCACAGGGCCCCCAGTTACATCAGAGTCTGCACAGGGCCCCCAGTTGCATCAGAGTCCGTACAGGGCCCCCAGTTACATCAGAGTCTGCACAGGGCCCCCAGTTACATCAGAGTCTGCACAGGGACCCACCTTACATCAGAGTCCGCACAGGGCCCCCAGTTACACCAGATTCTGCACAGGGACCCCCTTACATCAGAGTCTGCACAGGGACCCCCTTACATCAGAGTCTGCACAGGGACCCCCTTACATCAGAGTCTACACAGGGACTCCCCCCCTTACATCAGAGTCTGCACAGAGCTCCCAGTTACATCAGAGTCTGCACAGGGACCCCCCCTTACATCAGAGTCTGCACAGGGACCCCCCCTTACATCAGAGTCTGCACAGGGACCCCCCCTTACATCAGAGTCTGCACAAAACCCCCAGTTACATCAGAGTCTGCACAGGGACCTCCCTTACATCAGAGTCTGCACAGGAACCCCTCCTTACATCAGAGTCTGCACAGGGACCCTCCAAATTAGTTTTAGACAGTGGGAGGCAGAAGAAATGGCAGAAGAAAGGATGAGCTGAGCTTACTCACCCCAGGATGGAGATTCATGCACAGGCTGCAGCTTTCCTCTTTTGGGTTCAATATTCCCACCCACACATCCCCAAAGAGTGTGGGCGGGGAAGACACAGGAGTAGGGGGCAGGAGGAGCAGTCCGTCCGAGGCCGAGCAGAGATCGCTGAGGCTGAGCTGTGTGTGAGGAAGACACAGCTCAGGCTCAGCCCATGCAGCTGTTCCGCTGGAGGAGACACAGGCACGGCCGCATAGCGATAGGTGAGTGGCGGCGACGGCATGTGTTAACCCTGTCCGCGCCGCGGTCGCCACTTACCTCCCACTATGCGGCCTGGACATCAAGAGGCCATGCAGTCGGCGGCCCCCCGCCCACCGGGCAAATGCCCGGTCTGCCCTATGGCCAGTCCGGGCCTGCTTTGAGGGGTCCAAGACCCTAGCCTGTAACGGGTGGTTCGGCGGCCCTGCTGGCAGTTTGCAGGCCTTACCATGTGCTAGCTGTGGTGAAGAGAAGAGTTATGTGAGCCTGATAAATTTCCCTTCAATGAAGAACACTTCTTTTTAGTCTGTCGCTTTTCATATTGCCGCTAATGCTTGCACATCTGCTATTCACACACATGTGTTCTGCAATGTGTGTGAATAGCAGATGTGCAAGCATTAGCGGCAATATGAAAAGCGACAGACTAAAAAGAAGTGTTCTTCATTGAAGATTCTTCAATGAAGAACACTTCTTTTTAGTCTGTCGCTTTTCATATTGCCGCGAATGCTTGCACATCTGCTATTCACACACATTACAGAACACC
>BLSH010249480.1:154027-242805 GCA_018402905.1 Glandirana rugosa
CGTAACGACGTCTCCAACTTCCCCACCCCCCAGTCGGACAGTCACGAATCTGGTACACGGTGTGTGACGTTGTTTAACCAGACGTTCCGACAGCAGGGTCTCCCTTCGAAGAAGATTTCTACTACGTGTTCTTTCAGGTGTTTGTCAAACGACTTCTGTTCGTCTGATTCCTGTACCTAATGACCTTGGTACAGGACACCAGACTACTCTGGTTCTATTCGAATAAACCAAGTTTACCACAGTTCGCACACACCACCGTTGATCCACTCCTCATCTCAACTCGCTTGGGCCTGACATTTCAAGCCCAGGCATGGCTTGAAACCCCACAGGCCCTGGGCCTGCGGACCCGAACCCGGACTTTTTTTGAAAAGTCCGGGTCCGGGTCCCGGACACCCCAAAGTTCGGTACGGACCCGAACTTTACAGTCCGGGTTCGCTCAACTCTACTCCTCACCTAGTTGCCACCACACACGCTTGACACCATTTGAACCAAATAAGCTTATCTTGGTCTCATCAGACCACAGGACATGGTTCCAGTAATCCATGTCCTTAGTCTGCTTGTCTTCAGCAAACTGTTTGTGGACTTTCTTGTGCATCATCTTTAGAAGAAGCTTCCCTCTGGGACGACAGCCTTGCAGACCAATTTGTTGCAGTGTGTGGCACATGGTCTAAGCACTGACAGGCTGACCCCCCACCCCTTCAACCTCTGCAGCAATGCTGGCAACACTCATATGTCTATATCTCAAAGACAACCTCTGGATATGACGCTGAGCATGTGCACTCAATTTCTTTGGTCGACCATGGGGAGGCCTGTTCTGAGTGGAACCTGCCCTGTTAAACTGTTGTATGGTCTTGGTCACCGTGCTGCAGCTCAGTTTCAGGGTCTTGGCAATCTTCTTATAGCCTAGGTCATCTTTATGTAGAGCAACAATTCTTTTTTTCAGACCCTCAGAGAGTTCTTTGCCATGAGGTGCCATGTTGAACTTCCAGTGACCAGTATGAAAGAGTGAGAGCAAAAACACCAAATTTAACACACCTGCTCCCCATTCACACTTGAAACCTTGTAACACCAAGGAGTCACATGATACCGGGGAGGGAAAATGGCTAATTGGGCCCAATTTGGACATTTTCACCTAGGGGTGTACTCACTTTTGTTGCCAGTGGTTTAGACATTAATAGCTGTGTGTTGAGTTATTTTGAGGGGAGCAGAAAATGTACACTGTTATACAAGCTGTACACTCACTACTTTACATTGTAGCAATGTGTCATTTCTTCAGTGTTACATGAAAAGATAGAATAAAATATTTACAAAAATGTGAGGGGTGTACTCACTTTTGTGAGATACTGTATATGAAGTATGTTTCTGCAATACATGCATATTGCCTTGATCATTTCTGACATAATCAACAGGTATTCTTTGCTCACTTATTAAAAAGATATAACAAAATGCTTCCAATGGTATAATAAACAGGCCAGATAGGAGCAAATAAGAGAAATTCACTGTTAGGGTGTACATACACATTCATCCTCCCCCACTGCAAATATTCAAAACTAAAAAAAAAATGCTTAAATTTTGCATACACTTTAAAGCTCAACTGCTGCAATTTTACTTAGTTTTAGACGTGGGAAAGAAAGGTTAGGGCTTAAATGTTTAAATAACACTTGCTTCCTATTATTTTTTGCATAGTTGTTTGCCCTCATTTCTTATTCTGTCTGACACCTACTACCTGGATAGGAAGGAAAAGGAAATCTTCCTTATTGGTACACAGCAATAACAACTTTGCATAGATTCTAAAGCCTAGTACATACGGGCCGAATGTCGGGTGGCATCGGGCGGTTCAACAGAAACCAGCCCACATTCAGCCCATGTGTACTAGAGTTGGTCCGATAGAAATCAACCTTTTGGCTGGCTTTTGTCGGAAGGCCATGACCGAAAAGGGTCAGCTGACCGGCTCCCGATCAGCACTCTCAGCCAATGGCTGAAAGTGCTGACCGGAGTGTTCTGGCAGGGGGGCCATTCCCCTGTTAGAACCCAATAGCACAGCAGGAGAGATGGTTGTACTAACATCGGATAGTTAGTACAGTGGCTACTCCTGAGCTTTCAGTTTTTTTTTCATTCAGCCCTGCTGGGTTGAACAGAAAAAAACTACTCCATTTTTTTTCTTTTTGCATGCTAGTCTCATATTGAACTGTAAATTTTGGTTCTCTATCCATTTCTGTTTCAGTGACAATTCTGGAGAGAGACAGTTCTTAAAAACTGGTAGTTATGCTGATCCTTTCCTACTCTATCCAAAACTAAAAAAAAGTATTGACTATACATATACTTTAAGGCCACATCTCAGATTATCTGGGGAAGACCAGATGACTTCTGTGACAAGCTTATGGGACCTGAAAAAAACCAGTTCGAGATCCAGTTCTGCAAGTGATCTAAAAATCATAGTGTTGAGCTGAGCATCACCTGTCTTAGTATTACATGAAGTTGGGGAGATAACTCCGCTCGGCTCACCAGAACAGTAAAAACTCAACATCCACAATCTATAGTCCTACTTCAACAACAGTTTCACTGCTGCATCTACTCAGTACTTTAATCAAAGAATCAGTCAAGTGTAATGTTTAAAATACTGACAGGCGGACCTGAACGGTCCGTGCGTGTAAAATGACCTTTACACAGTACTCCCCAGAACAGTAGAATTCCCCTCTATTCTTGTTATGGTGCCAACTCAAAATTTTAGATTTGTTCCTCACTTTTATGCCTGGTGACAGTGGCCATTAAGATATAGAGAGAATGGATCTCCCCAGTAAGGACACAGACAGACACAACTGTCTCCATTGGTAGATTTTTCCCTTTATTTTTATATTCCTGCTTGGTGACAGTGGTCATCAAGAGAAATATAGAGGTTAAATATCCCCTATTCAGGACACAGACAGAAACAACTGTCCAAATTTAGGAATTCCCCTTTATTTTTGTTCTGGTGACAATTCAAAATGTTTTATTTGTTCCTCACATTCATGCCCGGTGACAGTGATCATCAAGACAAATAGAGAGGGTGAATCTCAAATGTTTCTCTTGGTAGAATTCCCTTCTATTACTGTTCGCGTAACAACTCAAAATGTTGGATTTGTCCCACACTTTCATACCTGGTGGTCACCAGGACAAAGTTAGAGGGAATCTACCAAAGTGAGGGAAATACCCCCATTAGACAGTTGTTTCTAGTACAGGTGTCCCCATTGAAGGGACTTGTTCTGTGTACAACTCTAAAATTTTAGATTTACCCTCATTCGGTTACCAGTACAAAAAGAGGGGTAAATATCCCCAAGTAGGGACACAGATAACAGCAACAACAAATGAAAGGTTCTAAACCTTCCCCACTCTATCCAAAAAAAGAAAAAAAAATGACTATATACATGTTAAACTGGTTTTGTACACATGTGACTTACCTGAGATTTCTGCATTATTCCCTTGACCACAAAGCAAAGTTCTTCTAAAGTGCTGGATACCTGCATCCGAAAAAAGGTAGTTAAGTAACAGATCTATTTTTATACTGTAGTGAGTAGAGAACATAATTAGCGCAGGCTTACCTCAAGATGGGTATCTGACAGCACCTCAGAGCATGCATCATCTATCTGTAGACAGGAAAATCACAAAGGAGTGTAAAAATGTAACATGCTGATCATCAGCAATTCTGTAAGCAACACAGTTTGGAAAATATACAGTTTTGTTGTGTAAAAGTTCAAGGCATTAACTCTACAGAGTAAAGCAGTACTGATCAGTTATTGGTGAGATGGACCTCATCTTATATTGTGCTCACATGCTGGAGGGCATTGGGACATAGTGCTTTTATCAATTATGATAGCAGACAGTAAAGTGTCTTTCATGCCCGAGGGTATCTTTTAATCAGAGAAGGTGACAGAAGGTATTAGTTCACTGACTCCTGACAAGGTATCTCATTTCCAGGATACTGTAGCAAGGATAACTTGTAAGTCTTGTTAACTTGCTTCACATTTTCACTGAGAAGTAGGGTTGCCACATCATCCCTTTAATCCAGGACACATATGAATTACACAGGTTCTGAGGCTAATTTAATGCAGACAAGGCACCTAGTGAGTTTAATTACCACCTTAATCAGCCACAGAACCTGTGCAGTTGATATATGTCCTGGATTAAAGGGATGATGTGGCAACCCTACTGGGAAGTTGTACACTTGCTGAGCACTTGAAGCAAAGCTGTATCTTGGCCTAGGCCGACAAGGCCCAAGCCTAGGGCGGCACTTTGCAGGGGGGCAGCATGAAAAGAGTCCCCTCCAGCTTGCGCTTTTAGTGTAGCGCCAGTCTTATGGGGCGGACTGGGCCGGGAGGCAAATCGGTCTGGCACCCCCATAAAGCAGCTGGACAGGGCCTCCATCAGGGGGGACAGCCCATACATATATAGGGGACCCGGGTGTCCCGAAGGGCCCAGATGGCGGACCCCAACCAATGAGTTGTTGTGCTACCCTATAGCCAAACAGGAAGTGTGAGCAAATCTCGGCAAATTAAGGGAATCCATTGCCCCCCCCCTCCAAAACCCTACGAATTAGTGTCCCCACTGGAAAATTTCAAGGTGAGTCCTAAACAGGAAGGGGTGTGGCCTTGACAGGAATGGGTGGATCATATTTAAATTAGGGGGGTGCACGAGTTTAGTCAGGCCTAGGGCAGCACAAAACCTAAAAACACTGCTGACTTGAAGCACAAGTTCTAGTTGACCCTTTTCTAATTTGTAGCAAATTTGCGTGGCAAATCTCTAGCAAGAGCAAAGTTGCAGTGGTGAGTCTACAGCAAGCGCTCTGTAAGCCACAGTGACCCGTGTGGTGGGATGACTATTACACAACATAACAGAACCAGAACAGCAGGCTTGCAGAATGTTTACAAAGAAAGTTGATCTGGAGTCATGCAATGCGAACTTGCTGCAACAAACTTGTGAAACCTGGCAAGTCTAGCAATAGCTTAGCAAGTCATTTTCAAACTTGCGGCTCAATTGCTTTCTAGCTGGGTTGGAATCATTGTAGTCATTGTTTTTATGAATGACTGTTTGGCACGAAATACCTGTGTTAGAAACCTCAGATGGTATTGTCATTCTCTATTTCCTGAGCTGTATACTAATTTACCAGCATAGATAGAGGTGCTTTTTTGACTTTATATTCACCAGGTGATCCTGTCAATAATATTCTTCCTGTCCTAGGGTGGAAAAATCATTCACTATACTCTGTCTATGGAGTAACAATGTTGTTACCCTAGGCTGCTCCTCTGATCTGGACTACAAGCATAACTTTCTCACCTTATGTTTACTACATAAGGGCCAAACAAACCCTGAAATTCTGAATTCTGAAAGTGGTGCAGGCCATTTTAAAGGGTCATAGCTCCATAAAAGTGTCAGTGCTGCTTACAATTATACGCTTTTATTCATTTATAAACAAAAAAAATAATCCCAAGGGGAAAAAGAACAGTTTGCTGTTACTGCCTGTAAAGTATTAGCTTGGGTTTGGCTTCAATCTGTCAGTGTATTTAAATCTGCTAGTCTATCTAATATTACCTTCCACCCAGACTGACAATGCTAAGATCCAAAGGTGTGTCTGTTGCTCCTTCATTCAGCAGTAATGGCAAAAATAGATCACCTTGGGTCAGAGGTCAAGTCCTGGGGAAAAAAGTGTGGGAACTCACCCAATACCCCCCCCCCGACCTCAAAAATAAAAAAGTGTGTGTATGTGTATATATAAACATATATTATATATAAAATAGGTGCTCCTTTTTTTTAACAAATAAAATGGAACATTTATTATAAAGTGCCAGTTTACGAGAACACCTCCAAAATTCACATGCATTAAAAAAATAAATACAGCACATTTGTAACAACAAAATAATTTAACCTGTATGCTATACCAGGGCTTGACAAATTTGCTTAGAATCTAGGAGCCAGTTTTTTAAATCAGCTGCCCAGCGCCTAGAACTGCATGTCTGGGATGTTGGGCAATAAGAATTGCTCACACCTGATGCCATGTGAAAAAAGACTGAATATTTAAAAAAAAACTCTTTTTTGTTTGTTATAACATTTTGCAAATAAGTTATTTTTCTTCTTCACTGATGTGCACTGATAGGTGGCACTAATGGGCGCTGATGAGGTGACACTGATAGGCAGCACTGAGATGGCACTGATGGGCACTGGCAGGTGGCATTGATAGGCAACACTGAGGTGGCACTAATGTGCACTGACAGGTGGCACTGATAGGCAGCACTGACAGGTGACACTGGTAGGCAGCACTGAGATGGCACTGACAGTTGGTATTAATAGGCAACACTGAGGTGGTACTGATAGGCAGCACTGAGATGGCACTGACAGGTAGCACTGATGGGCAGCACTGAGTTGGCACTGATGGATACTGAATGTCAGCACTGAGGTGGCACTGATGGGTACTGACAGGCACAACTGAGATGGCACTGACAGGTGACACTGATAGGCAACGCTGAGGTGGCACTGCAATAATAACCACCAGCACTGGTGTCAGTTCCTGCAATAATAACCCAAAGCATTGGTGCCAGTTTCTGCAATAATAGCCCGCCAGCATTGGTGCCAGTTCCTGCAATAATAACCGCCAGCATTGATGTCAGTTTCTGCAATAATAACCTGCCAGCATTGGTGCCAGTTTCTGCAATAATAACCGCCAGCATTGGTGTCATTTTCTGCAATAATAACCGAAAGCATTGGTACCAGTTTCTGCAATAATAACCCGCCAGCATTGGTGCCAGTTTCTGCAATAATAGCCTGCCAGCATTGGCGCCAGTTTCTGCAATACTAACTGCCAGCATTGGTGTCAGTTTCTGCAATAATAACCTGCCAGCATTGGTGCCAGTTTCTGCAATTATAACCCGCCAGCATTGGTGTCCGTTTCTGCAATAATAACCACCAGCATTGGTGCCATTTTCTCCAATAATAGGCTGCCAGCATTGGTGTCAGTTTCTGCAATAATAACTCACCAGCACTAGTGCCAGTTTCTGCATTAATAACCCGCCAGCAGTGATGCCAGTTTCTGCAATAATAACCCGCCAGTATTGGTGCCAGATTCTGCAATAATAGCCCCCAGTATAGATGGTCAGTGGCATTATGCTACTTTAAAATCCTGCAGCATGAAGGAGCTAATTAACACTGACACTGGCATATAATTCAGCTCAAGGGGTTAATGAACACTGCTATTGCTCTCTAATGCATTAGTGGCCAGTGGCAGTGTTAATTACCCCTCTGTATTACAGCATGGATGGGTTAATTAACACTGCCACTGGCTACTAATGCATTAGAGATCAATAGCAGTGTTGATTAACCCCTTGAGCTGAATTAGTGACCAATGTCAGTACATTAACCCCTTAATGCTGCATATACCTGATATGACCCAGTTCTTGGACCTCAGACATGTGGCCATCTTAATTAAGCATTATTTTGTCCAAGAAACATACCTATTTTAGCCATTATGTTCCTCTATATCCAACCCAGAAAAAACTGTTAACACTGCTGTACACTTCTGTAGACTATGTACTCCAAATTCCAAAACATGAATAGTATACTGTAACTTCACTCAAGTTGGCAGCCAAGAGCTTTCTGGGGATGGGTATCCAGAGACCCTGAGAGGATTTAGCATAGGAAGATCACAAGTAGAACAGACAGACTCCTCTCCCTCTCCCAGTGCCCTCTGACACACACTGCTTCAGCCTTCAGCTCCTACGTGCCACCCGCTTGGTTCCTGTCAGAGAGCTCATTACCATTGGCAGGCACAGACTCCCAGTCCTCTCCCTGTGCTCCTTGTGACACTCACTGCTCTTCAGCCTTCAGCTCCTCCGTTCCGCCCGCTTGCTCCTGGCGCTGTGTGGCGTAGTGGTGGGAATGCGCCATGACATCATCACATCATCAGTCTGTCTGTCACCTCACAGCCTCTGCCAGCCCCCCTCCCCCCCGGCCCTAGGCTCCGCTGGCCGAATACTGGATTGAATGATAGATCCAGCCAGGACACGGTTGCTAATGGGAACAGTGTTCCTGCTGTGAAATAAGTACAGGAACGTAATTCCCACTAGTTCTCACAGGCCTCGAGCCCTGCCTTGGGTTGTCATTTTGGGGGTTTTCATTTTTATTTTAACATAAAGAGAAACATTTATTTTTCAAAAAGTTTTTTTTCCCTTTCAAATCCAGGTGGTTACTAAATCCAACCAAAAGAAAGTGCCATCTGTCTCAAAAAAAAAAAAAAAAAAAATATATATATATATATACATATACAGTACATACAGTGGGTAAAATAAATATTGAACACATTAATATTTTCTAAAGTTGATGTTGATATGACATTTTCACCACATGTTGGTAACAACTCATGCAATCTATACATAAAATGAAACCAAAACAAATAAGTTCAGAAATTAAGTTATGTGTAATAAAATTAAATGATGCCGGGACATAGTGTTGAACACATAAAGAAAGGGAGGTGCAAAAAGGCATGTAAACCCAAGACACCATCTGAAATCTATCAGTAATTAGAAAGCAATCATCCCCCTTGTCAGTGCAAATTAATATCAGCTGGTTCAGTCTCAAATGATGGCCTATAAAAAGGTGTCTCATTACCAAGGTGTCACACAAGAAACATCTCATGACAGGTAAAAGCAAAGAGCTCTCTCAAGACCTTGAAAACCTTATTGTTGCAAAACATACTGATGGCATTGGTTACAGAAGGATTTCTAAACTTCTAAATGTTCCTGTGAGCAACTGTTGGGCCCATAATCCGGAAATGGAAAGAACATCATTTCACCATAACTGGCCATGGCCAGGTGCTCTTTGCAAGATTTCTGACAGAGGAGTGAAAAGAATTATCAGAAGGGTTGTCCAAGAGCCAAGGGCTACTTGTGGAGAGCTTCAGAAAGACCTGGAATTAGCAGGTACGATTGTTTCAAATAAAAACAAAGTAATGCACTCAACCACCATGGCCTGTATGCACGCTCACCGCGCAAGACTCCATTGCTGATGAAAAAGCATGTTGAAGCTTGTTTAAAGTTTGCTGCACAACATTTAGACAAGCCTGTGAAATACCGGGAGAATATAGTCTGGTCAGATGAGACCAAAATTGAACTCTTTGGATGTCATAATACACACCATGTTTGGAGGTCAAATGGCACTGCACATCATTCCAAAAACACCATACCAACAGTGAAGTTTGGAGGTGGGAACATAATGGTGTGGGGCTGTTTTTCAGCATACGGTATTGGCAAACTTCATATCAAGGCGGATGAATGGAAAAATGTGCCAAGACATTTTTGAAAAAAATCTGCTGCCATCTATCAGGATGATAAAGATGAAAGGAGGGTGGTTATTTTAGCAAGACACAGATCCCAAACACAAAGCCAAGGAAACTCTCAATTGATTTCAAAGAGAGAAAATAAAGCTGATAGAATAGCCCAGCCAATCACCTGACTTGAATCCAATAGAAAATCTTTGGAAAGAACTAAAGATCAGAGTTCATAGAACAGGCCCACGGGGCATTCAAGCTTTGAAGACTGTTTGTGGGGAAGAATGGGCCAAAATCACACCTGAGCAATGCATGTGACTAGTTTCTCCATACAGGAGGCGTCTTGAAGCTGCCATCACCAACAAAGCATTTTGTACAAAGTATTAAGTAAATTTTAGCGTGTTCAATACTTTTTCATTGTGACATTCCATTTTATTACACTTAAACTTAATTTCTGAACTTATTTGTTTTGGTTTCTTGGTATGTATGGATTGCATGGTTTGTTAGGGACGTGGTGAAAATTTCATGTCAATAGCACCTTTAGAAATATATGTACCTACAAAAATGGTGACGTGTTCAATACTTATTTTACCCACTATATCTATATATATATATATATATATATATATATATATATATATATATATATATACACAGCATATGTAGCACCCTCTAGTTAGTGTGCTAGAGAGATAACATTTTGGCTAGTGTAGGTAAATTGTCAGGCTGTGTGTTTTCTTCTGGGTCAGGGTTTAGTGAATTAGGCAGAGCGGGTGACTCACAGGCAGCATCACTGAAACTTCCCACTTCTTTCCTGAATGTTCTGGAAAATTCTGTAAAGGAAGGAGGAGAGGAGGTGCTTAGGTTTGGTCTGAGGAGCCCTGACCAATCCCCAATCTGGATTGGTAGGGGTCAGGCCTCCTTAAATACTTAGGGTCAGCCCAGCTGGGGAGGAGTTATCCAGGTGGAAGCTGGAGATGAAGTGCTAGGCTGCCGTGGCCTTCGAGGGAGCTCCCCAGTCTGGGGGGGGGAGGGGGCGAGCTTGTCCCTTGGGCTCGATGCAGACAGGATCCTTCTCAATACACAGGTGTCCTGGACAGGTGGCAGGGGAGCAAGGAGAGGACAGCAGGAGAGCACTGCCGGGCAAAGTCTTCAGGTAGGAACAACAGGTCACAGCCAAGCGGGCTGGGGAGTGACACACAGTCAGGGAGGGGAGGCGCCTTTGAGGGGACTGGGAGATTGCAGTGTGAGATGGGTGCAGAGCCAGTGGAGTGGACTGTGGTAGCATGGGCAGTGGAGAGAAGCAGCTGCAGCTAGCAGGGCTGGCAGGGCCTGAAGAGGTGGTACTGGGAGCAGTAGCTACATGGACAGCTAGCATTGGGACTGTTGGAAATTATGAATTTATAATATTATTTTGAATAATATTGGGCTCTGAAATATATGAAATGTATGAAATATAATGTAATATGTTAGTTATATATGTAAATGTTATTTCAATGTGTTTTTGACAGAGAAACAAAGTGGTGTATGTGCAATTCTATTTCAAACCTCATGTGAAGTAATGTTAGGAGGAGTCATGCGGGTCTTTCTATAGACTTAAAGGCCATATAAGTAGGGAAGGTTACTTTGAAAAGAGCTGACCTAAGGTTTTCAAACAATATAAGAATTCGTGACTTTGAATGGTAGCTAGGAAGGGAGACAGATGATGAAGGTATGAAAGCCTACATTCTCGGAGACGTGACGTGAACACCTGTCAGAACTCTTCCTCCTCCTGACTGACATCTGAAGCCATACCATATCTCATCATGTAGACTTCATATTATGTTGCTACGTAAGTTTGTCTGATGTTATGTTATGTTATGAAGAATAAACCAAAAAGATTTTCTAATGATGTCGTTCATGCAAGTTTCTTCGATGAAAGCCGAGAAAGGATTTTCAACATCATGGTGGAAGAATGCGGACACGCATATAGATTGTTTAATCTTGACACCTGTTTACGATCTTGCTACAAAAAGTGTGTTTTTATGTCTGTTTTCTCACCTGTCAATAGCTTTTATGATTTAGCAAGCAGAAGAAAAAAAAAATCACGGTTCGGACAGTGTCCGTCTATTCTTAAAGATAAAAGGATATCTGGTTTGAAGCGTAACGTTACACCGTGGAGGATTCTGCCAAGGTCACGGGACACAACCAGGGGATACTGGTTGCTAAGGTACGTGAGAGGTTTCACGGGATATCAGGCTTGGATAGTCTGAGGAAAAAAATGTGACATCTCCACGTTATTATTAAAAAGCCACCATTGAAGGAATATTTGGCAGATATTCCCTTTGGAACAATGGCAAGTTTGGAAATCAGACACTGAAAAATATGGACGGACGCTCAGGACAAAAGATATCAGACACTTTTCTTCAAGGAAACTAAACAGATGGAAGTCAAAAGGTATTTCAAAAATAAGAACAGGAAAAAGCTTCAAAGAAGAAAAAATACACACACACAGAACTAAAGAACAGACAACGGAACGACAGAAAAGTCAACAGAACAACAGAAGACAAAATGTAACATCTCAAGACATACAAATGGACTGCTCGTCTCTTGTTTTTTTTAAGCGCGCATAAGAACTATCATTCTAAACAAGGGTGAGTGTTTGTTTTAAGCAAGATAATGGCTTAAGCTCAGGAGTAAAAATGAATCCCTGTAATATCGGGAGAAATTATACCATCAAAATATGCTATATAGACATGCAGTAGGTTAATTGAACAAGCCAGTATGAGAATAAGTTGTTTAACACAGAAATAATTAAGTTTAATGCTGCATGTAAAATTATTGTTATGAATATGTAAAGCCTTACAGTCAACATACAAAAGGGGCAGAACAAAGTTTAAGAAAAATCTATGTATTTAGTTGGAATAAGAACTGTATGTAAATTACATGATGGAAAAGAACATGTCATCAGATACAAGATATGGTTGCAGGAAATAGTTAATGGTTGAACAATTTTTATGAAAATTTTTAAATTGAAATTTGGTAATTAAATTAAAGGTAATAGATTATCTTACTAAAGCTACCCTTGAAATATTAAAATATGAAAGTTTTAAAAATTCTAAAAAATAAAATTGTTAAAAATTATGTTAAAAATTATTTGCAATGGGTATTTTTGGTAAAAGTGAAGACGATGATTGAGAAAGAATTTTCTTGGGGAATTGGCCAATCACAGTTTATGGGGTAACCCAATCTGTGAGTTTCATGAGATTGTTCTCTTAATTAATCAATTGTCTTTGCTATAACAAGAAGAGTCATATTGAACAGCAGTGTACATGATTATTAGCAGATGTACAATCAAAATCTGATAAAAATTTTTTTAAAATGTTAAAAAAGATAAAAACGAGATTGTTACTGATTGTACAACAATTGTACAATGTGTGGTAACTAAGTCTTACGATGAACAGACCAACTGTAACATATCACTCTTTGTGACTGTACTACCATCTTGTAAGAAGAAGCCTAGATCCAGTTACATACTAATTAGCTACTCATCTTAAAATAGTTTGGAGTACAGTACAACACATTTTTGTGTTAACTTTCAGAGATGTGGAAAAGAGTCCCAAGAGATACAAATATATATTTAAATTATTGTTTACTAATGTAATTGTTTTAAGAATATTTTTTGGGTCTTAATAAATATTCTCAAGAATTCATTAATATTTTTCAGACAAGCATCTGTCGGTGAAAACTTTAATGACTTACTAAAGCTTATAGAGGATAAAGGTCAAATATATTTAATAAAATGAGAGGCCTTGTATACAATAATTTAAATATCTAAAAGAAAGTCTTTATAAATTTGGTATTTTTGACTAATATAAAGATCTCTCTCTCAAATATTTTACATGCAAATGTAAGTGAGAGACAAGAAAACGTTATAAAAGCTAGTGTTGTTACAAATGTTAGTGTATTGTCCATTGCTGTGAAGTTTTACACCGTTTGTTTTTAAGACATCTTATGTTACACGGAGGGTGTTTTTAAAGGGAAAACAGGTGTTAATTCACAAGCTTGGCCAAAAGTGACAATTGAATGATAAAAAAGGTTTGTCAGTTTAAGTAGGGACTAAATATTTTTGGTTAAACTAATACAGTGTGAGAGACAGGGTCACATTTGAGTAATTAGATATTTTCCAAATTTTAAGTGTACACTTGTTGGAAAGGATTCCTGTGCTTGTATATAAGGCGCCATATATCGGCACAGTGGAATTCATAACTGAACATGTGTTTACACTGCAAGCTGAATTTAAGTATTTGGTTGGTTGTCAAAGTGACAGTCACTCACACTGTATGACAGATGTTAGTTTTAAAAATAATCTTATTTCAACATGATCAAATTTCTTTTAGAAATAAGAATATAGAAAAAAAACACAAGAATTTGATTGAATTGTTGTATAAGATTTAATGTAGTCACAGGATAACGAGGGGGTTAAGAAGATAAAAGAATAATATTGTAAACAAAATAATGAATAGAGTTATTTTTAAATTTAGATATTCTTTTTGCATATCCAGATATCAGATTGATTGATTTTTTAAGCTAATGTAAGAAAGAAATTCTGAAATACTCATTTTAGAGCACTTTTGTCATCAAACTTCTGAATTTTGTTTTATTTGTTTATAAAACAATTCATAAGTATGAAATAAGTGAATATATAATATATCATAAAAAATATATTACTGATGAATTTGGCAATCTATATAGATTGACCATATGAGTTTTCTTTACCAGCTAAAGGTGGATACAAGTATGTTTTTTTAGTTAATTTATTTATATAAATGAATTGAGATAATTCTAGTAATGGATAATATTGTTTTACCAAAGTTAAAATTGTTATGAACTTATGTCATATTCCATTGGGATTGGATGTCAAACCATGGAATCAGACAATAGTTTTAATAATAAGGATATATATGCAATTTTAGGCATTCATTAAAAATTTTATGTTTCTTATCATCTTTAATACTTAAATATTATTAAGTCTAAATAGGTTAAGATGATTCAAGAAAAAGGTAAAGATTGAAGGTGATCATAGGAATTTGGAAGTATGGTTACAAAACAGGCTAGGCCTTTGCTAAATTTTTCAATAGAAATAATGCCTTGAATGATATTTCTAATGAGTATGATTAGTAGTTAAAGTTAAGGAATCAGGAATGTCAAATACCATCTGGGGAAAGTTACATTGTTATTCTTGAGGTAATTAGAGTTCAAAGAATTGGGTAAAAATAAAATGGGTAAACATTGAAAGGATTATAAATCTAGAATGGTTTATATTGATTAATGAGAATCACTTAAAGAAAACATATATAATTTTTTTATAAGAATTTGATACTTGTTTCAATTTTCTTTCCTAGATATATGTTTCATTTCTAAATTATTCTATTCTTTTCTGGACTTATGTACTTAATTGTTTTAATTCTATCATGATCATGAAAAGCTCAACTGGACCTCTATTTTCTTCATATTTTTTTGTTTTTTTTCATTCCATCATTATTTTTGATTATGTTATCAAGGACTATGATTTTTGCTTGGACTTCAATGATTTATTCATATGGATTTGCATCACATGTGTAATATTGATCGCTCGATCATTATGAAAGGGGGAGTTTGGATGTGATTCTTAATGAATTTTTTTTTATGAATAAGAGCATATTATGGGTATTTAGATATTGAAAATGTTGATGGTACTGAAATAATAGGAAAAATATAAGTAACTCTGCGTTGACATTTGAAATTTGATATTTTCTCCTACATAATATTTTTAAGTTTATTAGATCCTTGAAAGATTAATATCACAGTAATAATGAGGATAGTTTGGTATACATTATAGTTATTATATTTAGGTTTCTTTATTTTTATAGGAACACATATTAATATAGAATTGTACACATAGAATTTATTTTATTAAATTTGAGAGAACACATAACTTGGGAAATTTGGATAGTTTATTATAACAAGAATGTATAATAAATTGTACATTTGGGAGTATTAATACATAATGTATCCTAATTTTAAAAAGAAAAGAAAGGGTTAGGAATTTAATATAATAATTATTGGATATATATTTTTAATGAAGAAAATGTTAATTATATCTAGACAAAAAAAGGGTATAGTTAAAATACATATAGGCTTGGGTGGAAGAAAATAATTCGATTTAACTGTCTAAATAAAGAGTTATAGTTGAATTAAATAATACATAATAAGAAAAAGGGGAAATAGAAAAAGTTGCCTGCTGGTCATAGATAGATAGATAGATAGATAGATAGATAGATAGATAGATAGATAGATACATGGATACATAGATATATAAATGAATATGATACATTAATTATGGAAAGTTATATTTTTATGTATCAACAGATGAATGGGTTATTTATTATATGTACAGTATCAAGGATGATGTATAAAAGCATATATTGTAGAATTATTTAGTTAGTGAAATTTCCTGGAATGGAAGAATTTGTATTAATTAATAATTTATATTATGGATTAATATAATTTTTGATATATCAAAAATATTATTTATTTCTTCCTTATCTTTAACATAGTTATATTTAATATAGTTAAAGTTATAAGAATTTTACAAAAAAGTTAAATAAATTTATGAAGTTGAAGGAAGAATTCTTTGATGATATTATGTTATAATTAGATGGAAAATTAATTAAAATGAATAAATATATTAATTTATAGTTTCTTGATGAAATGAGATAGTTACATTTTTCACAAGAAAATATTTCAGAGTATTAGGAAAATGATTTTGTACAATATCTGACATACTAAATTTTTGTTTATTGGAAATATTTCAGAGAAAAGTATTATTTAAAATGAATGCACTTTTGTTAATAGTTATAGTGCATTGAAGGGGAATTGTTGGAAATTATGAATTTATAATATTATTTTGAATAATATTGGGCTCTGAAATATATGAAATGTATGAAATATAATGTAATATGTTAGTTATATATGTAAATGTTATTTCAATGTGATTTTGACAGAAAAACAAAGTGTTGTATGTGCAATTCTATTTCAAACCTCATGTGAAGTAATGTTAGGAGGAGTCATGCGGGTCTTTCTATAGACTTAAAGGCCATATAAGTAGGGAAGGTTACTTTGAAAAGAGCTGACCTAAGGTTTTCAAACAGTATAAGAATTCATGACTTTGAATGTTAGCTAGGAAGGGAGACAGACGATGAAGGTATGAAAGCCTACATTCTCGGAGACGTGACGTGAACACCTGTCAGAACTCTTCCTCCTCCTGACTGACATCTGAAGCCATACCATATCTCATCATGTAGACTTCATATTATGTTGCTACGTAAGTTTGTCTGATGTTATGTTATGAAGAATAAACTAAAAAGATTTTCTAATGATGTCGTTCATGCAAGTTTCTTCGATGAAAGCCGAGAAAGGATTTTCAACAGGGACTACCTATATTTTTGCTACACCAAGGGGGCCCGCAGTCCCCGCTTGCAAAGGGCATTTGCTTTGGGCCTGATTGTGTTAGTGTCAGGCCTGCACATCAGTGCTAGCTAGTCCAGGAGAATGAGTACAATAGCTAAGTCAAGTGCTGCAGAGTGAGCTCAGGAGTCAAGTGTCGGAGGGTGAGATCAAGAGTCGAGTTGTGCTGGAGGAAGTTGTGTACATACAGGAGGTGTATATAGTTCCTCAGTCTCTATCAATTTCTGCAACCAACTGGGCATCTCATAACTACCCTATCCCCATCCAAGTTTAATCCCCTCAATAAAAATACAAAACAAAGTGCATGGACTGTTTTCTGTCTGAGAGTGACTGAGAATCATGTGCCTCGCTGGGCAGGGTTGACAGATGGACTACAACTACCAGCAGCCCCTATGGTGGTACCACTACATATATATATATAGATGAATCTGGACACAATGTTGAGTGAGCGAATAATTGACAGTCACACTGGAAACTGAAAAATGGTCCAGTAATGAAGAGGAACTACAGGCTGACGCTCAAGTGGTTAAGCATGCATATCTATAAAATAATATGGATTTTAGAACTCCTAATCTGCATACGTGTCCCCAATATAAATTTTTCCCCCAGGCCCCAGTCTTTCTGATAAAAATGATCAGAGTGCAGGATTTGCCACTGGATCACTCTTAGAAGCGGCGAGAGGGATGCCCCCTATTTTCCAGTGGTTCCCGGGCTTACCTGGCTGATCAGTAGCTCTGGGTACCGATCCAGCGCTGGCCACAGAGATGAGCAAAGAAAAGATGGCCTCCGCTCATTTACATGGCCTAGGAGGACCGGAGCGACATCATGACGTCACTTCTGGTTCCAGCCCAATGTAAACAAGGCCATTTTTTTTTATCTTTTACTTTTGGAGGTAGAGGAGAGATTTGTTTTTTTTGGACACCAGGTGCCTCCATAAAGAGGACGTATCATGCTGTATTGTTTACATTTCTTCAGTGAATGCTGGTTTGGTGACATCACAAAGGGTGGTGCCACCAGGTGAGGTCACCTGCTTGCCCTTCCTTTTTGACTCCTCCCACTTCTCATAAGCCCCACCCCTTATAGTTTCCACCCCTTGTGTCAGGAGTATATAGCCCAGCATCACCAGATAGGGTATACAGCATCACAGATAGGAGTATACAGCATCACCAGATAGGGTATACAGCATCACCAGATAGGAGTATACAGAGTTCCAGATAGCAGTATACAGAATCACCATATATCAGTATACAGGGTCCCAGGTAGCAGTATACAGGGTCCCAGGTAGCAGTATACAGGGTCCCAGATAGCAGTATACAGGGGTCCCAGATAGCAGTATACAGGGGTCCCAGATAGGGTATACAGAGCCCCAGGTACCAGTATACAGGGTGCCAGGTAGCAGTATACAGGGCTCCCAGATAGCAGTATATAGGGGTCCCAGATAGCAGTATACAGAGCCCCAGGTAGCAGTATATAGGGTGCCAGGTAGCAGTATACAGGGTGCCAGGTAGCAGTATACAGGGTGCCAGGTAGGGTATACATAGGTCCCAGATAGCAGTATACAGGGGTCCCAGATAGCAGTATACAGAGCCCCAGGTAGCAGTATATAGGGTTCCAGATAGCAGTATATAGGGTGCCAGGTAGCAGTATACAGGGTGCCAGGTAGGGTATACAGAGCCCCAGGTAGCAGTACACAGGGTGCCAGGTAGGGTATATAGGGTGCCAGGTAGCAGTATACAGAGTGCCAGGTAGGGTATACAGGGTGCCAGGTAGCAGTATACAGGGTGCCAGATAGGGTATACAGGGTGCCAGGTAGGGTATACAGGGTGCCAGGTAGTAGTATATAGGGTGCCAGGTAGGGTATACAAGGTGCCAGGTAGCAGTATACAAGGTGCCAGGTAGGGTATATAGGGTGCCAGGTAGGGTATACAGGGTTCCAGGTAGCAGTATACAGGGTGCCAGGTAGGGTATACAAGGTGCCAGGTAGGGTATACAGGGTGCCAGGTAGCAGTGTACAGGGTGCCAGGTAGGGTATACAGGGTGCCAGGTAGCAGTATACAGGGTGCCAGGTAGGGTATACAGAGCCCCAGGTAGCAGAATACAGGGTGCCAGGTAGAGTATACAGGGTGCAAGGTAGCAGTATACAGGGTGCCAAGTAGGGTATACAGGGTGCCAGGTAGCAGTATACAGGGTGCCAGGTAGGGTATACAGGGTGCCAGATAGCAGTATACAGGGCCCCAGGTATACAGTCACCAGCCTCAACTGCCACTTCCCCCCCCAAGGTCGGTACAAGTCCCGCACTTACCCCATTTAATAGGCAGGCTCAGGTTGGCACTGGCAGTGTTGCAGAGATCGGCATACGGAAAAGCGGGCTGAGAGATGCAGAGGCAGCGCTAGCGGAGAGCATGCTGGCAGTCTGCACGGATGTCCTGGGGAGTGCTGTGCCTGCGCGAGTAATCACACAGGCAGCATGTCCACCGTAGTCCCGCCCCCGCCAACAGCAGCCAATGACAGAGAGTCATTGGCTCTGATGGCCCAGGAGGCAGCCAATCAGCCTATGTGTGTGCGTTTGTTCAGCGCACACAGATAGACTTTAATGGCTGACCAATCGACTCACTACTTGCTGTCAGCTGACAGCAAGGAGCCGAGAAAAAAAAAAATGAAAAGTCATTGCACCGCCACCTCCCGCAGGGGGGCCGGGCTGACTTTTTTTTTCCTTCTCAGCGGCGAGGAGGCGGCGCCCAAGCGCCCCATATGCACCAGCCGCCGCTGTTGCCCCTTACCTACTTAAGAACTGTCACACGGCAAAGCAGGCAGACCGTGGGAGCTTCGGTCGGGAGCAAAGCTTTTTTTAATTTTATTTTTTCGGGTCGGCGGTGAGGCGGGCGTCGTGATTGATGATGTATCTACATCGGTATATGCGGTAATTATCGCTAAATCAAACAAACATTACATTCGGTATTTAACACAAAATTCTTAGTGAGTTGCGCTTTCAAAACTGATTTAACGCAAGCATTATTTTACCGCATTTTTTTGGCCGTTATTTAACTCTCAGTGAATTGATCCCATCGTAGCTTACTAATCATTAGATGTGGTGGCTGCATTGGGTTTTTTAGGCTTTTTCATCTGATGATACGGCCAGTAACAAATGCCCTGTATTAGAGTGTCTCCACTCTGTAGGAAGGAGCAACAGGGACACCTTTGGACAGCAACATTGTCAGTCTGGGGGAGGGGAGTGTTAGATGGACTAGCAGATTTAAATACACTAACAAATTCAAGCCAAACCCCAGCTAATACTTTATAGACAGTTAGAACAAACATTTTTTTTCCTTTTTGAAAAAATATTTTTTTTTTTTTAAAAATGAATAAAAGCTGATCATTGTAAGCCCCCCTGACAGCGATAAATGGTTTGTCTCAACCTTCCAGCTCCTACATCTGCAGGACAGCCTGTTCTGTTGAAAAATAACAGACTTACTAGCAAGATCACCAGGTAAAAATAAAAGAAAGAAAGCCTAAAAAGGAAAACTTGTGACTCTTGCCCCAAATTCAGGCAGTTCTAATTTGCTCCACTTCTACATTGTGGTGCACCACCTGCGTCAAATTCACCATAAAATACCAACAGTTCGTATCTTACGATAGTGGAGCTAATTAGGACCAACTTTCTTTTGGTGTACAGACACAGATTTTACAAAAGTGTCTTAATTGTGTTCTAACAGTGGTGCAACATGAGCCAAAGTCAAGGACAAATTCTAAACAGTTACATCAATTTGGAGTACACTGCTCCACTTTTAGATGTGAGAGACTTCTCCAAAATCTCTCTGCCCAGTCTATATGAGTTGCAGGGAAAATTCTTTCTACTTTAGATTAAAAAATATATTTTTGTCTTTAAATACCCTTTAAATTAAGAGAAAGAACAAGAGATGATAATAGGCTGGAAAGAAATAGACCCTTTAACAAGGTGAACAATATATTCTAATTTTCCCCAAATAACATGCCTGCAAAAAATAACATTGAATCATTATTCATGGCCAAAGAGCACAAAAAAAGGAAAAAAATAATCTTGTTACATAGGTGCCTCTTGGGCATTTAGGAGTTACAATCATAATACTGGATTGTCATATTCTTTTTAACTAGAAATGATGACTAGTATACATCATAGAATTATTTTCCCCAAAATAAAACTTAATTTAATAACAGAAACATGAAACAATCAAAATATATATATGTATGCTTCTATAGCACGGTAGTTCAAGTTAAAATTGCATGCAATCTTGTTATCTACTTCACTTTAATATGTTATCCTCTATTATCAGCTAATAAAGCCAACAAAGCTAGTAAGCTGGCCTTCAAACAGGATGTCATATAAGTAGAGAGACAAGACCTTCCTCATTGGGTTTTTTTTGATAAAGCAGTGTCAAGTCACTTATGAACAGGAACCCGGATTATCAACCAGATTATATTCAATTTCATTTGTTGAAAACATGAACACCGAAATGAAAGATGTCTACCTGTTGCTATATATTACTGCAACATCTGTTCTGCTCCACTATACATCAGCCAAATGCTAAACGAATTTCTGCTCCAGAAACATTTATGTGGGTTTGCAGTAAAGCTCAGTGATGCAAGGTAAGTACCCTTGAGAATAAATTTACAGTTTACCTTCAGTCAGACCTTTTTTTTTTGGTTTAAAAAGATTAAGGAATTGCTAGAACCTCTTTTGTTGCCTGTGTCCCTGTTGGGGACCTGTATTGACTAGCTTTTGTTTGCTTCAAGCAAGTTTACAAAATTATAGGAATGTAAAACACTCGAAAAATGCAAGTCAGAAGGAGGTCAATTTCAAATGAAATGCACCTCTCAATGAGTCCTGAATGATCTCAGAAGCAACTCCAACTAATGTCAAACTGATGCCATCGACACAAGCTCAAAGCCCATCAACACTGGTCCTTAGGGAAATTCCAACGTACTATTCGGATCTACCATAAAGTGGCTTAAGCAGTCACCTTAGGGCTCTAGCAGAGGGGGAGGTAAAATCTGAATCCCCAGCCACTTGCTGGGGATTCACATTTTTACAGTGATACAGACGTGTTTTCTTACACACTCCCGGCCTCTATAGCGGCCAGCAGTGTGTGTACTTTAGTAAAGCCGACTGTCGGTTTTCATGTAGAAGTGATACAAGCGGCTGTGAAGCCGTCTATCACTTCCACCACATGTTTACCGGGCTCAGCTGTCCCACCTAGGGCCTGGTGCTGTCATAGTAGGTGTCGCTGGGAAGGGCGGCGGGAGGTCAGAGAGCCTCCATCCGCTTAGCCTCCCTCCTGTACACAGACCAGGAAGTGACATGTATGATGTCACTTCCTGGACCGGAGCTGTTATTATCCGGGATCAGTGCTGTGGGAAGCAGCTAATGGAACATGGTGGTCTTCGCCTAAGTAGACACAAATCCTTGCACCGACCCATCCTGATGGGCACTGTCTCTGATACTTGAAGTGAATTTCAAACAATTATTACATTTTTTTTTTTTTGCATACTGTCACCAGTCAGTTTCCCTGATCAATGCCACACCAGTTATATGATGATGCTGTACTGCATTGGTGACAGTATGTGAAAAATTTTAAAAATTGTGAAAAAAAAAATGTAATTTCTTTATTTTTCAAAAATTTTTGACAAAAAATGATGACTTCAAAAAACTTATCACGCCTCTTACTAAATACCTTGGACTGTCTACTTTCCAAAAAAGGGACAATTGGGGGATACAGTATCTGTACTGTCCTGGCATTTTCAGGCCTCAAGAAATGAAATAGGCCGTCAGTACATTGGGATTGATCAATTTCAGTTTACCATAGTTTTACCATAGATTTTCATATATATACCATAGTTTGTGGACTCCATAGCATTCCTACAGACTAAATAATATACACTGATTTGGGTTATTTTCACCAAAGAAATATAGCAGTATACATTTTGGCCTAGATATATAAAAGAATTGTTTATTTGCAAATTTTTAAAACAGAAACAAAGAACGGGGTTTTTTTTCCAATTTTTTTAATCATTGTTTATTCAGCAAAAAAAAAAAAAACAGTGGTGATTAAATACCACCAAAGAAAGCTCTATTCATGTGAAAATATGATAAAAGTTTAATTTGGTTACAGTGTTGGCATTCAAAGTGTGGTAGCGCTGAAAGCTGAAAATTGGCCTGGGCAGGAAGGGGGTGAAAATGCCCAGCATTGAAATAGTTAATGGGAATACAAAACAGCAATAAAAACTTGAAAGAGGGACTAACCCTTGCCCACACTATCCAAAATTTAAAACAAAAAGGTTTTGCCTAGAGATACACTTTAGTGAGCAAAATCAGGAGTTTCTGCTTCAGTACATTTTCCTTTTGTGGCAAAATTGGTAATTTCACTGGGAATTGATTTCTCCAAAATCCTTCATTTCATCCCTACTGACCAATAAAAAAACATCAGGTCCTGGCCTATAGTATAGGGCATCAGGGAGGGACTTTATAGCAATGAGCTATAGCTATCCACAGGTGTCTGACAATTGAAGATAATTTCCCTAATGTCTTGCCCCTGCAGCAGCAATGGTCTCTGGGAAAGGAAGTAATGGGAAATCTCCCTGGCGAGAATATTACCAGCAATAAAAATCTCAGAGAAGTTCTAGCATTTCCCCATTGCATCCAAAATAAAAACAAAATAAAGAATTCTGATTAGTACTGTAAGTTGGTACAACCCCACCCCCAGCCAGACCCCAGCCTAGAACAGACAATGCAACCAGCTGCCTGGAGAGTACAGAGCATGTCATCATACTAATTGTAATTAAATGGGTGAAGAGTCATGAATTCCTGCTTTTGCATTTATCATGTAAATTGGCACTTGGGAATGGGTAAAAGGAATTCCTACTGAATTCTGAATGATTAAAAATGTAGAACACAGAGATGCAAACTCTGATTTCCAGGACTGAACATATGTCTAAGCTTACCTGATTCCACAGCTGAAGCTCTTGATCTGCTCGAAGCACAAGAGATGAAAAGGGAGCACCTACAAAACATGAGTTTCACATTTAACTTCATTAGGTGTTTACATGTAAACCACTGTAATGTTCTACAATAATATTCAAACTGAATTTGTCATAGATCTTCCTATAAGCTACGATATCAAAGCAAACTATGGTCCCCTAAAAAGCAAGTGAATGAACATTATATTTCTCCTTTCGTATATTACATGGAAAAGGCTATGAACTATACTAAGTAGATCTAAAAGCAAAACTTTATTTCCCCTGTGATTTCCCCTTAATCCTGTTCTATAGACACAACTGGATGCGAGAGAAAATCCCTCCTAAATTGTAGAAATGCCCCCTTGCTGGCGGAACAGGCGGTGCTAAGACAAGGTCAAGTAGTGTCCAGAGCGAACATGCCAAATTGCCCCCCCCCCAAGATGTATGAGCACTAAATTGCATCCTTACCCCCTAAGCATACATTCCCCCTCCTCCCAGTACAAATCCCCCCCACTCAGCACTCAGCACCCCCAACACAAATCCCCCTCCTAGAACAAATCTTCCCCCCATCCCCCTCCCAACAAAAATCTCCTTAAATCACCACTCTTAGCACCCCCCAATTTCCACTCCTAGAACAATACTTACCCTCTGATGCCCCCAAATTACCACTTCCAACACAAATCCCCTTCCCCCAAATCACACCCCACCTCACATGATACCACAGTGCCCAGGGCAGCTGCCCCTTCTCCCCACCCCTTGTCCTGGCCCTGGGAACAGGTGTCCCCATTGGAACCCCTCTGTTCCTGTACTGATGCCAAATCAAAATGTTGAATATTTCCTTACATCCAGTCAGTAGTTATAGGGCACAATTAAATAGAGTAAGGCTGTTTTCACACTGCAGCCCATATAATTTCACACTGCAGTGCTTTTAAAACACACTTTGCATTTTCAGAAAATACATAGGGCATTTTAAATGCATTGCATCACACCCTGTCTGCATGAATAGCTGGTTGTTAAGGACGCCATCAGGTCCCGGCCCCCTTAACAACCAGCTATTTATTGGTTGTTATGGATGCCAGCAGGTGGTTGTTAAGGAACTGGAACCTGCCGGCGTCCTTAACAACCAGTGATAAGGCCTCCCCCTCACTGGTCAGCAGGAGCGATGCTACCACTGGAGGGGAGGAGGAGGCAGAGAGACAGCGGCAGGTCAGCCTGGAACAACAGCTGTGTGGGGAGGAGATGGAGGGTGGACAGGCCGAAGGAGGGGATAGAGGGGAGAGCTCACTAAAGGAGAAGTACAGCCAAAGGTAATTTGGTTGTACTTCTCCTGTGTATCACAGGAGTGCAGTTGGTTCTGGGATCCGCCCACATGCCTGAGCTCTCACCCGGCTCAGCCTCTCAGCAAGCTGCTGAGAGCCTGAGCCGGCCATTCCTGCCCCCTCCACAGCCCAGCACACCAGTGAACGCGGGGTGGCAGAGTAGAGAGCAGCTGACTGACAGTCAGCAGCTCTATGCTCAGGGAGCTCTGAGATGAGAACTGAGCGATCGGTGGTGTTTGATCGCTCGGTTCTTAGTGTTAGAGCTGGCTGGGGACAGACGTAGCATCAGATCGATGCTGCATCCACCTAGGTAACTATGATTAAAAAAGAAAAACATATAAAATTTGTTGCATTTTTGTTTCGGTTCCCATTGACTTCAAGGGGCGATGCATCTTTGGAAAGTGCACCAAAGATGCAGCATGCAGGACTTTTCAAATCGCACTTACGTTTCAGTGAGTCAAAAGTGAAGCAGTGTGAAAGGGCCCTTTCCCAAGTCTCCCAAGCATGGACGTAGACAGCAATAAAAGCTTCACAGGGGTTCTACCCCCTCACCACTTTGCTCAAAATTGAAAATAAACGGTAGGCATAGATATACTTTAGTTTTCTAACTATGAGATTAGCAATTGATTCTGACTAGATCTTTACATTTTTATCTTAGACGTTTTTGAGCCCTTGTTACTAAAGTTATTGCTATGCAGACTATGATGGATGTTCGGCTAAAAGTGATACCAGTGTGGTGTCTCAAAAGTCAATTGGCAGGGTTTCCCCGCATCCAATTTGGATGACAGGCAAGTGTGACCGACTCTGAAAAGGGTCCGGTGTGTCTTTGGGTCCGGTTCAGGTGCGAATTCAGGCTAGAATTTGGACCTGAATCACACCTGAACTGGTGAAGAAACACGCACCGGACTCCAGGCACGAGCCTGCGGCCACACATGTGTGAACTTGGCCTGAGGAAAGGCAAGATGGACTTTTGTTCAACAATGAACAAACAAATATAGACAACCTTTACATTTTTATTATTACCACATCCATAAAATCACATAATTAAAAACATAGACATGTACAATGTATACATATAAGACCTCCCAAAAATACCTCCCATAGAGTTAATGACAACAACCCGTATAACACTGCATGGAATTCTTAGAAGAAATAGGTGGGTAAGGTGTCTTCTATGGGCAGGTAAGTCCTCAATTCCTCAATGTGTTTCGCAGGAACACCCTGCTTTTTCAGGAGGTGGGGGGGGGGGGCAGCTACAAGAATAGAACATTACACAATTCAAAGTACAAAATAATAATAATAACTGAGGTAATTAAAATTAAACAATAAAAAAAATCTATATAACACTCACTGACTAAAGGGAGTCCCACACCAAACAAGGAACGTTTTTACTCCCACACCTTCCTCCGGGGTGAGGTAACACATGCTCTGGATTAAACAATTGAGGATTCCCTTGTTTGGTGTTGGATTCCTTTTACTCAGTGAGCATTATAGTTATTTGTTTTGAGACCTCAGTTATTATTTTCTACTTTGTTTAATGTTCTTTTCTTGTAGCCCCCCTCACCTCCTGAAGAAGTAAGGTGTTCCCGTGAAACGTGTTGAGGAATTGAAGGCTTGCCTTCCAATGGAAGACATGTCACCTTCCTATTTCTTCTAAGAATTCCATACAGTGTTACTATCATATGGGTTGCTGTCATTAAGACAAGTAAACATTGTACATGTCTGTTTTTAATTATGTGATTTAATGGATGTTGTAATAATAAGAATTTATTGTTTTCTATATTTGTTTGTTCGTTGTTGGCACCTCAAAAATCCATCTTGCCTTTCTTAAATTTATGACCACATCAATAGGATGTTGGTGCCTTTGGAAGTCGTGTGGCTTATTAAATTGTCCACGACAACTTTCATTATTGTGATTTTACCAATGAAACTGGCACAAGTACACCTAAATTAAGAGCTACGTCACAGGAGCAACTTTTGCAGCACCTGTAGCAGTGACAGTATCTCAAAATAGATATTGTTCCTAGAAAAATATTAAGTGCAGTCGATAGAACATCTCCAACATAGTATTTACAGGGATTTGGGAAATCCAAGAGTAATGTTGCACAAATATATTTTTAATGTAAATATCAGCAAACTAACATCTAGTCTCCTTGCAGAAAATACACATAAATCACATTAAATTTAACATAAATCACAAAATGCTAGTTCCACAGAAAGACACAGAACATTTAGCAGATAATCTACTGTACATTAGACTTTGACTCAACACTGAAATGCACATTTAATGGCAAGACAAGTCATTAAACAACCCCTTATACAGAATGGGTTATCATTTGTATTTTTACACATTCTGGAAAAGTGGGAAAAGTTGACTGTTCTTTAGGGGCAGTTTACTCAATTTTTTTTAAATCAAATGGCTGACAGGCAGGGTATTTATGACAGAAAAGACCCTATTGGTTTCTTGTGCCATAAATGCATAGTCCTGCCTGTCAGCTGTCATTTTCACTGAGCCACAGCTCAGCGAACATTTACACACCCGATTGACCCCCCGATCCGTGCTGCGGTGATGTGACTCCTGTGCGCATGTGCAGGAGTAGCATCATCATGGCCTGGCCTATCAAGTGGCAAGAAGACAGGGTGAAGATGGAACTACCGGGGGCCCGCCGGATTGGTCCCAGCGCTGCGCTGGTGGACACTATATAACAGGTAAGTCTGCTATAATGTACTAATATGCTGTGCATACTAGTACATAATGGCAAAACCTACCTGGGGGCCTTAAAAAATATATACAGTCAAGTATCATTCACTGGAGTTGGGCCTTTAAAAAAGTATTTGAATCATATACTTCAACCACAAAACCTCTCTTCCTTTATGCAAACATTCTTTAAAACCATTTTTGAGACTCTGGCTTCAACTGTTAGGCCATCTCAAATCTTCTGTGTAGCGTAGTGTCAAAGCTTAACCAAACTTTACTGTTTCTTTCAATATCCTGTTATTAAGGCCAATAAGAATTTAAAGAAGTGACAGGCAAGCTTCTGATTAGGTAATGCAAATGTTGGCTGATCAAACAGGCTCAAGAAGGGTAATAATGAGGACTTGGAGAATGCTGGAGGTATGTACAGGCACTTACAGTGCTTTGAAAAAGTATTCATACCCCTTTAAATTTTCCACATTTTGTCATGTTACAACCAAAAACACGTGTTTTATTGGGATTTTATGTGATAGAGCAACACAAAGTGGCACCTAATTGTGAAGTGGAAGGAAAATGATAAATGGTTTTCATTTTTTTTTACAAATAAATATTTGAAAAGTGTTGCGTGCATTTGTATTCAGCCCCCTTTACTATGATACCCCTAACTAAAATCTAGTGGAACAAATTGCCTTCAGAAGTCACCTAATTATGAAATTATGAGTCCACCTGTGTGTAATTTATTCTCAGTATAAATACAGCTGTCCTGTGAAGCCCTCAGATGTTTGTTAGAGAACCTTAGTGAACAAACAGCATTGTGAAGGACAAAGAACACACTAGACAGGTAAGGAATAATGTTGTAGAGAAGCTTAATGCAGGGTTAGGTTCTAAAAAAAATATCTCAAGCTTTGGACATCTCATGGAGCACTGTTCAATCCATCATCTGAAAATGGAAAGAATATGGCACAACTGCAAACCTACCAAGACATGGCCGTCCACCTCAACTGACAGGCCGGGGAAGGAGAGCATTAATCGGAGAAGCAGCCAAGAGGCCCATGGTAACTCTGAAGGAGCTGCAGAGATCCACAGCTCAGGTGGGAGAATTTGTCCACAGGACAACTATTAGTTGTGCACTCCCCAAATCTGGCCTTTATGGAAGAGTGGCAAGAAGAAAGCCATTGTTGAAAGAAAGCCACAAGTCCCATTTGCAGTTTGTGAGAAGCCATGTGGGGGACACAGCAAACATGCGGAAGAAGGTGCTCTGGTCAGATAAGACAAAAATGTAACTTTTGACCTAAAAACAAAACGCCATGTGTGGTGGAAGACTAACACTGCACATCACCCTGAACACACCATCCCCACTGTGAAACATGGTGGTGACAGCATCATGTTGTGGGGATGCTTTTCTTCAGCAGGGAAAGGGAAGCTGGTCAGAGTTGATGGGAAGATGGATAGAGCCAAATACAGGACAATCTTAGAAGGAAACCTGTTAGAGTCTGCAAAAGACTTGAGACTGTGAGTGTAGGTTCACCTTCCAGCAAGACAACTGCCCTAAACATACAGCCAGAGCTACAATGGAATGATTTAGATTAAAGCATACCCATGTGTTAGAATGGCTCAGTCCAGACCTAAATCCAATTGAGAATCTGTGGCAAGACTTGAAAATTGCTGTTCACAGATGCTTACCATCCAATCTAACAGAGCTTGAGCTATTTTGCAAAGAAGAATGGGCAAAATGTCACTCTCTAGATGTGCAGAGCTGGTAGAGACATCCCCCAAAAGACTTGCAGCTGTAATTGCAGCAAAAGTTGGTTCTAAAAAGTATTGACTCAGGGGGGCTGAATACAAATGCATGCCACAATTTTCACATATTTTTTTGTAAAACATGTTGAAAGCCATTTATCATTTCCCTTCCACTTCACAATTATGTGCCACTTTGTGTTGGTCTATCACATAACATCCCAGTAAAATACATTTAAGCTTTTGGTTGTAACACAAAATGTGAAAAATTTCAAGTGGTATGAATACTTTTTCAAGGCACTGTATATGCAATGTTTATATATGTTTCCCACCTTTTTTCCTGAGAGGTGTACTTTTACTTATAACAAAAGAGAAGAGAAAATAACTGTTATGAACTCTATAGCCCAGAGAACACATAGAAGTAGAAACTTTTGGAGGCAACATTTCCTAACCATTCCTTTTGAAATTGTGTTTCCATTGAGGAGATTTCCTTATACTGTCTGTCTTGGTAGTACCACTCGACAAGACAGGACAATAAGAATTTGTCACTCTACTTACACGTGTTGCCAAAATGCTCATTTGATAGATTTACCTATACTTCCGGATCTGGTAATACCAGTGACTGACAAAGCACGAGTGGGGGAATTCCTAACATGGCTTGATTTCAACTTTAAAGTGTCTGTCCATCCAAAACTGATATCCCGTTCCTTGGGAGATTAACGTTA
Source organism: Glandirana rugosa (assembly GCA_018402905.1). Classification (NCBI taxonomy): domain Eukaryota; kingdom Metazoa; phylum Chordata; class Amphibia; order Anura; family Ranidae; genus Glandirana; species Glandirana rugosa. The sequence goes on from BLSH010249480.1 coordinate 184,271, forward strand.
AAGAATCAAAACACCAAGAGAAATCTTGGAAGACTCTGGTGGGAAAACATGTTGTATTTGGATGTCTACTATGCATTTTCTCTGTTGGTTTTTGAAAGGACTAGTTTACTTTTATTGAAAGCTACATTATTCCACCTTCCTTAGCCCCCTTGACTTAAACTAAGCCAGAACCCTGAACCCAGTTGCTTATGTACCTCTGTCTCCTCAGGTATTTACTTACTCTTGACCAAAATTTTCCTCAAAGCTAGCCACGTCTGTGTAGAAAGCCCCCACAGAATTGTGTAGGACCATACTGCAATGGCAGGGTACAGCCTGCATTTAATGAGAGCTTACCTTGTAGGTGTGGTCAGTGCTAAAGAAGATTGTGGCCCAGAGGAGGAAAAAATGATAGAGACAGAATATGCCAAACTGAAATAAGCAAACATCTGGCTTAGGGTTTTTATGTGTGGGCTAAGGAAGGTGGATTAGCATAGTTTTTAATAAACGTGAACCAGTCCTTTAACATATTCTATACCAGAAAGAATGCAGAGTAAGAGGAAACAACCGTAAGAAAATAACTGTAAAAAGAGTAATTATACTCCAAGGCAGGAAACCAATATCTCAACCAATAGTACAACCCAATTTAGCTTGCCAGATCAATCTATAACCAAAATCTTACGCCTTGGAGCACAGTTAATCATCATAAAGGAAAATATAGTTAAACCTAACAATCTGTGTCCACCAAGCTATCCAATAAAATTAAAAAGTAGCTTTATCCATTGTGACAGGGCTGTTCCCTGTCATGGTGTTTGGTCTCCAGAATTGTCAACCAGGCAGGTTGGCAGGCTCCAGCATGATTTGACATGGAAGAATCACTTTTGGGCAGCTTCTTCCAGGCTTGGTAGATCCAGTTGGGAGCCTGGAGTTTGGAGATTTCTGAGTGATCTGGGAGGGACGAAATCTCCAATCCTGGGACCAGGATTTAGGGATAGCCAGCACACTGATTGTACAGGTGTGTGTGGGCCTGATAGGGGAGTCAGGACCATGATTCTGGGCTACATCCGCCCAAGGAGCCCAGGCTGCAAGGGAGTAGCCAGAGAGTGCAGGTGTGCACAGGGAGAAGCCAAAGACCCAATGCTGAGGGTCAGAGCAGCAAGGAGCTGTTGCCTCGATAGACAGTGCGGACAAGGGAATGGTCTGCAGGAGACAGACAAGAGCCTGAAGTGGAAGGCATGAGAAGCACTGCGGTATGTGTAAGCCAGGAGGCTGACTTTATCATTATTTGAGGTGGATAGGGAAACCCTTTGGTTATTGTTTTTGAACTTTCTTTTAATAAACATGGGCTACCATGCCCTCAAACCGAGATCCTGGCTGTCGGGAACTCACTACAAACACATCTACCATGAGAGCTAAACACCCCATGCCACACCATCCAACAAATGCAGCATTATCTTATCCCTGTTCTCTATGTGAATGTGTACAAATGAGTATGGCACATGCATAATGTAATTTCATTTTACAAACCTTATAGTGATTCCAATTTTGCAGTAAAATATTACGATTTTATATTCTTGTAAAGTCTGCTCTGGTATAAATCCAGGGTTCGAAAATATGAGGTGTAACCATGCATAGTAAAATCTTTCCAGCTATTTAGTGAGTAAGTAAATAACTTTGAGTTATTTACTTTAAGGTCATCACAAAGGACAAGGGGGCACTCTTTACGTCTAGAGGAAAAAAGATTTCATCTACAAATACGGAAAGGTTTCTTCACAGTAAGAGCTGTGAAAATGTGGAATAGACTCCCTCCAGAGGTGGTTTTGGCCAGCACAGTTAATTGCTTTAAAAAAGACCTGGATTCTTTCCTTAATGTAAATAATATAACTGGGTACTAACATTTTAGGTAAAGTTGATCCAGGGTGAATCCGATTGCCTTTCGGGGAATCAGGAAGGAATTTTTTCCTCCTTTATAGCAAATTGGATCACGTTTTGCTGGGGTTTTTTTTGTCTTCCTCTGGATCAACTGTGGGTGAAGGATTGTATATGGGATTATTTGGTTGTATATATATATATATATATATATATATATATACATATATATATAGATATATTTTTTTTTTTGGGGTTGAACTGGATGGACTTGTGTCTTTTTTCAACCTGACCAACTATGTAACTATGTAACTATGTAACATTGCAGTCAACTCCCAACTTCTGATAGTGTGATAGTATTTTAGTGTCTAGTTAAGCCCTAAACCAGTGCAATATTTTCCGCCAGGCTGGAAGAATGAACTGGCCAAGACAGCAGTCATTTTACTGCCATCATAAAACAGATTAATATTATGAGTTTTTGTACGAGTAAAACCAGGTACACAATACAGTTTTTTTTATGCAACCCGCTGGGTTGCACGAAAAAAAACTTTCAGCTCTGAAGACGCTGTACTAACCATGCGAGGTTAGTTCAGTGATCTACCCCGCTGAACTGTTGTGTTCTACAATCTACAAGATGCCATTTGGAATGAATCACTGTCTCCCAAGCTACTAAGACTGTAAATTAATGCCATCTCACCACAACTGGATCAGTTATAGAGATCACACTTTCAGTGCGCAAACAATAAAGAAATGGCAGCGCGAGATCCTCATTAGAATGGTGAATTAATTTCACTTTCAGTGCTTAGATTGCAGAACCAAAACAATCACACGGGTTTGTCTTCAAATATATCTGCTGCTGTTTATCTCCATTACATGGGGGATTGATGGAACTAGTAACTTAAACAAAAAAAGATAAGGTTTCTTTCTGCTTTCTTGTGAAATGAAAAGGCACCACAATGACACTGCATTTCTGGCAAAATCAACAGGTATTTTTATACTTCCTGAAAATATTCTTATTCTGAAAAGTGAAAACCAATGCAGCCACCACATCTTAGAACTGATAAGTTGCAATATATGACATTTTTGTTTCTATTTCAGCCTTACTGGATGATTCATCATTAAGGTACAGACAGAAAAAAAACAATGGTAGGACACCACTGAGAGATTAGTTTGTTATATATATTTAAATTAAAGCGGAGTTACACCCAAAAGTGGAACTTCCTCTTTAAGTGTAGGTGATCTTCTGACATGCCACAATTGGCATGTAATTTTTTTTTGGGGGGGGGAGCGGGGACACTGTTTGGCCATTCACAGCATGCAGCACGCGCCTGGCGTTAAATCCAAAGATGGGTGCCCATACTTGTGATGCCGGTGGCGAACAGAGGAGGGGGAGAGAAGCGAGGCAGCGGGCGGCCGCATCGCTGGAGCCTGGGACAGGTGAATTTCTGATTATTAAAGTCAGCAGCTGCATTTTTTGTAGCTGCTGACTTTTAAAAGGGTGGAACTCTGCTTTAATATAATTATTTTTTCATACAAACAAAGACAGGGATCCCTGGTTGATTCCCACAATGGCCACTGTCATGTAGAATTTTACTCTTCTGCCTTTTCATTCACATAGAACTGCCTCATAAAGTATAGGTTGTTGGCATGCATCCATTTTCGCAGGTGATTGCTACTTAGGTGAGCTATAAGCAGCAAACAGCACTGCAGTTGAAATCCATACTGTTGCTACAACCTTCCTTCAGTTTGATGCCGTAGCACCATGAAATACTTATGGCCATAGGTGTGTAGCCTATTTCATGTTTCAAATGCCATGTATTCATATGCTTTTAAGGATGAACTCCATAGATTCAGGAACCATGTGTAGAAAAGGGAGAAGCCTCATAGTGTAAAGCAGCCAGACATTTTATTAAAACGGTTTAAAAGTTACACTTACATCAAGGCTAAAAAATTCAAGCATGAAAAGTAACCCTGGCATCAGTCCACCGTCTTTTAAGAGGAGGTTGACGACAGTTTTGTGGAAACACGTCATTCAACCGGCTGGACGAGTGATACTTGATGTAAGTGTAAGTTTTAAATCTTTTTAATAAAATGTCTGGCTGTTTTACAATATGAGGCTTCTCACTTTTCTACACGTTCCTGAATCTATGGAGTTCACCCTTAAAATCATATGAATACATGGCATTTAAAACATCCACATCTGTGATTATCTCCTCACAAGCTGGCCAGATCTCTGTGATAGGGATATATCTTATCTGGTAAGAGGCCAATTTTATTTGATGGAGCACTTTATTTTGGAATGCAGAGGTTCACAGAAGTGAAATATTTGATATCTACATTACTTATCAACATATGCCAATTTTTATATGTGTGGACTTTGATTTATGGATATTTTTTCACCAATTATTTTCATTTATATGTGTTTTTTCATATTTTGGATTTGTAAAGTTTATATGCACATCTCACTTTAGAGATAGAAAGTAGGGATTTTTCCAAAAGTGGAACGATTTGCTGTTGGACATATCTGTCATTTCTTATCACAGGGTCTTTGTAGCACCAGGTTATAGTAGTTAATTTATAGGAACAGCGCACCATTGTTTATTTTGTTTTTGTTCCCATTCCTGGATTTGAGTTGCGGCAGTTCCGTTTTCAGACCAACGCAGGAACACTACACTTATTGGTTACTATATACAACTTATATGTTGTTGAAGAAGTCACGTGAGGTGACGCAACGCGTAGGCGGAGTTTAGCTTGCTGGATACACAGTGAGAGGCACTCAGACGCCACTGTGTTGTTTGATCAGCTGTTTCTATATTTTTTTGTTGAATATCCTTTTGTTTGGATACAATAAAGTATTTCTTTTAAAATACTACACTATGGAAGCCTTTTTATCTTCCCCCCTTCCCGAGTGGTATTGAGTTTTTACAACTCAAAGGATAGCGACTGATTGGACTTTGTGAGCGTGGATGAAGATCTGGATCAGCAACAAGGGAGCGTGGGACGATCGAACGGAACCCGCAAAAGATACCTTGAGGCGTACATACCCCAAGCCATAGAGGTGAGCATTCTATGAGCACTTACCCGCTTGAAGAACTTTATAAAGGAATCCTTTTGGGGTTAATACACCTACCCCCCTGCAAAAGAGGCTTTCTTCACCTGTTTGGAGCACAAATGTTTTTATGGACTATCTGAGCACAAGTCACTGGAATATCACTACAAGCACTTTATTTATGTTACAAGGACTTTTGATACACATTTTTATTCTTATATTCTTTTATGTTTATCCCTGTTCTACCGAGATATTATCGATATTATCACACTAATTTTGGTTAATATATTTTATGAATATGTATATTTTGGATTGAAGATCTATGAGTTACAGGTTTTATGCACCTATGCTGAATGCTTTATATTTATAAGTTATATTTTAAGTGTACTTCTACAGAATACTTTTAGTCATTTCACTATTTGTACTATATTACTGAAAGGGTTGACACAGACAGTCATTACTTGAGGCTGCGCAGTACCATTCTCCTCTTAGCAACTTATATGTCTTGTTCTTAATATGAATATATTTCCCTCTTTTTAAAACTATATAAAAATACTTTTAAAACACCTTACTATATTTTGTAACACCATACTAACATCTCAGTACCGAAACAATTCGTTTTTATGCAGTTTTGGTCATAGAGGTCATGGGTTAAAATTTCTGTATCCATTTGGTTTCATTCTGAGACGCCTCTTTCTTCATAGACATGCCTCTCCATTGCCCTGTCACTTTATTTATTCCATAAAGTACTAATACACTGGGGTCCTTATTATAGAATTCTTTAATATATCTCAATACACTATGTTTTGCATACCCATTATGGAGATTTTTTATACATTCACCAATATGTGTGCTTAACTTTCTTGTGGTTTTGCCTACATACTAGAGGCCTGCACGGGCATACGTGTAGCCTCCAGTACGTAGCATGTGTATGTATGGGCATTCGTACGCATTATAAGAAAAATATGAAATTAAACCATTTATATCTTGTGACAGTCTGCTGGTGTGGCCTCCAGTACATAGGCATAATAACAAGAATGTTAAGCACATGTATTGGTGAACATATAAATAATATCTGTAAGGGATATGCAATACATAGTGCATCAAGACATTTTAAAGAAATCCATAATAAGGACCCCAGTGTATTTGAATTCTATAGGATAGATAAGGTAACAGAGCATTGGAGAGGCAGGGATATTAAGAAAGAGGTATCTCAGAATGAAACCATATGGATACACAAATTTAAGTATATTGACTTAAACTGATTTAATGCTCATTATTGAGGTACTGTCATGTTATCAGATGTATGATATGATGATTATCAAAATATAGTAAGGGGTTTTAAAAGTATTTTTATATAGTTTTAAAAATAGGAAGATATATGCATGTTAAGAACAAGAGATATAAGTTGTATACACCAATTAGCCAGTAAGGAATAGTGCATATGGCTACAGGGGGTATCCAGCAAATAGCGGCTGGTAAAAGAGGAATAGTAATGTGCAGTATAAGATTCAGCTGGAAGGTTACAAAGGGTTAACGGAAGTATAGCTGGAGGTGTAGACTCTGTATTGCTCCCTGAAGACGTCATAGAACAAAACGCATTGGCCAGAGCTATAGAGTGTGATGTCATCCCACAGGAAAGGGGAGCTGTGCACGCAGCAAGCTAATGGATGAAGCAGGCTTTCACACTACATAAGCGATATCTATCTGAGTGCTGGAATTAGCACAGCAGAGTCTGAGTTTATAATCTTGCTTTTTTTGCAGTTTTAAGTATGCTATATTGGCCTTTTTCTCTATTCCTGTGGTGAATGGGTATAGAAATATTCTAAGGAAAACTGAGGAAGACCGGAGTGGATTGGTTCCCTTGGGGAAAAGCTCTAGTGACCAACTTGAAACATGGGGGTCAAATGGTCTGGCGTGTTCTTGCTGCCCCCCCCCCGGCTGTTGGTCGGTCACAAGCCCCGTACTTACCCTATCTAGGTCATGAGCTGCCTCCGGGCGGCTTCACCCTGCGTCTTCTCCTTCCTTGGCTTCACGGTAGCGTGGCTTTCCCTGCGTCTCCTCCCTCCTCCTTGGTGTCCAATAGGATGAGCTGCCTCCGGGCGGCTTCACCCTGCATCTTCTCCTTCCTTGGCTTCACGGTAGCGTGGCTTTCCCTGCGTCTCCTCCCTCCTCCTTGGTGTCCAATAGGATCGCTTCTCCTCTCAGCCAGTCGGGATTGGCCGGGAGGAGAATCAGGAAGACAATAGCGAATATTAACTCGCTACTGACACACAACTGGGTGGGCTCCTGTTTTTTTCCACCCATTTTTGAAGCCAATGAGAGCCTCTGGCTCTAATCATGTGCTTCTAAACCAAAAAAAAAAAATTGTTGGAATACATGCATCTGGCGCCCTGCATGTAAATTAGTGGCCGGGCACATGGATTAGAGGGGCGACACCCCTGCATCCCGTATGGACGGGCCACTGCTGGTTATAAGCACTCAGCACTTTAAAGAACTGAGGCACTGAGAAGTGTGTTTACAACATGGTACACTGCTAATGATTCATGATATTTTATTTATATATAACACAATGAACTTTATGGTATATTAATTTGATTTGAATACTATTGAGACTGCCTTTTTTAGGTTATTTATGGTATATGAACTGTACATTTAGTTATTTGATATGTATCAGTACTGTATATATATATATATATATATATATATATATATATATTTGATTTCATTTTATGAGGAGGTAAGTAAAACCTTAGACAGAGGGGTGGCTGTGGACGTGGTATACTTGGATTTTGCAAAAGCGTTTGACACCGTTCCCCACACACGGCTAATGTGTAAGGTAAAGTCTACAGGCTTGGAAAGATCAATTTGTAAATGGATAGAAAACTGGCTAAAAGACAGAATTCAGAGAGTAGTGGTTAATGATTCTTATTCTGAATGGTCTAAAGTTATCAGTGGTGTACCCCAAGGTTCAGTGTTGGGACCCTTAATTTTCAATATATTTATAAATTATATAGGGTCTGGGATTAAAAGTACAATTTCAGTGTTTGCAGATGACACAAAGCTATGCAGTGGAATAACTTCCTTGCAGGATGTCTCCAACTTACAAGCCGACCTCAATGCACTGTCTAATTGGGAGACTATGTGGCAAATGAGGTTACATGTTGATAAATGTAAAGTTATGCACTTGGGAGCTAAGAATATGCATGCATCGTACATACTAGGGGGAGTACAACTGGGGGAATCCATACTGGAGAAGGATCTGGGGGTGTTGGTAGATCATAAGCTTAATAATGGCATGCAATGCCAAGCTGCGGTTTCCAAAGCAACCAAAATCCTTTCTTGTATTAAGAGAGGTATGGACTCCAGAGATAGAGACATTATTTTGCCCCTGTACAAATCATTAGTAAGACCTCATCTGGAATATGCAGTTCAGTTTTGGGCACCTGTTCTCAAAAAGGATATCGGGGAACTGGAGAAAGTGCAGAGAAGGGCAACCAAACTAATAAGAGGCATGGAGGAGCTCAGCTATGAGGAAAGATTAGAGGATCTGAATTTATTCTCACTTGAGAAGAGGAGATTAAGGGGGGATATGATCAACATGTACAAGTATATAAGTGGTCCATATAGTGAACTTGGTGTGGAGTTATTTACTTTAAGGTCATCACAAAGGACAAGGGGGGCACTCTTTACGTCTAGAGGAAAAAAGATTTCATCTACAAATACGGAAAGGTTTCTTCACAGTAAGAGCTGTGAAAATGTGGAACAGACTCCCTCCAGAGGTGGTTTTGGCCAGCACAGTTGATTGCTTTAAAAAAGGCCTGGATGCTTTCCTTAATGTAAATAATATAACTGGGTACTAACATTTTTAGGTAAAGTTGATCCAGGGTGAATCCGATTGCCTCTCGGGGAATCAGGAAGGAATTTTTCCCCCCGTTATAGCAAATTGGATCCATGCTTTGCTGGGGTTTTTTGCCTTCCTCTGGATCAACTGTGGGTGAAGGATTGTATATGGGATTATTTGGTTGTGTATGTGTATGTGTATGTATATGTGTATATATATATGTGTATATATATATATGTATATATATATATATATATATATATAAATGTTTTTTTTTGTTTTTTTTTTGTTGAACTGGATGGACTTGTGTCTTTTTTCAACCTGACTAACTATGTAACTATGTAACTATATATGTATATTTCATTTGTAAATAACTTTACATTGCTTTGTGCCAGAATTGTAATTTTATAAAGATACATTTACATTAACTACAGTGCCCCTGCTTTTTTTTTTTATACTGACACTGATCAAAATAGAAAAAATTAAGCAGTTTTTGTTAGTGTTGCTACATCATTGCTAATAGTTTGCATAAAAAATAAAAACTTTTTGCAAGACAATATATTCAAAAGAAAGCATTTTTTTGTCCTAAAAAAAGTGGTATACCGTATGTTAGTGTTGAAGAAACTCACCCATAGCAGAAATGAAAAAGTGCTCTGGTTTATAAAGTTTATACAGGTTTATGAGCTTAAGCTCCTCCCTCTACATTAAGAAAAGTTAGACTGGCCATAAACTGATTGAATTTCGGCTGATTGAGCGGGAACCAGCTGAATTTTAAAAAATATGTAAGAGGTGAATATTGCTGGTTGTGACCCCACATCCCTGGGGAAGTAGAAACAAAAACCAAAAAGAGAGGAAAGTTGGGACTTTATAGGTTGTCACTGTGGTCTCCCAAGCAGAAACATGAAACAGTGAAGTATAAGTAAAATCATTATTTATTCCATTACATAAAAAGTTCAACACATATAATATAAAATGTAGCAATCAATACAAATGGCACTGTAAGCATAACTAAACGAAATCAGTCCAGTTCCCGGTCGTCCTCAAATAGGCAACCAGTGTAATGTAAGGGCCCCAAAAATGAAATAAAGCTTCTTTTGCCACAAAAAGATTGCTATAACCAGCTGAATTTTGATCAATGTGCTGCTGTCTCCGCTGGACGGAAGTCGATCCTTTGATCTACATCTGTTGAACAGACATGCTGGAAATGTTTTTCTTGATCATCAGCTGAATGAAGCCAATTGACTGCAGTTCCTTTTCACTGTATTCTGACAGCAGAGGGTGCAGCAATATCAAGGTTGGGTGGGTGGGGGATTCCTCCATTCAGATGGAGGGGAGGGGATTCTTCCATCCACTCAATTGTTCATTGTGTACTTGAAATAATATGTTACTTTTTAAATTCAGCCTGTTACACCAGTGTATGGCACATAAACACAATAAATTCCCCAATTTTTTATGAAAATTTAAAAGATACAATTGCGTCAAGTATATAGATACCAAATATGTCAAGCCTTAAAACTGCACGTGTCCATAAAACAGCAGCAAACTACAATACCCAAAATTGTTCATAGGTGATACTTTAAAATCCATGAATTTAGAGACACCAGGAATGATTACCCTAGAATTATTGCTCTCACTCCATTGTGTATACCAATGCCTAATATGTGTGACACAATTGTCTTCACATTTGCATGTGTGTGTGTGGGGCAGGGCGCTTTAAACATTTTTTTATATATTTTTTTTAAAACATATTTTTTTTTTTAATTAACTTTATTGCTATCACAAGGGGGCTGATGAGTCTATTAGACTCCTAAGGTCTCCCATGCAGTCCACTGCAGCTAATCAAGCACAGATTGGTCAGGGAATGAAAGCTCTGAAACTGAAAGTAATGGAAAGCTCTAACTTCTTGCTGATCTCCCTCTGCTCTTGCTTCTGATACCTGCCATGGCTGTCCTGGGCACCCAGGAGGGATGGGTGAACCCAGAATATATGGAGGGGGGTAGGGTATGGGTTGGAGGGCCTAGTCTGTCCCTATACTGCCCTAGCCCGCCCCTATACTACCCTAGCCTGTCTTTATACTACCCTAGCCTCCCTATATACTACCCTAGCCTGCCTGTATTCCACCTTAGCCTGTCTATATGCTACCCTAGCCTGTCTATATACTACCCTGGCCCGCTCCTATACTGCCCTAGCCCGCCCCTTGGAATTGAACATAATGGTATGTCATATCATTTTGCATATAGACAAGGTGCTGCTGGATGTAAATCTGACTTCCTGATAAATTGAATTTTAGTTTTAATTATCATGATATAAAATAATGGATGTGGGGACCTTTTGGTGGGTGTGATTTTTTTTGGGGGGGGCAGCATTTCATCCTTGGACTCAGGCAGCACAATGTCTTGGGCCAGCCCTGCCTATTAGAGCCTCTCTCTCTAATCATGTGCTTCAAAAAACACACCCCCCCATTGGAATCCATGCATCTGGCACCCTGAATGTAGATTAGGGGGGAGAGCGCATGGAGGGGCAGCGCCCGTGCTCCCCTAAAGGACAGGCCACCACTGGTTATTCTAACCAGAACCTTATCCGGGTATGCAGCCTGGTTCAGCAGGAAAGGGAGGGCAGCGAGTGTGCAACCCATTCGTCCTGTGCCAGATCATACCACATGTCCTGCAACATTGGGGGGGAGGGTATCTTGCAAGAGGGGGCAAAAAAGCCTACTCCCCTTGCAAAGAGCTTCTTCCCTACCCCCAGGGCCCCAAGAATAATATGTAGTAATGGGCGGGGGGGGGGTTATTATGGAATCTGGATGCCCCTTTATAAAGAGGAGGTGCCCAAATATCTACCTCCTTCAAGGGGAACAAGTACAGGGGTACATTAGTGCCCCTTACCCATTCTCACAAAGAGTTATAAGTAAATAAACACACACATCTTAAAAAGCCCTTTTCAATTAAAACACAGTCAATGACAAATTCAATCACATTGTTGTGTGATGTAACCCATAATAATGCCATTCAACATCAATGATGTCATACAATAATGGCACTACTGGATATCACAATGAATATCCCCATAATAATTTGGCAGGACTGCAAAGGGCACACTGGGCAGGGCGCGTCTTGCACCAATGGTGAATCAGAATGCTTCTGGCACTTTAAAAAGCATTCATTATCATTAAGCAATGATTGCTCAATATTCCATTTATTTCATTTATCTTTCTCATGGGTCTTTTCAAGTTCTTACATCAATATACTTGGCAACAAAAGAAGGGACTCGTGCTTATAAAGGGGAATCACTAGGAACTTTTGAAGCATTCATCATTTCCCCCTCTGAAGTGGTGGGTCTACACACCAGAAAAAAGGAGAGGCTATATTTAGTAATGGGAGAGTTTCACAGGAAAGCAGGTATAAAATGACCCCAGATGTTTATGCAGAATCAAAATTGAAACAGTTTATTAGACACAAAACATTGTAAGTGGCGGTTCACGCAGGGGGGACTTCAAAGTCGCTCGATTCTCGTCCGACTTTGAAGCCTCCCCGTACAGCGCGACTTCAGCGTGGCTTGTAAACAACTTCTTTATAGAAGTCAATGCAACTCGCTCTGAAGTCGCCCCAAAGTAGTATAGAAACCTTTTTCTAAGTCGGTTCCATTGTACTGCATGGAGCGCAACTTGTCAGGCGACTAGGTCGTCTGACAAGTCGCCCCTGTGTGAACCGGCACTTAGAAAGAACATCATAGAATGTATCAACCCTCCACCCACGGCTGGATTAACATAGGGGCTATTGGAGCTGTAGCTCCAGGCCCCTACCTTAAGATAGGCCCATGCCAGTGAGTCAATTATGCTGTTTAGCTCTGCATGTGTACATGATTGTTATGTAAACCTCGGGCGGCAGGCTATATTGTTATGTAAATTGTGGGCAGCAAGTGCTATTGTTATATAAATTGTGGGTGGCAGGCAGTATTGTTATGCAAATCGTGGGTGGCAGGCCGTATTGTTATGTAAATCGTGGGCGGCAGGCGGTATTGTTATATAATTCACGGGTGGTTCCACACAGTGTAGTGTAGCACAACATAGAGGCTGACTCTTGTTCCTTCCCCACAGCTTTCACAAAATGCCCATTTTCTCCTAACTCTGGTCCCTGCTACAGTGACAGTCTGACTTGCTGGGCACTCACGTTTGTCTTTTGCTGGTGGAGGAGGAGTGAGGAAGGATCCACACACTCTGATTGGCCGAAGGATCTGTCAATTACACTAGCTCCGCCCCCTGTATCTCAGCAGGGCATGTGGGGGTGAACGGCTGGCACAAGCAAAGCTGCACCCAAAAGTGATGGGAGAGGGTGCAGTGCCCAGTCTACTTCTCATGCGACCTATCTGTTCTATGAGCAAGAGCATTCCACAGTACATGATGGTGAGCCATAAATGCTGATTGTTATTACTTTCCCACACTGCAAAGTAAATGATGTGTTTTGTGCAAACATCTAGCTGAAAAGGTGACAGCAGCAAGAATGAATGATCCCTATAGTAAAGATAAAGAAATTTTAAGTGCATTCCTCCCTTACTATATTAGCAAGCGTTGTACATATTTTTTTTTTTACTTTTAGGAAGAAAGATGCAAACTCACCATAAGTACAGAGAGAAAACAATTACTCTGTATGTGTTCTGTTCACACCATGCATGATCTGTGGTGTGTTATGTAAAAATGCAGCATGTCTACATTTTTATTGCAGCACAACGCACACAATAGCACATAAAGTGCAATAAATTGTCTTACATTAATTTTGACTGGATTTAAAAAAAAAAAACATTTTACCAAATGTACACAACAAAGGGCACGCATCAAATGGACCATAACTCATGCCCACTGGTGAGACCGGACCCCAAGTGTTTGCCGCTGTGTCAAAGACAAAGTTCCTCCTTCCCAATGAATTGATTATCTTTATAGCGAGTGTAAAGCAGGCCAGACATTACTCTTTTATTCTTTTATTCAACCAGCGTGTTGAATGAAAAAAAAAAGAGCTGATTCCCCCCTGATTCCCCCCCATCCACACAATCACTCCTGCCATGCTTTTATATTCTGCTGGCGAGGAGCCTCCCCTGCCATCAGAATACAATGATCAGTGCTGCCGGCTATAGCTGTGAAGGATATGATTGACCGAGGGATCAGTTGCACTGAGTATCTCACTGGTTTCTGTAAGTACTAAATGTTCCGGTTCAGTCTCCCAGTTAAGCCAATACTGGTAGTGACCTTGCTATGTGAGGGTGAGCTGAGCTGACAGACCATGGATTGTGCAGTGACAGCTGTGGTGAAGCATGGGTTATCTAATGCTGACTCACAGTTAGTTGAGTCATTCGAGATAAGATTGTGGCAGCTCTCCAGTGGTCTCTCACTGCAAACAGTCCATGGACTGTGTAGTGACAGCTGTAGTGAAAGAAGGATTAAACAGATGCCGACTTACGGTTTGCTGAATCATTCAGGCATAGCATCTCAATACCTGAATGATTCAGCAAACCGTAAGTTGGCATCTGTTTAATCCTTGTTTCACTACAGCTGTCACTGCACTATCCATGGTCTGTCAGCTCACCCTCACATAGCAAGGTCACTACCAGTATTGGCTTAACTGGGAGAATGAACTGGAACATTTAGTACTTTCAGAACCCAGTGAGACCATACTCAGCGCAATTGATTCCTTGGTCAATCACATCCTTCTCTGGATTACACCCCTTTTTTTTACATGCACCTCTGGGGTTTTATAATACCTTGATTATCCCCACAGAAGGCTAATCCAGCTTGGGAATTAACAAGGAATCATTATTAAAATCAAAACTGTCCTCCTTGACCCTGAATGATTGTTCCACGCCTCCCTAGATATTTATCTGTGTGGGTAAGTCTGTCACAGTGGCGTCGCTATGGGGATGCGGCTCACACCCGGATGACACCCGCCAGAGGGGTGACACCAGGGCTTTTTGAGCTGCAACACAGCAGAAGAGAAATTCACCATCTCTGACGCTGCCCCTGTGCTTTTCCACTCACTGCTGTCACTCCTAAACACTGAAGCCATGCTCTTGTCAGGCCACTGTACCCCGGGAGCAGCTGTGGTACTACTAATGCTGGCCACGTACTGATTCTCGGCACCCGCAGCATCTCTCGTCGCCTGTCACACTTAGCCAGGGAAGCTTTTGCTAGGTGGCTCCTCCTCGACTCTGATGTGTCTTATGACCGGTCATGGGGAGGAGCCTGGGAGGAGGGGCATCTAACCCACTCCACTGAGCCATGCTATATCTGAGGTCTGTGTTCAGAAGGGAGATTAGGGGGGAGAAATTAAAGTGTGCTAATTGAACAGGAAGGGGGATGGGTGTCTGTGCTGGGAGGAGGAAGACAGTGCTGTTGAGGATGGCAATTTGGGGTGGAACTCTGCACCTAGCACTCACCTGAACTCTGCACCTAGCACAAACCTGAACTCTGCACCTAGCACCCACCTGAACTCAGCACCCTGCACCCACCTGAACTCTGCACCTAGCACCCACCTGAATTCTGTACTCTGCACCCACCTGAACTCAGCACCTAGCACTCACCTGAACTCTGCACCCTGCACCCACCTGAACTCTGCACCTAGCACCCACCTGAATTCTGCACCTAGCACCCACCTGAACGCCGCACCTAGCACCCACCTGAACTCTGCACCCAGCACCCACTTGAACTCTGCACCCAGGACCCACCTGAACTCTGCACCTAGCACCCACCTGAACTCAGCACCCTGCACCCACCTGAACTCTGCACCTAGCACCCACCTGAATTCTGTACTCTGCACCCTGCACCCACCTGAACTCTGCACCTAACACCCACCTGAACTTTGCACCCTGCACCCACCTGAACTCTGCTACTAGCACCCACCTGAACTCTGCACCTAGCACCCACCTGAACTCTGCACCCAGCACCCACTTGAACTCTGCACCCATGACCCACCTGAACTCTGCACCTAGCACCCACCTGAACTCTGCACCTAGCACCCACCTGAGCTCTCTACCCTGTACCTAGCACCCTCCAGAACCCTGCACTCTGAATGTAGCACCCTCCAAAACCCTGCACCCTGTATCAAGCACCCTCCTGCACCCTGTATCTTGCACTCTCCAGAACCGTGCACTCTGTATGCAGAACCCTTCTGGTATTTAATGACCCTTTAGGACCCTCCCACACCCAGTTGCTGTGGTATGCTCACCCCCCCTACTCTGGGGAAAGGTGTGGGGCGTGGTTGAGTTCCTGCACCTTTTCTCTGAGAAAAATGCCCTGGGTGACACTATCAAGTAGCACTGTGGCAGGCTGAGGGGGGGTGCGAGAGGCGTGAAATGTGCTAGCCTGCTCAGTGCCCTACTGCCTGTCATGCTGTCACTCTGCAGCAGCAGGACAGAGCACAGTAGCAGGCTAGCCGGCGGGAGGTGTGACACCATGTTTTACCACATCAGGTGCCACCAACCATAGTTATGCCACTGGTCTGTCATCATTCAGAATGGATGCAATCATGTTACAAATCTTTGTAATACTCCCTATATTGCTCAATGAGTAGGATACATGATAGATACCCCAATCTGTGTTGCGGACAGACATTTCTCACTCTATAATAGAGGAGCTCATGGGCCCAGTGTGTGCTTCTTTCTTTTAGTAAATAACAAGGTTGTTATTTGGTGACAGGTGGAGGGTTGATACATTCTATGATGTTTTTTCTAACAATGTTTTGTGTCTAATAAACTGTTTAAATTTTGATTCTGCATAAACGTCTAGGGTCACTTTATACCTGCTTTCCTGGGAAACTCTCCCATTAATGGGGTTGTAAACCCTCACGGTTTTTCACCTTAATGGATTCTATCTATTAAGGTGAAAAACCTTTTCTGTTGCAACTGCCCCCCAGAGCCACCCTTTTACTTACCTGAGCCCTATCCTTCCCGCGCCGGGGACGAGCCTAGCAGCTCCAGCCGCGGGCTCCGGTCTTCATTGGATAGATTGATAGCAGGTGAGTCATCAGCTCCCGTTGCTGTCAATTAAGTCCAGTGATGCCGAAGCCGGGGGGCGGGGCCCAGTCCTGCAGTCTGTGTCAATGGACGCAGCAGCAGAACACGGGAGTGTGCTCGCTCGAGTGCCCCCAGGGAAAGCGCTTTCCTAACGGGGCACTTGAGAAGAGGAGCCAGGAGCGCCGCTGGGGGACCCCAGAAGAGGAGGATCGGGACCACTCTGTGCAAAACCAACTGCACAGAGGAGGTAAGTATGACATATTTGTTATTAAAAAAAAAATGAACCTTTATTATCGCTTTAATAAATATACTTTTCAGTTCTTGTAAATAGACTAAGTACCTAACCAGTAAACAGTATAATTTTCGCAAATTAAAAAGTAAATCAAAAATATTGTTTTTAGTGTAGGAAGTAATGAAAAGTAAATTGTCATCTGACAACATTTACTATCTTGTGATTATATAACTGGATCTATTTGCTCAGTCTGTCTACCTGGAGAAACCATTAACACTTTCTTCTGCAGAAAACTTCCAGATGCTAATTATGTAAGCTAAAGCGGAGATATAAATCCTGAACAGTTACTCTTAATTAATTATTTGATATGGTTATAGCTTATTGCCTAGATTATTATAAATATAATTACAGAAGCAGACAATGATTTTATTACCGTGATGATTAGTTCTGTTCCTGGAATCAATGGCTTACACCAATTCCAGGTTCTAGAAGCCAAAATCAGAAAATAACATTAAACAAGATCTGACTCACATTCTTACACTTTTCCATCGCTATTAAAAGTGAGTAATGTAACCAATGATAATGTGCCAATTTCTCTTTGTCAAGTCAGCAAACTTTAAACTTGGTTCTATTTATATGCTTATTTTATTCATCAAAATTATACTAAAGGTTTAGCAAATATTTGCAGCTCCTTATGTTAGCAATAAACTTGATTGTGATGATTTACTAAGGGCTAGTTTACACTGGCTTTAGCCCTTTGAAGATCACTCTTCAGAGGGCATTTGACAAGCTGTGAGGAAGCATTCTATCCCTTCCTCAAAGCCTGTTTTAACCCCTAAAAAACCTGCACTGCTGTACCGCATCTGTATGCATAGCACACAGTCGTGGGCCAAGGTGCTGCCACCCACTGAGTGCAACGAGGGGGATAATGTGTTCTGCCCTGTGATGCAAAGCATCCTGGTTGTGGCATGTGTACATCCTCCATCCGATGCTTAAAGCGGAGTTCCACCCAGAAATTTTTTTTTTATTTTTTTTTTGGCATCCACTCTTTTAATACTAAATAGGTGTAACCTTTTGTTTCCTTACTTTCAAACCGCCTAGTAATTACATGTATTTTTTACTCACAACTTAGTTTCTCTCACTGCTGGACTTTTCCATTTTAGGTGAGGGCATCTGAAACCCATCCGTAGTCTCCTGGAATCTCTTCCTGAAAGAAGTGCATGGTGGGTAACCATCGTGCACTCCTCGATCTTGGTCCGCCTTAAATCGTGTAATTTCCTGTCTGGAAATAACACGATTTTACAGTACAGAGAAGTCCACTGACTCCAGGGAAATAACGAGTCACATCTCCCAGGAGGCCAGGGGAAGCAGGAAGTGAGGAGAAGAGCCTAGGACCTAACAGGGGCAGATTCCTTCAAAGGTAAGTCTATATAGGCAAAGGACTTGAATGATGTAAAAAAACATTTCTGGGTGGAACTCCGCTTTAAGTGGGAGCAGTGAGAGGGCGGTAAAACGGGGCTTAACCATGTGTTTTTACAGCATCTCAACCGCAAATCTAA
Organism: Glandirana rugosa; assembly: GCA_018402905.1. Taxonomy (NCBI): domain Eukaryota; kingdom Metazoa; phylum Chordata; class Amphibia; order Anura; family Ranidae; genus Glandirana; species Glandirana rugosa. The sequence goes on from BLSH010249480.1 coordinate 202,798, forward strand.
ATGAACCCTAAGGAAATAGAGCATGTTCACTCCCAAAGTGAATTTTCACTTATCATACTGAATGAGGTGGAACAAAGTAATGTAAAATCAAAGAGCACCCACAGCACGTGCAAATGTTTTAAAAAATTTTCTGTAACTACACCTAGAGCATTTATGGATTGTTAGTGAAGCATTTATAAAGTGTTAGCTGGGCTCTGGGGGACAGGCAGTGGAAGTTCCCCTTAGGAACTAAGGGACGATAGACCTGGCTACCTCTGCATCCAACAAGAATGCTGGTGATGGTCAGAGACCAGGCTGCTTATTCAAATTATACTTGACAGAAAATACCACCTGGGTTTTTATTCATTCATCTAATTTATGTTTAGGCAGCTCTGATATAATTAGCTGTATACACTGATGTCATTGGGGGCTACAGGCTGCTGGTAGTTTACACTGACTTGACAGTATAAATATTCAACAATTAATGAATATGTTGATGCATTCAGATCTTGATACTAATTGATTCACAGATATGACAACTAGTAAAATACATTGCTTAACTTAGCTCTCCAATCTACTGTATTTCCATAATGTCAGATTTCCTGCATGATAAACTAATAATGTGGTTACATTGAAGTAGGGCTGGCAAATGTCAAGTGCACATATATAGAGTTATTTCAGTTTTCAGTAATACATACTGTGCTTATTGGTGAAGGGAAACTGCTGTTAAGATTTGTCTTCATTAAGCAAATGTGAGAAAAAAAACGGTAAAAAAGCAAGAAAGAAATTATGTTTTTCATAAATATAATTTTAACGAAAATAAAATAGTCGCTCTTTTTTTGTTGTCTTTTTGAAATATCTGAATTTTTGCTTGATAGATGATGGAAGACCTTCGTTTTAATTCAAACTTTACATAAATATTGCTGCAATAAAAGAGTACCTCCAGCTGAGTGAGGCATTTGTAATAGCCATCTAGCACATTAAAATTGGATGGATAATGGCAAGTTACACTCAAAATCTATAGCAATGCTTGCGTTTCTTGAGTCGTTTAGCCTTAAGGCTATGTCACTTCATTCATTTTCTAATTTTCTTTACATCAGCTACAGATTTTCTCTTATTAGTATTGTTTTACTCGGAAAAATTAATTTTAGTCAATAAAAACCCTGTGATACAGCAATTTCTTACACGCGATGGGCGAGATGGCTCTATGGAAACTTTTGGTGTATATATATATATATATATATATATATTCATACATTACATTACACGTTACATTACATTGTAGCAAAGTGTAATCGCATGAAAACATATAATAAAATATTTACAAAAATGTGAGGGGTATTATACTCACTTTTGTGAGATACTGTATATAACACAGACACAGTTTATATATATGCAAGAAAAAGCATGTAAACCCCTTGAAATTAACTGGTTTTCTGCAGTAATTTGCCATAAAATGTGCTTAACCACTTGCACGAACCGCTGTAGGTGTACATCAGTCCATGCATGGGAGCTTGCCCACGGGTCCGCTGGCAACCTGCGATCACGATGTACAGAGGCAGGACGGAGATTTGTAAACAAGGCAGATTTCCTTTCTGCCAGATGACATGTCAGAGATCTTCTGTTCCCAGTGATCGGGAACAGTGATCTCTGTCATGTCCCTGGCAGTCCATCCCCCCTACAGTTAGAACACACCCAGGGAGCACACTTAACCCCTTGATCGCCCCCTAGTGTTAACCCCTTCCCTGCCATTTATATATTGATCAGTGCATTTTCATAGCACTGATCAATGTAATAATGTCACTGCACCCCAAAAAGTGTCATTTGGGGTCAGATTTGTCCACCGAAATGTGGCAGTCCCTCTAAAAATCGCAGATGGCCGCTATTACCAGTAAAAACAAAATCTATCCTATAGTTTGTAGGCGCGATAACTGTTGCGCAAACCAATCAATATACGCCTATTGTGATTTTTTTTTACCAAAAATATGTAGAAGAATATATTTTGGCCTAAATTGATGAATACATTTTTTTTTTATTATAGCAGAAAGTGTTTTTTTTTTTTTCCAAATTGTCACTCTTTTTTTGTTTATAACGCAAAAAATAAAAAACGCAGAGGTGATCAAATACCACCAAAAGAAAGCTCTGTTGTTGGAAAAAAAGGATGTCAATTTTGTTTGGGTACAGCGTTGTACGACTGCGCAATTGTCAATTAAAGTGACACAGTGCTGTATTGCAAGAAATGGCCTGGTCAGGAAAGGGGAAAATCCTTCTGGGGCTGAAGTGGTTAAGCTGATAATACAATTTTAATTTCTTGCGTCTGAAACACACCCATTACACATTCACAGTGCTGGAGGAAAAAAGTAAGTGAACTCTTGAAGTTGATAGCTGGTCGAACCTTCTTTGGCAGCAATGACTTCAAGCGAGCATTTTTGGTAGTTCTGGATCAGCCCTGCATAACTTTCAGGAGGAATTTTTGCCCATTCTTCTTTACAAAACTGCTTCAGACACATTTGTAGATGTCTGGTGTGAACTGCTCTCTTGAGGTCATTCCACTGCATCTCTATGGGGTTAAGGTCTGAGCTCTGACTGGGCTACTCCAAAAGGTGCATTTTCTTTTTTGGAAGCCAGTCTGAGGTGGATTTACTTTGATGCTTAGGGCCCACTGTCCTGCTGCATGATCCAACTTCTACCAAACTTCAGCTGGGGGACAGCCATTCTGACATTACCTTGTAGGATATTTTGGTAAATTTGGGAATTAATTTTCCCCTTGATTATGGTAAGTGGTCCATGTCCTGAGGCAGCGAAGCAAACCAAAATTGTGACGTTCCCTCCACCGTACTTCACTATTGGGCTGGTTTTGATGTTAGTAAGCTGTGTCCTTTTTGCACCATACATGGTGTTGGGTATTCTTTCCGAACAATTCAACCTTTGTTTAATCGGTTCACACAACAATTTCTTCGTAGCATTGCGTTTTGTCAGGGTGCTCTTTGGCAAACTTCAGGCAAACTAGCAGCATAATATTCAGTGTTGATGGAAACAGTGAAGTCCCACTTTAAAGTGGAACTAAATAGAGTAAGGAATGGTTATAACTAGGAATGCACCAATGCTGATACCGGTATTAATATTGGTGGCGATATCGAGTAATTGTAAAATACTAGTACTCATGCAAATGCTCCCAATACCCGAAAACCAATGCCTTTGTGTTGCAATTTGAGCCCATACAAAATTAATGGGCTCAAAGCGTGCTGCAAAGAATCACATATGATTTGAACAGGATTGCAATGTGATTCCTGTCCAAATCACATATGGTCCCCCCCCCCCCCCCGCTCCTGTGTGATCATCTTAGAAGTGCAGCAATGGGCAAACAAACAGTTTATTAAAAAATGTTATGTTATCACATGGTAAAAGTACATAATATATCTTGCATGTCAAATCCAAAACCACGACCGCTTGTGGTGCTCACAAGGCTGGAGGAGATGCATCCCCAAGCGGACATCACCTCTGCCCTATACCCACAGGGGCCCCAATACTTCCTACATCTTCTCCAGCCCTGTAAGCACCACAAGTTGCTGTGGTTTTGGATATGCAAGATATATTATGTGATAACATAACATTTTTTAATCAACTGTGTTTGTCCATTGATGCACTTCTTAGATGGCACTGCCCTGTCTGTCTATAATGGGATCACACAGTTGCAATGGGCGAAACCGCCTTGCGTTTTGGACAGGATTTGCATCGCATTCCTGTTCAAATCGCTTGTGATTCTTCATTTTGTATGGGCTCAAATCGCACTGCAAACGTATCAGTACTCGGTATCATTGAGTACTTTACTGAAAGTATCGGTACTCATACTCCCCAGTAAAAAAAAAAACAGTGTCGATGCAACCCTAGTTATAACCCCTGGCAGTTGTTTTACATCTATGTCCCTTTGAGGAGATTTGCCACCACTTCCTTTCCAACAGCCAAAACATAAGGCTAGAGGAAATCCCTCCAAAGTGAAGGAATCGATGATTACATAGTTACATAGTCAGCGAGGTTGAAAAAAGACACAAGTCCAACCTATGTGTGTGTTTTTATGTCAGTATTACATTGTATATCCCTCAATGCTGTGGTCCCTTAGGTGTGCATCTAGTATTTTTTTGAAATGATCTATACTCCCAGCAGAGACTACTGCTTGTGGAAGAAAATTCCACATCCTCACTGCTCTTACTGTAAAGAAACCTCTACGCATTTTAAGGTAAAACCTCCTTTCTTCTATTCTTAGTGAATGGCCGCATGTCTTTGTGTATTCCCTTGCGCTGAATAGTTTTGTTCCTATAGTGGGGTCACCAGTACAGTATTTGTACATTGAAATCATATCCCCTCTCAAGCGTCTCTTCTCCAGAGAGAATAAGTTCAGTGCTGGTTGTCACCAGGCTCACCAGAACTAGCGTTTCCATTGAAAGATTTTATTTTTATTTTCATTCTGTCGACAACCCAAAATTTGGGTCTTTCTTTCACTTTTGGTAATAATGGTAAACAGGACAAATAGGGTAAATCTTACCAATATAGCAATAAAAACCTGACAGGTATTCTAATTCCCCTCCATTCCAGAATTTTTTTTGCACTAATTAGACTCTAGGTAAAAAAATAACTTTAGTTCTGCAGTTTTCCCATGTTGTAGCAATTTAAAAAAAATGGGCAATGCTCAGCATGACTGCATCTGGTGCACTCCCGTGTGCATTGGCGCACACATAGTGAATTGGCTCACGCAGTGGCACGCCCATAACTTAGGCTATAAGAAACTGCTGACTAAATTGCTGGATAATCGTCAGCCCCCCTGTGTTTCTGTGCTCTGTGTATTCTGATCTTGGATTCCCATTTACCGATCTGGCTTGCCTCTGACCTGTCTCATCTCCATCCCTGGCTCTGACCCCTGGCTTATACTACAGACTCTGCTGGTACCTGATTACTTGTGTTTGACCTAGGCTTGTACTAATGACTCCGCTGCTGCCTGTTTACCTGTGTATGACCCTGGCTTGTTCCTGTTCCTGCTATCTGCTTCTGTCCCTGACTGATCAACTGTGCATAACCCTGGCCTGGCTCCTGATCTTGTTTTCCTGTCTTGCCCTGCTGCCAAGTACGCCTGGAACTTCTGAGGGACACCTGCCCTACAGTGCATCCTGCTTGTTCATGCCACTATCTGGTGATCAGCTCCTCAGCTCTTCAGGCTACCACAGCTGGCAACCCGTACTTCTCTGGGCACCACATCTCCTGTATCACCTTCAGGGGTGCTCTGCACTCAGCCACAAGGGGAGCCCTCTCAGCACTTTGGCCTCCGACCAGGTATGTGACAAAGAGTGTGCCAGAGTGAATAGGCAATGCAGATAAGAACATAGATGTTATGGTTCCTGCAATGCAGCCTGACTGTTACTTTTCCTAGCGTGGGTAAAAACTTTGAAGGTTAACTTCACTTTCGTGAAAAAAGAAGTATAGCATATACAGTACAATTGTTGAACAAGCCCAATTGTAATTTGGTATTAAAACAGTATCCAAAGGACACAAGGGGACAAACAGCTTTATCCTCAGAGCAAAAACAGGTAAGAATCTGCAACAAAGTCTGTTAAAATCCCTGCAATATACATTGCTAACCCAGAGGCGATCTCAACAAATGTGAAATTACACTTTATATAAGCACTTCATATAGGCAATTAATTGCTTGTATGTTTACCAACTTTGCATCCTGCAAGTAAAGCTCTTGACCTTTGTGCTTTTCAGTCTCTCCTTACATTCTGTTTACAGGTCTCAATAGCTCAAGCTGACATGTAAAAACAGAAGTGAATCAGCCAGGGTAATAACTCAATGCCCTCTCTCCCTCCCTCCAAATGGCTCAGTCCAGCATTTCTGAAAAAAAAGGAGATAGACTCTGTTTTCAGGACCACATCCTATAGCAGGGGGCTCCAAACTCTTCAAACAAAGGGCTGCTTTAATGATTTTCAGACTTTAGAGGGGGCTGTATTGTGGTCAGTGAGGGTATAAAATATCCTGAGCCCAGCTTAGTGAGAGTAAACATGGCCTCAGAGGTGATATCCAGTACAGGGAGGAGTAGTGCCCCATCATTGGTATCAGTGGAAGGAATCGTGCCCCATCATTGGTATTAGTGGGAGGAATAGTGTTCCATCATTGGTGTCAGTGTTAGGAATAGTGCCCCAGCATTGGTATTAGTGGGAGGAATCGTAACCCATCATTGGAATTAGTGGGAGAAATACTGCCCCATCATTGGTATAAGTGGAGGGACTAGAACCAACCTCATCATTGCCATTAGTGGGAGAAATGCTGCCCCATCATTGGTATTAGTGGAGGGAATAGTACAACATCATTCGTATTAGTGGGAGGAATAGTATCCCATCATTGACATTAGTGAGAGAAATACTTCCCCATCATTGGTATTAGTGGAGGGAATAGTACTCCAACATTGGTATTAGTAGTGGGAGGAATAATACCCCATCATTGAAATTAGTGTGAGAAATACTGCCCCATCATTAGCATTAGCGGAGGCAATAGTACTCCATCATTGGTATTAGTGAGGGAATAGTATCCCATTATTGTCATTAGTGGGAGAAATACTGCCCCATCATTGGTATTAGTGGAAAGAATATTACCCCATCATTGGCATTAGTGGGAGAAATACTGCCCCATCATTGGTATTAGTGGAAAGAATATTACCCCATCATTGGCATTAGTGGGAGAAATACTGCCCCATCATTGGTATTAGTGAAGGGAAAGTACCCAATCACTGGTATTAGTGGGAGGAATAGTACCCCGTCATTGGTATTAGGGCTGCTTTACTGATCTTCAGACTTTAGAGGGGGCCATATTGTGGTCAGTGTGGGTAGAAAATGTCCTGAGCCCAGCATCAGTGAGAGTAAACATGGCCTCAGAGGTGATAGCCAGTAGGGGGAGGAGTAGTGCCCCATCATTAGTATCAGTGGTAAGAATAGTGCCCCATCATTTCTATTAGTGGAGGGAATAGTGCCCCATTATTGGTATTAGTGGAGGGAATAGTACCCCATTGTTGGTATTAGTGGGGAGAATAGTGCCCCATTATTTGTTTCAGTGGAATGAATAGTGCCTCATTGGGAGTGCCCCAAGGGGCAGATAAAGGCTAGCAAAAGGGCACATCCGACCCTCGGGCCGCAGTTTGGAGACCCCTGCTGTATACAATAGAATTTGTAAAATAAATATTGACCCCAAACCATTAAAAATTCCCTTTAAAAAAGAATGTATAGTTTTTATTATAGATCTACAGTAAATTTGAAATAAATCAAGTAGGTAATAAACCATCTTTTTAGTGCGCATTCATTAATATCATTTGTATAGTTTGTTGTTAATTACAATTCTATGGGGCAGCATTATTTGCTCATTACATACAAGTTCCAAAAGAAGATATGTATACTGCTCACCACAGGCTCCATGGCAAAAAAATTGGGTGTATTCTGGCTCATTACACTCCTGTGAATCAGTCAGAAAATAAAATGAATCACGGCACTCCAGGCTGCAGCAACTCTTCTTATTTATTAAAATGGCAGCAGGGGTTACCTCTTACATGTTTTTTGCTGAAGAACCTTTAAGAAAGAGTCCACAGTGCGCTAAATCATTTTTTTTCTATCTCTAATTACTAAGGTTCTGCATTGCTGCTTCTTCTCACAATGTAGTCAAGAAGTCGAGCGATTCATTGAACAATGTACCCCCTATGTACCCGATATCTTAACTATCTCAACAGTTGTTAAAAATAAAGGTAGAGTGATTGGTAATTAATTGCTGTTGGTTTTATAATCAGTGTGATAGGAGCCGATATTGAAAAAAGGTGATACATCACATTGTTCTTTTCATCATATTAGAAGACCTGTATGACCTGTCCAAAAATTATAGTTTTATAGCACATTTATGGTACTATATTGGAGGGAAAATGTCAGATTCAGTGGGGTTGATTTACTAAAACTGGAGAGCACAAAATCTGGTGCAGTTGTGCATGGTAGCCAATCAGCTTCTAACTTCAGCTTGTTCAATTAAGCTTTCACGAAAACCTGGAAGCTGATTGTTTTCTTTGCAGAGCTGCACCAGATTTTGCACTCTCCAGTATTAGTAAATCAACCCCAGTGTGTCGCATATGGTTTTCAGTATAGATAAATTAAATAGGGTAGTTGCGGGACTTTTAAGGTGCATATAAACAACGCAAGTGTAAAACAAATGACAAATTTTATTTTACAGCATAAAAACATTTATCCATAAAAAACAATGCATGTAAACAAAACATGCTATAATGTCATATTTCATATATTTGATGTCTTGACTCTTCTGTATTTATTACACCTTGGAATGCACTCAGTGATACATTTATTTAATATATTCCTAAAGCACTTCCATTTTTCCTCTGTGTACAGTGTTTCAAGGATTTGGTCCCACTTAATATCCTGCAGCATTGAGCAGAGTGGAGAAGACTCTAGAGAAAGCTGGGCGAATTTCAGGATCAATTGTGTTTATCTTCATAGAAGCGTCTTTGTCAAGTTGTATTTTCATTTAAAAATGGTGAAGCCATACATAAGACCTAAAAGGCCATAGCAATGCAGAAATTTAACAAAATAACCAAACAGATGTAGGCCCCCTTCCCCCCCTTATCCTAAGCAGGGGCTTCTATGTCAATTTAGTTTGGCTGAGCTGTAGTTAGCTCAGACTGATTGTATAGTTCTTCTCCTGGTTTTTCCCTAAGCTTAAAGCGGAAGTAAACTTATAAAAAAAAAGATTTACCCCTGCAAGGTAAAGGCATAATGTGCTAATATGCATCACATACTAGCACATTATGAAAGACTTACCTTGAAATAAAGCCCCCCAGCAATGCACTGCACCACTGCAGAGGCTTCCATCTTCATCCGGTCTTCCTTCCGGGTTTGTGCGTTGTGGCCAATTGACTGGTCAAGCCGCAATGACGCCACTCCTGCATCACTGACACATCATGGAGCTCTGAAGGATCGGGACAGGTATGCCGTTCCTTCAGAGCGCATGCGCCAATGACATCACCGGCTGCTGCTCACTAGAATAGCTCCTAAACGGTACCTACTGGTAATTATAATATTACAGGCTAATTATAACCTTACCTGTAGGTAAAAATAAAAAAGTTCAGTTTACTACCACTTTAAGTTGGTTTGTGATTTCATTAGTGGATGTCACTGGTATCACTGGTCATAGCATACGATTTCACAAACAAAACTAAGTTATGAATATTTATATGCTAGCCTGCCTCTGGAGATGCTATCCTGCCTTTGGGGTGTCAGAGTGGTGCTACACAGAACATAGTGGGAGGGAGAGCAGAGACTGCAGTCTGAATATTTATGGGACTTCAGCCAATCTCTGGGAAGGTTTGCCCAGAAGGTGGGGGAAGAGCCCTTAAATAGTCTGAGCCTAAGTGGCAAAAGGGGAATTTCGACATGTTGGTGTAAGGCAGCATTCCAGGGTCCAGCCTGCAGGAGACCCCTGTTGAGGGTCCTTGTCTTCCTGGGCAGAAGCCACTTTAAAGATGCCAGGTCCCAGCCTGGCATGGGAATCTAGGGGTGAGGAGAAAGCTTACAGAAGGAGAGCTGGGAAGGAAACTAGGTGAGAGCCCAAGTTGTCCAGAGGCTGAGTGAGTTATCACCTCCCTCAAAGGAAAAGAGCCTGATGGATATCATCAGGAGGCAACCGATGGTTCTGTGGCTGAGTGAGTAAAGTGCTGCAAGAATGAAGAGTGTAGTGCTTTAGTCTCCCGGAAAAGCACAGATCACAGGCAGTAAAGGGATTCTGTAGGTTTTGCTGGGAGAAGTACAGCCAGTAATGTGCCAGTGTAGTCAAGCAGGGGTGCAACACCACTGGGTACTGTGCAGGTGCAGCTGAAGGCATACAAGTCCTTTGTCAAGAGTCAGACAAGCAGAGCCAGAAAGTTAGTAGTCCTATAGTTCCGGGGTACCCCATGCTCCCTATCCCCATCCAAGTTCATTATTCTTCAATTAAAAGCAAAAAAAAAAAAAGTTTCTTGAGCCAGAGAAAGACTGCTAAAAATGTTGCGTGCCTGACTGTCTGTGTGCTGAGAAAAGAAAATAAGCCCAAACTACCAGCGGTTTTTATGGGGTTGCACCGCACACAGATATCACTTACATCAGACTTATTTGTGGGCTGGTGCCTACAGACTTTGCTGTTGCTGTTTGTACATGTGAATTCAATTTATTTCCTATTAGGTAATACAGTAATCACTGCAAAGCCTTTCTAGTAAAGAAACAATGATATTCCTTGATGCTTAACATGCCATTAAAAACATCTCCCCAAAATAATGTGACACAGAATATGCACAAGCTGTAAAATTCATAGCAATATAAAATTCAACCCACACATCTAGGTACATACACACAATGCCCCTAATAATCTAATTTACTCAGCTGTCAGTTCCTACTTTCTGTAATGTATAGCATTTTAATGAGCAGTATTTGGAGAAAACCAAATTATGAGAACAGACAGGAAAGAGGAATTCTCCATGTGTCTATTGCGAGGTCAGCGGGTTGGGCAAAGTCAGGAAAGCCACTGACAAATATACAGGACGCAAAGCAGCCAAGAGGAATCCACACAACAAGACAGCATGACAATGAAATTAGTATGTATCTGGAGGGGCTGCAAACCTTACAGTAGGCTGTTTTATTAACTATAGAGAACCTCAAAATTAGCAGAAATTAAAATATACTAGCGACAAGGAAGCTGGATCCAAAAGAAAATAGAAGGAAATAAATAGTTGATTATTTGATTTTAAAAACAATGTATAAGCTACAGCAAGCAAAAAATTAAACCAAGAGATGCAGTCAAAATTTAAAAACCTCATCAGTAAAAGTTGTCAACAAAAAATGTATATTTTCAGAGACAACCTCCTGAAATGTTTTAAAGAAACATCCCCAAAAAATTACTAAATTCCTGCAATAATAGCTCTGTTCACACCTTTATACATCAAGAACACACATGCTAGTATGCATGTTACTGCAATGTGTGAAAACACACTTGTTGTGGTGCGATGCCATCAATTCTTAATGATACCCCAATGAATCTTGCCAATGCAGATGCTTTTTAGTGCACCACAAGCATGGTACAACACCATTGTGGTGTGCTGCCTTCTAAAAAAAGTGCATGCACATGTAAGAGCCCCCTAGCAACTGGAGGTCATCATGGCCAAGAATTGTGTTGGGGGCCTTACTTGAAGGATGGGACTGCTACCTTCATTTATGTGATCATATCATTATATTGTTATATCATCTCAACCAGGCTGCTGAGCTGTGATCTGGCTCCACTGAGTTGTGCATTTCAGGAGGAGAAATGTATAACTAGAGCCCTCCTACCCGCTCTCTATCACATGTACAGGTTTCATGGACCAGCCATAACATTAGGACAGAAGCCACTCATCATTATGGACATATTGTGACTTCAGATGGAACCCTATGCAAGGTCCTGAGCTGCAGCTGAGGACAGGTAACAGTGGCCCAGCTGCCCAGGAAGAATGTGTCTTGACCCTATAGACCACATCTTTATCAGAGCTCTCTGTCAACTAGCTACCACCACTCCTGTCCCAAGCCATCTTTGTTCTCTCCATCCCCGTCCTATATTGCACAGTAAACTGTGCTGGGACCTAATCAAAGTCCCATAGTCCAGATTAGTCCATATTATGGAAATGTGTTCCAATTATGGGGGTGCCCACAAAGGGGAAGAATAAAGTCCCACAGACTCTCACATCCTTGTGTTTAAAAGTATCCTGGTATCCTCTTCCCTGAATTAAATCCTCCCCTACACAACAAGTGGAGAGGACCACACCTAAAAGGAAGAGGGCACCATTGCAGAAGCAGCTACTGACCCAACCCATTGTTACACACTGTTTTTACCTCACTCCACTAATTTAATTGTAACATTTTTTCTGCAGAAATATAGCAACATAGTCATAGTTACTTGCTTCCCACTGTTATATTATTCAAGATCCCATAGCTCTGTCCACCCTGCATTCTACTATAGTGCTTTGCCATCTTAAATTCTTGTCACTGGTGCCAAGCTTCTACTGGGCTGCCCCAAAAATGATGCCTGTACCCAATCTGCTTGTGATTGTTTAGCTATTGCTAAACAATATCATCTGTGCAGGAAAGAACTAAATTAGGAATTTTTCTGAGATTACGTGAGATCTCGCTTATCAGTTCTGAGAACTACCTAGTGACATAGGTTTCTCAGGAGGCAGCTGGGAGGTGCTGACTATGTCACTTGGGGAAAAGCAGAAGCAGCATTAATGTAAGTGGATTTAGCCCTAAAAAACATGATTTGATTTTGCAAAGGTTAACTGTTTATTAATGATTGTACAAAAGTAGATGCTGCGTTGAGTTTTAACCACTTGTTTTTTGTTGCAAAATTGTCGCTTTTTTTGTTTATAGCGGTGATCAGAAATGACGCAGCGGTAATCAAAATACCACCAAAAGAAAGCTCTATGTGTGAGAAAAAAGGACGCAAATTTTGTTTTGGTACAACGTTGCGCAATTGTCAGTTAAATCAACGCAGTGCCGTATCACAAAAAGCGCTATGGTCCGAAGGTGGGAAATCCTTCCAGTCCTTAAGTGGTTAATAAAAAGGGTTGAAAGGTCCTCTTTAACATGTTCCTATGGTAAGCAACAACACTAATGCTAGGTTGGCATCACTCTGTAGAAAGCACTCTGCCTTATTTTGGAGGCAACACCCAATACATATTCATTTGTGTGCCATGTTCCCATGATATAAAAAAATAGCTGGTCCACGAATACAAGAAAATGTAATATTATTTGTAGACATGCAACTTTCTGAAAAACCTCAATCATTCTGCATTTTATATACTGCCTATAGCTTCCTGTACAGTTAAAAACATGGTGTGAACTGGCATTATCACCAGACATTAAAAACACTATAACTTTTTGATATTCTAATGCAAAAATGTTCCTAATTATTATAAATCACCTAAGGTGTATCTATAAACAAAACATTTTTTTTTTTTCATTTTGGATAAAGTAGGGAATTGTTAAAACCCTTGTCAGTTTATTATGTTTTTCATTTTTTCTGTCTCTCCCTTTGGGAGAATTACCCTTTGCTTCCTGCCCCAGTAATATCTTCCAAAATAAGGGAAATCCCCCATACTAGACAGCTGTTCCCAGAACAGGTTTCCCCATTGGAACATTTCTCATCACCCCCTGTCCTGCTTACAACAGTTTTGAATTTCCCATCACTTTCTGTCTGAGTAACTATGGTCATTACCTGTATAAATAGAGGGACCAATGTCCCCAACGGTGACATAGACATCACAATAAACTTGACTCAGAGTATAACCCAGCCTTTCTGAACCTTTTTAACATAGAGGAACCCTTGAAATAACTTTATGGTTTCAAGCCAACCCCTGCCAATAATTTACAACATCTACAGTTCACTGAATATTGGCACGAGAGTCAGTGGGAAGAATTCCATTGGTTATCTGTTAAAAAAAAGATAATTGGTTTGAGTGATTATTTATCTAAGGAGCAGAAATTGATCATGGCTCAAGGAACTCATACCAGTCTCTGGAGCCACAGAACCCTGGTTGAGAAAGACTGGTCTAACCCTTCCTCATTCTATCGAAAACTGAGAAAAGAATAGAAACAGGTACTGCTTAGAGCAGTGTTTTTCAACTCCAGTCCTCAAGGCACACCAACAGGTCATGTTTTCAGGATTTCCCTCAGATGAAACAGCTGTGGTAATTACTAAGGCAGTGAAACTGATCAAATCACCTGTGCAAACTCATGGAAATCCTGAAAACATGACCTGTTGGTGTGCCTTGAGGACTGGAGTTGAAAAACACTGGCTTAGAGATACACACAAAGACCCAATAACACTGGACATCTTTACTGAAGGTAAACAGCTGACTCAAAGCAAGCAACATCATGCTGAAGGGAAACCTATGAAGACAGTCCCAGAATGTAGTTTTGAGGGATGCAAAATGTCCCATATATAATATCTTTCTAGAAACCGTCCGGTTCCAGTAAAAGTGCCAACATTGGTTTTCCCAAAAAAAACCGAACACAAGTTTGCAGGTGTATTTAATAAAGCAAATAGCAATAAGGTGCAATCCAGAGAAAGCAATCAAAATGTATCTTTCACTAGTAGCTCTGAGTTGCTGCATATTACATACTGTCCCTGCCCATTACATACTGCCCCTGCCCATTACATACTGTCACTGCCCATTGCAAACAAGCCTTCTGCCACTTCCCAGGTTAGAATATCCCATCAGAGCTACACTTTAAAAACAATCAGTTGCATTTGTCAGGTTGCTGTAGACCATCCAATTCCATAGACCCCTAGAGATTGCTAGGGCTTCCTTGAACAGTAGCTGACCTCCCTGATAGGTGTCTGGATAATTTTGGGCCCAATACCATTTGACAAAACCAAGGGTATGACTCCAATGATTTTTTAGCTGCCTGAAAAGGGAACATTCTGACCACTACTGTAAGTATTGCTACTGCCCACTAAGGTAAGATTGCCTCCCAATGAAATTCATTTTAGTAAGAGTTCCCCCAAGACCTGAAAATTATTTTCGGGGGCCCTCTGGAGATGGGGTAGGGAACTTACAGCTCTCCAGCTGTTGTAGAACTACATTTCCCATGAGGCATTGCAAGGTAGATGGATACAATTTCTCCCAGAAGCATGATGGGAAATGTAGTTCTGCAACAACTGGAGAGCAGCAGGTTCCCTACCCCTGCTCTGGAGTAATGCCTGCTAAGGGCAAAAGCCTGCTTGTGTTTTAATGTTTTAACTCACCAATAGATAGAGATTTTTACCTTGTTCTATCTTATCCTAAAAGCCCCACTAGATCCAAAAAAAAATCAAACTAATTTTATAGCTACCCAGTGGCTGAAAAACTAAAGCCATTGGCAAATAAATGGCTTGTGAACCCATATCTGGATCTCCCCAATTCTGCAACTACAAAGAATCAAAGTATTCAAAGTATATAGTAACTATAAATGCTGAGCAGACATGCACAGATCTGTAGTTCCACAGGGCACCTGATACAGTATCCATCCCCGAAAAGATACACTATATCCAAATATTTACCAGAATAATAACTAAAGATTATAATTGTGTCTTCCCCCAGCATAAAAAGTTTCCAAAAAAAAGTGTAGTGAGTGCAGGGAGTGAGATGCTGGAAGTTCTGGATGTCTGTGCAGTGAAAGTGAATATCCCAGTGATAGTAGGGGGACAGTTTTTGGGTGTCAGAGATACAGGATAAGGGGTGCCCTTACCTTGGCAGATGCTGGTCCATGAAGTCAGAATGATGAGAAGCAAGAAGAGCCCATAAGGTGGCTGCCACCTGAAGTTGCAGTTCTGGGACTTGCCCTGCGTTCTCTCTTCATTGCTGCTCTGCATTGTGATCTGCTTGTTGCAGGGGCTCAGCATCACTGAAAGTCTTCGTGGATAGCGCTTAGCTCTAGATACACCCCTCCTTGGCTGTACCTGCTGACTACTGCCGGCTCTGTGTGCACGGCGCTCTTATATAGCGGAGCCCGGCGGCTGATGCAGGCAGAGGATCGCGGTAAGCACTACGATGATTGGCGTCATCAGCCGCTGTATATCCGCCTGTCGGTGTGCACAGTGCATCACACAGCAGCGATCACCTGGAGCCCACTCCCCACATAATGCAAAAATACACCCATTCCTACCCCACAGGTAGCAGCAACTGCTCCTAGTTGGTAAAGTCACTTTGGAAAAGTAGATTTTGGAAGCTATGTATTGATCTTTGCAAACGACATTACTATGTGAGTGATTTACTAAAGGCTTTGTAACTTTGTAACTTAGTGATTTACTAAAGGCTTTGTAACTTTGTAACTTAGTGATTTACTAAAGGCTTTGTAACTTTGTAACTTAGTGATTTACTAAAGGCTTTGAATTTCTCTTATCTGCTCCATTCTGGTTGTTACAGATGCACTGTCTTAAAGATGTATTGAAGCCAAAACAAACATTTCTTATACTGCAGTTTAGCAATTCTTAGATGTGATGAGTGCACATTTCTTTTCTTGGCTTTTTTTTCTTATATTTTCATCTGGTGATCCAGCCAGAAAGGCAAGTCCTAGATTACCGGTAGTCAAACACATGGATGATAGTCTCCCTACAGCTGATCTATAAACCCCAGATGACCACCATGCAAGTCTAACAGTTCACCACAAAATGCATTATTTCATAAAGAAATGCACTAAGCATTGTACAGTTATCTGTAGGAACCATAAACACAGTGACTGATTTTAAATATTTTTAGCATTGCTTTCTGTATAAACTGCAGGTCTCAGTGTCTAAAATAAGAACTGTATGTATTACCCTATATCAGGGATATGCAATTAGTGGGCCTTCAGCTGTTGCAAAACTACAAGTCCCATCATGCCTCTGCCTCTGGGTGTCATGCTTGTGGCTGTCAGAGTCTTGCTAATCATCATGAGACTTGTAGTTCTGCAACAGCTAATTGCATACCTCTGCCCTATATCATCCAAACAAAATAACATGAGCTATGCTCCCTTGGGGGAGAGTAAAGTGGGAGGACTCAAGGAGTTCTTGGGAAGGTAGACAGAGAAGAGACAAGATCATGCAGTTTATTTATGTGTGTCAGAATGATGGTTATTTATATATATCAGGAGGCCAATATTTTGTGATAGTGCTGAGTACACTAGAGCAGTGTTTCTCAACCTTTTTTCAGTCAATGCACCCCTTACAGCCATTCAGCACAATCTCGGGGCACCCCATGCTAAAATTTAAAAAACTAAATTAATAGTTTTGCATAATGCAGCAACACCCATATGCACACAACATTAGAGGTGACCTATTCTTCCAAAGCAAACACCTTTGCACACTGGTACTGACTAGTATTCCTATGTTTCTCTTCTCCTTTCAGTTTCTCTCCCTCCCTCAGCTGATCTGACCCTAGTGCTGATGGAGAGGAATTGGGAGGGGCAAACAAGAGTGCTGTGCAGGTGCCAAACATCCTCCTTATAAACCGATGATGACATTGGCTGTTAGCACACTGGTGGCTCGAAGGTTGTCATGGTGTACAATGAAGACCTGTGGCTTTATGTAACTAATAGGCAAGCTTGATCCACCACTGGGCAACAAGTCTCCTGATCCACCGCTCCCTAGAAAGCCTGGCCCCATAGGAGCCCCCACTTCCCCTGCATCCCACATATGGAATGGTTCCAAGACCTTGAAGACCCTGCAAGATTGGCCGAGAAGACAACTTCCATCTTCCTCTCTCTCCACTTGGACTCCTAGACAGCAGCCAATGTTCCCCAGCTCTTGCATTTCAAAACCTTCCCTTCAGCTTGTGAACTCTCTGATTGTAATCCTTCTGGTTCAAAACAAATTACAATGTCGTCCACATAGATAAGGATGTATATCCATCTGTCTTCTTGATTCCTGGAGTAGAGACAGGGGTCTGCTTTGCTTCCTGAGAATCCCTCTCTGTACGGAATACGGAAAGGTTTCTTCACACAGCTGTGAAAATGTGGAATAGACTCCCCCCAGAGGTGGTTTTGGCCAGCACGGTAGATTGCTTTAAAAAAGGCCTGGATTCTTTCCTTAATGAAAATAATATAACTGGGTACTAACATTTTTAGGTAAAGTTGATTCAGGATGAATCTGATTGCCTCTCGGGGGATCAGGAAGGAATTTTTCCCCCCCTTATAGCTAATTGGATCACGCTTTTCTGGGGTTTTTTGCCTTCCTGTGGATCAACTTTGGGTGAAAGATTGTATATGGGATTGTATGGTTATATATCATTTCTCTGTTGTTTTTTTTTTTTTTTTTTTTTGGTTGTGTCTTTTTTCAACCTGACTAACTATGTAACTATGTAAGCACTTCATTCACTTTCTCATTCCACATCCTTGCAGATTGCTTAAGACCATAGATGCTCTTCTGAAGTTTACACATAAGGTGGTCTCCTTGCTCAAACCCTGGTGGTTGCTCCATGTAGAGATCTTCCTTAATGTCTCCATATAGGAAAGCAGTTTTAACGTCTAGGTGTTTCACTTGCATGCCCTTCCCGGCTGCAATGCTAAGAAGCGTTCTGATGGTGGAGTGTTTTACGATGGGAGCGAATATTTCATTGTAAGCTTCACTAAATTTCTGGCAGTAACCCTTGGCCAGGGGCGTAACTACGGGGCTTGCAGGGGTTGCAATTGCAACCGGGCCCCGTGCTCCAGAGATTGGTTCCTCTATATGCTGCCCCCACCGCTCCTCCTATCCAGTTTACTTGTCTTCTGCTGTTCCCAGGGTCCCTGGGTGCTTCCCTGGTCCCCCCCCCCCCCACAGAGCTGCTGTCTCCCCTGTCCTCTCTCCTGCCAGATGCTGTAGGAGATGTGTCATGATGGAGAGATGGAAACGGGTCGGTTTCTCACCAATACTTATGAGGTAGGTTGGCATCCAACAACATGCACCTGGCCATTTTGATGATTGTGATTTTTCCTTTCTTCTACACCGTTTTGTTTGTGTGGTTGTCTGGTGTACTATTCTTTTTCCCTTCGGTTATGAGGCAACTTCTTCTGCTTATGTATTCTCCCCCATTGTCAGTGCCTATTATTTCTGGTTTCCATTGGAATTTGTTGCTAGACATGGGAGCAAACTCTTGAAGTTTCTCTGATGTTTCATTCTTGTGTTTAATTAGATAAGTAGCTGTGTACATGGAATAGTCATCAATGAAAGTCAGTAGATATCTGTCCCTGCCTGACGTAGGAGTTTTCATTGGACAGCATACGTCACTGTGTATGAGCGGCAGGGGGTGGGTCGTTTTTCTTTGAGAAGCCTGTGGAAGAGGAGCATGTGTGGCTTTTGCTTCAATAGAACACTTACATTTCATGAGCAGTTTGCAAGGCGCTATTATCAAATCTTCTGATAAGCCTCTCTTTATAATGTCCTATATAGCTACTGAATACATTTGCTGTGTAGGTCATTAGAGGCTATATTGGTTTGCTGGTCTGTGATGATGAGCTTGTATAGGTGATCATCCAGTTTTCCTTTTGCTCATTAATCGCTTATCGGAATCGCTTATTATTGTGAATTGCGCATTCATCACCCTGGAACTTAAAGTGGATGTAAACCTGAAAAAAAATTAATTAGTAATTCTGCCTGGTAGAGTATAGCATAACATGTCATCTGTGCCCAGTCTTGCCACAAAGAGTTAACTGTGAGTCTGGTTTTTAAAGTGTTAATAAGAGCAGTATATGTCTCTGGAAGGCTGCAGAGTAGCAGGGCAACAATAGGGTAATCTTTGATGTCCTCTCCGATGGCACGTAGCTGCGCTATGATTTCTAGCATAGCATAGCTTTCACGTGGTCACACATTTTACATTACATTGGTAATTGGCATCGTTAAGCTTTGCGATTGCAAACTTCACATCTGAACTACTTGCCATCTTTCCGCAGCTTGTATACAGTACTCACAATATTCTCTTTCCAGTGACTACGTGCCTGCTGGGTGTGCTTTATGCCCTGATGGGTGTACTGGGTCCATAACCTGTTAGCAGAGTATTGATATAATGCGCTGGAAGTTTCTTGTATACAGAGAATACCTTACTTTGATGGAGAAATTTCAGAACATGTCTTACAGAATGAGAAACAGGAACAGGAACAAGGAACAAGCAACTACATATACGGAGAGAGATAATACTTCCTCTGATTACATCATATCATAGATACACACTATAATACTACCACACCACCTAGCTGTATAGATAGGTATAATACATACAATTTATAATCACTTTATAAGCAACCATGCTGTTGTTCTTTCCAACAGTCCCCTCTATTCCTGTACTGGTGACAACCCAAATTTTGAGCACTTTTCGCACAGCCAGACTGATTGGGTTCACCTGGCGGGTTTTGAGGCGGACCCGATCAGATCATCCATTGCCCACTATGGAGCGGCAGATGTAAACGGACGTGTCCGTTTATACCCGCCGACACCCAATCTGATCCTATGTTGCTAAACACAGATGGATGGGGGATCGAATGACAGTCAGATGTAAATAGACAGGTGGTCTGTTACATCTGACTGCCCATAGAGGAAAGCAGGCTGTGGTTGTGTCCACTCTACATAAGCGGGGCAGACTGCTCAGCAAGGATCGGTGGACAGATTCCCCACTGAGCAGGTGGATCCGCTGGCGGAGTCCAGCAGTTTGGGAGAGCCCTTATTCTTGGTGATAATGGTAAAAGGACAAATAGACAGGGTAAATCTCTAACGTGACAGGTGTTCTAATCCCTCTCCACTCGATCCGAAAAAAAAATGCCAAAAACATTTTTGATTTAGCTTTACTTTCAGTTCCATTGGCTACAGCATTGGTTATGCAGTAGTTTGTACCACACCATGCTGCATTCCATACTTTTTTTCAGCACAGGCAACTGCAATGGCAAGAATGGGTCTGATAGGAAACATGGCAATTTTCTGCAAGGCTGCCCAGTTCAGTCCTATTACACCTGGTATAAACAAATGGTCGTTCCTGAAAGTACAGCACCAAATCAGCATATTTCTGTGGTGGTTACGGCCAGATTAGCTGCGGCCCTGTACATATTAATAACAGTCTGGGAGACTTTACAGTTGTCTGCATGTAGTTACACATGGAGTGATTGTGCAATGGAACCGTTCATATAGCTGCGACTCGTGTTGTGGTGACTTTGAAAAAGGTTCCTGTAGTACTTTTTTCTGATTTCACTGCGACTTCCATTGACTTCTGTTAAATGAAGTTGTAAGTCTCAGTGAAATCGGATGTACAAATTGCACTGATGTGTGGCTTCAAGCGGCACCTGTGTGAACCAGGGCTTAGTGATGGATGAATAGCCCTGAACACAAATAGTTTGAGTACAGAGCCACCCATTTGTCCTATTCGCAAGCAATGGCACCTGGTGAAATTTTAGGATGGGGGGGCCTCAGACCCCACCCTTACTTTTGACCCCTCCCACTTCTCATGAGCCCCACCCCTTATAGATTCCACCCATTGTGTCAGGAGTATACAGCCCAGCATCACCAGAAAGGGTATACCGCATTGCCAGATAGGAGTATATACAGCATCACCAGATAGGGGTATATACAGCATCACCAGAGGGGTATATAGCATCAAAAGAGGGGTATATACAGCATCACCAGAGTTGTAAATACAGTATCACCAGAGGGGTATATACATCATCATCAGAAGGGTATATAGCATCACCAGAGGAGTATATAGCATCACCAGGGAGGGGTATATAGCATCACCAGAGGGGTATATAGCATCACCAGAGGAGTATATAGCATCGGCAGAGGAGTATATAGCATCATCAGAGGAGTATATAGTATCACCAGAGGGGTATATAGCATCACCAGAGCAGTATATAGTATTACCAGAGGGGTATATAGCATCACAAGAGGAGTATATAGCATCACCAAAGGATTATATAGCATCACCTGAGGAGTATATACAGCATCACCAGAGGAGTATATAGCATCATCAGAGGAGTATATACAGCATCACCAGAGGGGTATATACAGTATCACCAGAGGGGTATATACGGCATCACCAGAGAAGTATATACAGGATCACCATAGGGGTATACACAACATCACCAATGGGGCATAAACAGCATCACCAGAGGAGTATATACAGCATTACCAGAGGACTATATAGCATCACCAGTGGAGTATATACAGCATCCCCAGAGCAGTGTATACAGTATCACCAGAGGGGTATATACATCATCACCAGAGGGGTATATAGTATCACCAGAGGAGTATATAGTATCACCAGAGGAGTATAAAGCATCACCAGAGGGGTATATAGTATCACCAGAGGCTTACCTAGCATCCATCTACCCCCTCCCCACAGCCGCAGGGCTCGCGGCATTGACACTACCCTCCAGGGCAGTCGGGACATCAAAGTCCCACACTTGCCCCATCTAGGAGCGGGCAGCAGGCAGGCAGCGGTGCCCAGCGAGAGGGGATCGGCTTGCCTTCGGCCGTGCATCCCATTCCTCCCCCTGAGAAAGGCATCCAATAGGATCGCCTGTCTTCCCCACCAATCAGGAAACCGGTAACATACCCACGCTTCCTGATTGGCTGAGAGGCGGTTCAGTGTTAGAAGGACAAATATTAATTTGTCTTTCTTAGGGTTTGTGGTGCCACAATCTGCGCCACAAGCCTTTCTATGTTGAAGCCTATTAGAGCCTACTAGAAGCCTATTAGAGCCTACAGATCAAAGAAACCCCCCACCGTGCTAATTCATGCGGGCGTCCTGAAGGGACCGGCCGCATGAATAGGGTGTGGTTGCGGCAGCTATGGATAGATTCATGCCATGCATGAATCTATCCATAGCATATAGGGAGGTGGCGAGGACAGAGGGGGCGGCGCCCATGCGCCCATAATGGACGGGCTGCCCCTGGTCGCAAGTGCCCCTGGGACATAGAGGTATTGTTTTCTTCAGATGGCAATTGTCGGTATTCAGATAAAAGCGGTCCGAGCTGCTCTAAAGCTTTCCGATCACTTTTCCAGCGCTCAGAAGGGGTTCCCAGCCCTCCTCCATTCCCAGACTCCCCCAGTCCACTGGGGAGCTCCAGACCACAGTAAATGTTCAAGTTGGCTGCCCATAGAAGAGACAGGAATATCCACTCCTTGATCTCTTCTGTGATGAATGAACCCAGAAGCAACAAGGATTTCATCACTTCCAGTTTCAGTTCTGTGTTTCCCTGGCCAGTAAAGCCATGGAAACAGCCAATCCAACAGATCTCTGTGCACATAGGTCCCACGTGCATATGTAATTGGTGATTACCAGGGCCGTCTTTAATATTGATTGGACCCTGGGCAAATATTTTCTTGGGCCCCCCCCCATGCAATTTCACTCTCTACCTGCTCTGAGACTTAAATAGCAACTAGACTCAAAATCAGTTTACTGAATCAGATCAGCAGTGATTTTGATTGGTTGCCAGAGGATACAGCACATCATTACAGCTTACTGTCTGTTTGCTAGAGGTTACAGCACACAATACGGCTCACTGATTAGTTGCTAGATGTTAAAGCACATGCTTTCTGCTTGTTTGGTTGCTAGAGATTACTGTACATCATTACTGCCCACAGATTGGTTGCTAGAGATTACAGCACATCATCTCCTCACACCATGGACTGGGGAGCGCAAAGTCGCTTTCCTGACATGACAGAAATGTGCTGCCCTTTAGCAGATACACAGCAGTGCAATCAATTATAAATGTCACCCTCTCGCATCTGCTGACATGTGCTGTGGAATTTTAAGCATGCCTTTGTCTCCCCAGTGGGCAGCATTCAGAATAGCTGATGGTGAATATGACCTCAGGGGGTCATGATATACATATGAATGCCACCTTTGTTTACATATCAGTGCAGCTGGCTGCCACTATTTACATATGAATGCTGCCGCTATTTACATATCAATGCCGGTTATTTACATGTAAACATAGGGTCTGCAGGTGAGTCATCTGTACACAACAATAGGGCAGCTTTCGTAGCAGCATTTAGATATTGGGACACAGAACAGGTCTAAAACTTAAAGGGATAAGGGGATTTAAACCAGGATAGTTGGCAAGTATGAGGCAGCTGCTTTGGGCCCCACAACAATGACAGGGCCCAGGGCAGCTGCCCCTTTTGCCCTGCCTTAAAGACGGCCCTGGTGATTACACCACACATGCGAGGCATCGCACTGCATGTCAGAATGAGAATGGATAATTTTAGGATCTATAGTTTGTCTCTATTTAAAAGGCATGCACACATGCGCTTGACATGTTTGATATCTGTTTACTTGAAGCAATATCCTCTTTTATGTTTTATAAAAAAAAAAAACGGTATTATATTGTGTTTCTGTGCACTACAATTTATTTAAGTGTATTTTTTCCTGAAAGTTTGAATGTGATAAATGACTGCGCAAATATCATGTGACACGGAAAAATTACAACCGTCACCACTTTTTTTCTACACAGTTGATGTAGGACCGGACTCGCACTGAAAATAAGTGGGGCCGGTAACCAGTAAAAGGAGCAAGCACTTTGTTCCTGGTGCAAGATTAATGCGCATTTAGATGTGAGTTTGCACACTTATGTTTTTTGACATACATTTTAAGTAAAACGGTTTTATGCAATGGAGGCTTTTCTTCTTTTCGTGCAATCACCTGTCTGGCACGAGGCTCGGTTATCAAGGGAGCCAGTGGAGCTGGAGCAGATATACCCCAAGGTTCTGTTCTCATTATAGTCTGCATAGAGAAAAGGTTATAAGCAAGTAATAGGTTCTCTTTGAGCTAGAGCCCTCCTGCAGTAGTGTCATGGGTAAGTTAGAGCCCATGGGATGGGAGGAGCCTTAGGGCACTTGGGGCATGGGAGCTAAACACATCACACTTATGTGGATATAACCAGCACATGTAGGCCTTGGATAGGGTATGAGGCCGGGAGGAGTAGACCTGCACTCAGGAAGAGCCGGCTGTAGTCTTTTTGTCCCTTATGGAGATGGGGCTAGGACGAATTGCAAAAGGGCTTTCAGGCCAGGACAAGAGTTCCCGCCTGAGGCTGCTTCCCTGGAGGGTCCCAGGAGAGGAGTACCTAAGGAGGAGGTGACTACAGAGAGCACCGTCCTGTGAGTACTAATGACCTCGGGGAGGAGTGTTCGAGTGAGAGGGCTGCAAAGGTGTTGCATATGCTTTCACGTGACTACTGCAAACCATCCACTAAATGTGATTGACTGTGTAAAGTCAAATGACTCTGGAATGTATGTCAATGTGATGTGACTGCTGTGCTATTTCCAGAAATCCATCTGTAAAGTGCAGCCAACTACTTTATATGTGGACATTCATTCCTTTGGCGTTGTCAACAGCCGGGAATGTCATGTAGAGGCCTCTGGCATGAAGTGGGGCACAAGATGGTGGAGGGTTCGGCCTTAGCAGGGGAGTAAAGTGTTCTAGCAGGACAGGATCGGGGTTAGGGACCTGTACTCTAGGTGCCAAATCTAGACGACCACAAAGCCCCTATTACATGCTACTAGACCCACTTTTTACACAAAGGGGTCAAAAAATTCTGGCGAGTTCTCGAGGTGGAGGGGGTAATACATGAATGCATATAGTGATGTGAATACATAGAATGGCATGTGAAAATTTGTAGTAAGGTGGAGTAGTGGTATATTGGTGGATGAAAGAGAGCACTTGTCACTCAACAAGAGAACAGACACTTTGGGGTTTATTTACTAAGTCACAGTTCCCCAAAGAAACCAATCAGCTTCAAGGTTGTATTGCTAACGCTTAATTATATTAAACAAGTTGAGGTTAGGAGCTGATTGGTTTCTCTGACAAATTGTGACTAATTTTGCCCTCTCTAGCTTTACAAAATAAACCCCTTTATGATTACTGCAAAGCACTGGGCACTGAATTAATGTTTATTGATTTAATGATGCATTTGTCACTTTACAAAGTTATGCATATATGCTTTTCAAAAATTGTGTTTTGGAAAAATTGATCTGCAGGGTGTAGAGCGTTCCTCTATATTATAGCGCTGCGTATATATATATATATATATATATATATATATATATATAGTTATAATTGTAACATTTACAGTAGAAGTGTTTGATACAGCTGCTGAGAAATGTATTTATTTATTTATTAATTTTTAATTAAGTACAAGGTACTATAACTAAAATTGATTTGACCAAGATATAAAGTCTCATTTGCATGGAAAGTTTGAAATCTGCTGTAGCATTACATTTCTGGGGTTTTCCAGAGAGTCTCAGGTGGTGCATACAGCCAGCCATAAAAGTGAATGGCTGTAAACTGTGATGCTTTTGTACATTGGTGTTTACACTCACATGTGCATATGAGACGTTCCGCTTTCCCCATCATACAGGCATTCCCATGTAAATGCCAATGCACAAAAGCATTGGTATTTACCCAATTATGCCCGTGTGCAGCCACTCACTTCTATGGTTGGCCGTATGTGCTACTAGTGTATGGCCAGATATAGTCATCTCCTCCATTCTACTGAACTACACTTACTGGAGTAATTCTTTAATGGAACATAACATAGAGACCACAGAGTAGACAAAATAATGGGAACATTTACAGTATCTGTCAAAAGTGAGTATACCCCTCACATTTTTGTAAATATGTTATTATATCTTTTAAAGTAGTCAGTGTACAGCTTGTATAAAAGTGCAAATTTCCTGTCCCCTCACAATAACCCAACACACAGTCATAAATGTCTAAGCAGCTGGCAACAACAGTGAGTACACCCCTAAGTGAAAATGTCCAAATTGGGCCCAAAGTGGAAGCACCAGAGCTTCACAGGTTGCCATTGGAGTCCTCTTCCACACCTCCATGACAACATCACAGAGGTGGTGGATATTAGAGACCTTGCGCTCCTCCACCTTCTGTTTGAGGATGCCCCACAGATGCTCAATAGGGTTTAGATCTGGAGACATGCTTGGCCAGTCCATCACCTTTACCCTCAGCTTCTTTAGCAAGGCAGCGGTTGTCTTGGAGGTGTGTTTGGGGTCGTTATCGTGTTGGAATACTGCCTGCGGCCCAGTCTCCGAAGGGAGGGATCATGCTCTGCTTCAGTATGTCACAGTACATGTTGGCATTCATGGTTCCCTCAATGAACTGTAGCTCCCCAGGGCCGACTGCACTCATGCAGCCCCATACCATGACGCTCCCACCACTATGCTTGACTGTAGGCAAGACACACTTGTCTTTGTACTCCTCACCTGGCTGCCACCACACAGGCTTGACACCATCTGAACCAAATAAGTTTATCTTGGTTTCATCAGACCACAGGACATGGTACCAGTAATCCATGTCCTTAGTCTGCTTGTCTTCAGCACACTGTTTGCGCGCTTTCTTGTGCATCATCTTTAGAAGAGGCTTCCTTCTGGGACGACAGCCATGCAGACCAATTTGATGCAGTGTGTGGCATATGATCTGAGCACTGACAGGCTGACCCCTCACCCCTTCAACCTCTGCAGCAATGCTGGCAGCACTCATATGTCTATTTCCCAAAGACAACCTCTGGATATGACACTGAGCATGTGCACTCAACTTCTTTGATCGACCATGGCAATGCCTGCCTGTTCTGAGTGGAACCTGGTAGTGCAATCTTCTTATAGCCTAGGCCATCTTTATGTAGAGCAACACTTCTTTTTTTCAGATCCTCAGAGTTCTTTGCCATGTTGAACTTCCAGTGACTAGTATGAGAGAGTGAGAGTGATAACACCAAATTTAACACACCTGCTCCCCATTCACACCTGAGACCTTGTAATACTAACAAGACAAATGACGCCGGGGAGGGAAAACGCTGATTGGGCTCAATTTGGACATTTTCACTTAGAGATATACTCACTTTTGTTGCCAGCAGCTTAGACAATAATGGTTGTGTGTTGAGTTATTTTGAGGCGACAGCAAATTTACACTGTTATACAAGCTGTACACTCACTACTTTACATTGTAGCAAAGTGTCATTTCTTCAGTATCACATGAAAAGATATTATAAAATATTTACAAAAATGTGAGGGGTGTACTCACTTTTTGTGAGATACTGTAACACTATAAAAATTTCAAGGACTTAGGCCACCCTTTGCCTTTAGAAACGCTCAATCGTATTTAGAACAAGTCCTGAAATATGTTTAGGTGTTACCTATGATAGCTGTGTCCGTTGGTAGAGTTTATCGAACCCGAACTATAAAGTTCGAGTTCGTACTGGACTTAAGGGTGTCCGTGTCCCGAACCTGAGCCCAGACATTTGAGAAAAAGTCCAGGTTCGGGGTTCGGGTATTTTTTCGCACCTTTTGAATAGGTACAGGGTAGCCAATCAATAAGCGTTTCACTTGTTTGCCCTTAGAAGCCATCACAGCCATGCCTACTAATGGCATGGCTGTGATTGGCCAGTGCATCATGTGACCCAGCCTCTATATAAGCTGGAGTCACGTAGTGCTGCATGTCACATCATCTCATACTAGTGTAGGGAGAGGATCCTGCTGCTGGTGTGAGGGACAGATTAGCTTTATAAAATCATCTCATACTGATGTAGGGAGAGGTTCCTGCTGCTGGTGTGAGGGACAGATTAGCTTTATAAAATCATCTCATACTAGTGTAGGGAGAAGATCCTGCTGCTGGTGTGAGGGACAGATTAGCTTTATAAAATCATCTCATACTGGTGTAGGGAGAGGATCCTGCTGCTGGTGTGAGGGACAGATTAGCTTTATAAATTCATCTCATACGAGTGTAGGGAGAGGATGCTGCTGCTGGTGTGAGGGACAGATTAGCTTTATAAAATCATCTCATACTAGTGTAGGGAGAGGATCCTGCTGCTGGTGTGAGGGACAGATTAGCTTTATAAAATCATCTAATACTGGTGTAGGGAGAGGATCCTGCTGCTGGTGGGAGGGACAGATTAGCTTTATCAAATCATCTCATACTAGTATAGGGAGAGGATCCTGCTGCTGGTGTGAGGGACAGATTAGCTTTATAAAATCATCTAATACTGGTGTAGGGAGAGGATCCTGCTTCTGGTGTGAGGGACAGATTAGCTTTATAAAATCATCTCATACTGATGTAGGGAGAGGATGCTGGTAGACGCGCTGCTGAGGGCATTCCCAAATGACACCGGGGCTCAGTGGAAACACAAGGCGAAGGCAGAGGAGGAGGAAGAGGTCGCAAATACAGTTGTGGCACCGCCAGCACCTCAGAAGGCAGGGTTAGCATGGCCAAAATGTGGAAAAGCTTTGTCAGCAGCACGCCACCACAAACAGCACCACAAGCTAATAGGCAACATCTTAGCAGGAGGCAGTATTTCAGCAACATGGTGGAACAGTATGTGTACACACGCCTACACGTACTGACTGATGGGTCTGCCCCATTCAACTTCTGGGTCTCCAAATTGGGCACATGGCCTGAGCTTGCCCTTCGTGCATTGGAGGTGCTGGCCTGCCCTGCAGCCAGTGTATTGTCTGAACGTGTATTTAGCATGGCAGGGGGCGTTATCACAGACAAGCGCAGCCGCCTGTCCACAGTCAACGTGGACAAGCTAACGTTTATTAAAATGAACCAGGCATGGATCCCACAAGACTTGTCTATACCTTGTGCAGAATAGACATTTATACCACAGTATACCTAAGTGAACTTATTCTTTTTTTTAATATGTCTCAATATTTTGGGGGCTACCCCAATTAGAAAAAAACAAACAAACAAAAAACAGTGTTGGCTACTTCCTCCTCCTCCTCCACCGCCACTTCCACCTACACCGTCACGGTCACCGCCTCCTCAACCTCCCACTCAACATCCACCTCCTCCTCCATTTTTTTTTTTTTTATGTGATTTTAAGTTATTTTCCTATCCACATTTGTTTGCAGGGCACTTGTCCTACTCTTACCCACATTTTTCTTCCTTTTGCAGCCCTCTAGCCCTTTCCAGGACTTTTTTAGAGTCATTTTAGTGCCCAAAAGTTCAGGTCACCATTGACTTCAATGGGGTTCGGGGTTTGGGATCAAGTTCGGGGCTGAACTCGAACTTTTTCCCGAAGTTCGGCCGAACCCAAACATCCAGGTGTCCGCTCAACTCTATCCGTTGGATATCACAGATCGGGGTACTGGGCCAATGTACCATGTAATTGTTGTGGCCAATCACGATGTGGATGGATCACAAATGTACACAAAAGGGTTAACATGTCTTCCTGTGTGAGTTCTTGTTTTTCCTGTCTGCGTTCTTGCACTCAGGTGCAAAATGTTACAATGTCTTAATGCTGAACTGTGTTCTTAGGTTGACTTGGGAGTGGAAGGTAACCAAGCTATAAGGCTATGATTAAGCACCGATCTCAGGTGTGAAACGCATTAGCTGGGGCCTGTAGTTCATCACATTGCTGTACATGTTTTTATCACTGGAATAAAAAGAGATTGCATACGGAGTGCAGCCATACAGCCTTTACTTCTTGATTCATGTTAATTCGTAAACAGAGCCAGCACCCTTGTGGTTTGCAGAGACAGCTGAGCTGAGTAGACTGGTAATTATCCTGGAGCGGTGTTTTCATACAAGCTGTAAGGGTTAATGTATTTCCTGCCGTTATCAGCAAGGGTTCTGCCCCCTACAGGTCAACCAACATAAACGGGGTTGCCTCCAAGCCCCTAGAGAGAAGCCTCAGGGAAATACTACCACAATGTAGCCTGTTACTCTACTGGAGTGATTAACCCCTTCCTGTTAGGGTCTAAAGCCTAGAGACAATCATAGACATATACTGCCAGTGTTGGACTTTTTGCCTTTATGGATTATTGCTAATTGATGGTCTCTAAAGGTCTCTAAATGGTCTCTAAAGGATCAGTGTCCTGATTGCAGCCACACAGAGTAATTGTCAAACCAAGTCAGCCCTCTGCAGAGCTCTGATTTCAGCCACTAGTACAGCCATCTACAGTACCCTGATTGCAGCCACCAGTGCAGCCATCTACAATGCCCTGATTGCAGCCACCAGTGCATCCATTTACAGTGCCCTAATTGCAGCCACCACTGCAGCCATCTACAGTGCCCTAATTGCAGCCACCAGTGCAGTCATCTACAGTGCCCTGATTTCAGCCACCAGTATGGCTATCTACAGTACCCTGATTGCAGCCACCAGTGCAGCCATCTACAGTGCCCTGATTGCCGCCACCACTGCAGCCATCTACAGTGCCCTGATTGTAGCCACCAGAACAGCCATCCACAGCGCCCTGATTTCAGCCACCAGTAGAGCCATCTGCAGTGACCTGACTGCAGCCACCAGTGCAGCCATCTACAGCGCCCTGATTGCAGCCACCAGTGCAGCCATCTACAGCGCCCTGATTGCAGCCACCAGTGCAGCTATCTACAGCGCCCTGATTGCAGCCACCAGTGCAGCCATCTACAGCGCCCTGATTTCAGCCACCAGTAGAGCCATCTACAGTGACCTGATTGCAGCCACCACTGCAGCCATCTACAGTGGACTGATTGCAGCCACCACTACAGCCATCTACAGCACCCTGATTGCAGCCACCAGTGCAGCCATCTACAGCGCCCCGATTGCAGCCACCACTGCAGCCATCTACAGTGCCCTGATTGTAGCCACCAAAACAGCCATCTACAGCGCCCTGATTGCAACCACCAGTGCAGCCATCTACAGCGCCCTGATTGCAGCCACCAGTGCAGCCATCTACAGTGCCCTGATTTCAGCCACCAGTGGAGCCATCTACAGTGACCTGATTGCAAACACCACTGCAGCCATCTACAAAAATTACTGATGGCAGCCACCAGTACAGCCATCTATAAAACCCTGATTGCAGCCACCAGTGTAGCCATCTACAGTGCCCTGATTGCAGCCACCACTGCAGCCATCTACAGTGCCCTGATTATAGCCACCAGTGCAGCCATCTACAGCGCCCTGATTGCAGCCACCAGTGCAGCCATCTACAGCTCCCTGATTTCAGCCACCAGTGGAGCCATCTACAGTGACCTGATTGCAAACACCACTGCAGCCATCTACAGTGGACTGATTGCAGCCACCAGTACAGCCATCTACAAAACCCTGACTGCATCCCCCAGTGCAGCCATCTACAGTGCCCTGATTGCAGCCATCTACAGTGCCCTGATTTTAGCCACCAGAACAGCCATCTACAGCACCCTGATTGCAGCCACCAGTGCAGCTATCTACAGCGCCCTGATTTCAGCCACCAGTGGAGCTATATACAGTGCCCTGATTGCAGCCACCAGTGCAGCCATCTGCAGTGCTATGATTGCAGCCACCAGTGTCACCAGTGCTGCCAGCAACACCTGCACCATGTTCACAAAAATGTAAACATGTGAGGAGGCTTTCCAGATTCTGAGCATGACAGATGAGAGTAGCTGGGAACACTCACTGTCAGATTCGTATTTTGAATATGAACTTGTGGAAAGCAGGGGTTCTGTAACCAAATCAGAGGAGGAAAGGATGTCTACAAAAAGAATGACAAATCAAAACAGCAACAGGCAGGCACCAGAAGGACAGTACATCCTTGAGAAGTGGCAAGCACCAGCAGCACAGTACACCTGGATGAAAGGCCAAGTACAAGTAGCGGGGAGTCACATCAGCCACAAAGGTTTAGGGCTCATACTAGTGTCCCAAAGATACTTTCTTATGATCCCGTATGGCTACCTTCAAGTTCAGCAGCACCTATAATCCCAATATTTACAGCACAGCCAGGCATTCTGGCAGAAGCCCAACATTTTACACCTATTCATATTTTTATTGGATTTTTACCAATGATTTATTCCATTTAGCTGTA
Organism: Glandirana rugosa; assembly: GCA_018402905.1. NCBI lineage: Eukaryota > Metazoa > Chordata > Amphibia > Anura > Ranidae > Glandirana > Glandirana rugosa. Next base: position 235,117 of record BLSH010249480.1, read on the forward strand.
GCCCAATGCAATCTGTATGCCCAGCAGCACATAGCCAATAATCCAAATTCATTTTATGCCCATTCATTTGAGTGAAAATCAATCACAATTGTTGAATTTAACATCTTCTTTGGACCTACTCTAAATATGGAGTAAAAAATGAACTTTGCTCTTATTGGTCCACACATCTCATTTACCATATGGCACTCTTATCCTTCCCCCGAATACAATAAACTTTACAAAATCAGTGGCGGCTGGTGGTATATCCTGCGGTCACCCACGTCTCCCATCACCAAACCCCCCCGTCAGTCGGTCAGCCCTGCGCTTACCCCATCTAGGTCGCAGGCAGCGCTCCCCCGTGTGGTAATGGCTTCCCCTGTGTCTCCTCCTCCCCTGCATCACGCTGTGCATCTCCTCCCTCCTCCTCCTAGGCAGCCAATCAGATCGCCTCTCCATTAGGCCAATCGGGTGATGGGTCTCAGGACCCACTTCCTGATTGGCCGGGAGGAGAATCAGGAAGACGATAGCGAATATTCATTCACTATTGTCATGCAAGTGGGTGTGCTCGAGGCGCAGTGCTCTGTGCTCCGAGCAAACTGTAGCTTGTGATACAGTGTCACCAAGTTGCAAGGGCTTCCCATAAAGACTGGTTGCCATAAAGCTTAAAAGAGGGGAGTCAGCCAGTTTGTGTAATGAAGAAAAGTAATTGTAAAGTCTTATTTCTTTCGTATAAAAATAACAAACATGTTATACTTACCTCCTCTGTTGCAGTGGATTTGCACAGAGCATCCCGTATTCTCCTCTTCTCGGGTCCCTCTTCCGTGATCCTGGCCCCTCCCTCCTGTTCAGTGTCCCCACAGCAAGCAACTTGCTAAGGGGGGGTCTGAGCCGAGTAACAGCTCCCTGTGTCCATTCAGACACGGAGTCCTGACCCGGCCCCGTCCCCTCTCTCCCCAGCGGCAGTCAATAGCTGTGTCTCAGCCAATCAGGAGGGAGAATTTTCGGATGGCTGAGACACTTGGGGATATCGCTGGACAGAGAGGGACCTCAGGTAAGTGTTAGGGGGGCTGAGGGGGGGCTGCTGCAGACTTTTTATCTTAATGCATAGAACTGCCTTTACAACCACTTTAAATGAAAGAATCAGCAAGATATGTATGTCTTTTCCTCCACCCACAAAGATACCTCAGTGGAAATCCCAAATGGCATGGCCCAATCCATAAATGTGATTGCATACATGCTTACAATAAGTTTATGGGAGGAGTAGATTATAATGATCAAATAAAGCAGCCCTACCTAGCCACCAGAAGATCCATCCATTGGTACAAAAAAGTGTTCATATACAACTTCTACGTCATCTATCGTAAGTCCCCAAAAAGACCTGGTACATTCCTGCACTATGAAGGGGAGTTTATAACAGCTCTTTTCTTATCATGAAGCTTAGCACCCGGAAACCTTAATATCTGGTACAGTCAACAGGCTGCATGAGAGACATTTCACAGATATTATCCCTCCTAGGCCTAGTCAAAAATGTAACCAGAGAAGGAATAAGGCGTGACACTTATTACTATTACTATTGTCCCCAATGTGCCTAAGAACCTAGCCTCTGCATAGGAGTCTGCTTTTGTCGCTACCATACCTTGCTAAGATATTAGTTAAGGTATAGTGATGGTGTTTCTCCTATGTCTAACTACATGTATTTTACCTGTTTCTAATGTCCTATGTACCAACCATTTGCCTCTTTTCTCAACCACGTTTCTGCCTGCTGCGTGGACCAGCCCTTTGCCTAAACAATGACTATGCCTCTGCCTGTCACCTGAACTGACCCTGGCCTGTTTATTGACCATGCCTCTGCTTGTCGCCTGAACTGATTCTGACCTGTTAATCTACCATGTTTCTGCCTGCCACCTGATTGATCTTTTTCCTGAATACTGACCACATCTCTGCATGCCACCTGAACTGTCCCTGGCTTGTTTATTGACCGTGTTTTATGCCTTCTGCCTGGAATGATCTTTTGCCTGCCCTGCCACTGTATTAGGAGGATAAAAGACAATACAGGGTTCTCACTTATGCAGAGTGAAGCCTTCAAAGAAGTGTTTGCAAGTGGAGAAAACGAAGTAAAGTTTTTCTCAGAGTTTTGTAATTCCCAGAACAATGTCTGGAGTCCGGAGGCTTCGAAAAGCTTTGGGTGGGAAGAAGCCTCTACCCTGTGTTCATGTCTTACCAGATATTAGCAGGCTACTACACATAAGCAACACCCTCTTAATATCACACTGCATACTAACCATGTCTATGCCTGCTGCCTAAACTGACCCTAGGCTGTTAATTGACCAAATTTCTGCCTGCTGCCTGGATTGGTCCTTTACCTGCATACTGACCACATCTCTGCCTTCCACCTGAACTGACCCCGGTCTGTTTATCAACCATGCTTCTGCCTGCTGCCTGGACAAATCATTTGCCTGTTTGCTGACATTGTCTTTGTATGCCACCACTCATGACCCGTCAGCATGTACTATTGACTAAGTTCCTGCAAGAAACCAGTCTCACTCATCCTCTGTGGACAACTGCACTCCTGCAACCACAGGTACTCTTTTGTTTAACCTTTGTTCAGCCTCCTGTACTTTCTGGCCAGTGAACATAGCATTGTGCAGGCAGCCGCATGCCAGTAGATTTTTCCTGTTTGGCTTTTAGGAACAGGGACTGCTGTAGGTGAAGCTACACTAAGCTATATTACCAGGCCACTTGTACAGAGGTAGCCATAGCAGTAAATTGTTTTATAAGCAATGTTTGTGATAGACAAGATGCAATGTTGGGTACATAATCAGTATGAAAAGGTCTTGCACTTGTGCTATCCCCATGCTCAGGAGGAGTAGCCAAATGTATTTTGTGGTGTAATTTCCAAGTATGCCTATGCTTTTTGAAATAATAAATTGACAACTTTGTGTAAAAAATACATTTGAATATTCCTTCCGCATTTTTCAAAAACTTGTGGCAAAAAAATTAAATAAAAAAAAAACTCATCATGCCTCTTAGAAAATACCTTGGGGTGTTTGCTTTCCAAAATGTGGTCATTTTATGGGTGTTTCCACTGTCCTGGTGCTCCAGGGCCTCCAAAACTGTGTTGGGTATTCAGTAAAATAGGCCTTTAGAATGCCTGAAGGTGCTCTTTGGATGTTGGGTCTCTCTGTGTGGGTAGGCTTTGAAAATGTCTCTCATGTGGTAGCAGAATGTGTTTTGAGATGTACGTCTAAGTATGCCCATGTTGTGTGTTAGAAATATCTTTTCACATTTTCCAAAAACTTGTGGCCAAAAAAAAGACATTTTTAAAAGGCGTATTATGCCTCTCAGTGTTTGTTTCCTAATTGTGGACATTCTATAGGGGTTTCCACTGTCCTGGTGCTCCATGGCCTCCAAAAATGTGATAGGTATTCAGGAAATTAGATTTGTAATTTATGCCCCTGAGCAACTAAAGGCACTCCTTGGATGCTGGACCTCTCTATATGGCTAGGCAGTGAAAAAGACTTAGGCTAGGTTCACCCCTATGCAGTTTGCGGTTGATGCGTTTTCTTGGTGCTTTTTGCATTTTTTCACACGGGTTTTTGATGTGCATTTAATGTATTTTTGATGTGTTCTGTGTTTATGGGAGGTGTCTGCTGTCATGTTGGAGAAACCAGCAAAAATGCAGTTAAAATGCATAAAAAATGCAAGCACAGCATTTCCGTTGCTTATCCAGTCTGTTGCATTATTTTCAGTCTATGGAGCCAAAAATGCAACCTGCTGCGGGCAAAAATGTCCCTGACCCTTTCCAAAAACCTCACCAGTTGAAAACGACCAGATGTGATCCATTGTTAAATGGACTGTAGTACATTACTGCAAAACACATAGGTGTGAACCTAGCCTTAACATGTGGTATCACCATATTCAGGAAGAGTAGCAGAATGTTACAGAGTTACATAGTAGGTAAGATTGAATAACGACAATAGTCCATCCAGTTCAACCTGTGTAGGTGTACGTGTGCCAGTGTTGATAGCTATATCCTATATCCCTGTATGTTGTGTTCTTTAACCACTTCAGCCCCGGAAGGATTTCCAGCTTTAGGACCGGAGCCCTTTTTGCGATTCGGCGCTGCGTCGCTTTAACTGACAATTGCGCGGTCGTGCGATGTTGTACCCAAACTAAATTTGCGTCCTTTTTTTCCCACAAATAGAGCTTTCTTTTGGTGGTATTTGATCCCCTCTGTGTCATTTCTGATCGCCGCTATAAACAAAAGAAGAGCGACAATTTTGCAAAAAAAACCCAAATTTCTTACTTTTTGCTAACATACAAATCCAAAAAAAATATATAAAAAAACATTTTTTTTCATCGGTTTTGGCCGATTTATATTCTTCCTCATATTTGTGATAAAAAAAATCGCAATCAGCGTTCATTGATTGGTTTGCGCAAAAGTGGTCGCGTTTACGGATGATGAGAATTCATTTTTGGGGTTTTTATTTATTTATTTTTTTTACTAGTAATGGCGGCGATCTGCGATTTTTAGCGGTACTGCGATATTTCAGCGGACATGTCAGACCATTTTGACACTTTTTTGGGACCATTGGCATTTATACAGCGATCAGTGCTATAAAAATGCACTGATTACTGTGTAAATGCCATTGGCAGTGAAGGGGTTAACCTGCAGGGGGCGCTCTAAGGGTTAACTATGTTCCCTGGGCGTGTTCTAACTGTGGGGGGCTGCCCTAGCTGGGGAAGGGAAGTGGTCACAGCCTCCACGTACAGGAAGGCTGTGATCACAGCCCTTCCCCCTTCACATAACGGAGGTCCGTGTTTACATACACGGACCTCCGTTCCTTCGCTCCGGGGGGGGCCATCGCGGGTAGCCGGCGGCAATCGAAGCCGCCGCTCCCGCTCCCTGGCCCTCCCCGAACACAGTGAGCATGCGGGCGCGCCTCCGGCGGCGCACGCACGCTCACTAGGCTCGTGAGCGCGGCCGCCGTCATATGACAGCGATTTGCGCTCACATGATCAGGGTTCTGTGCCACCTGGAAGGCTGTCTGGGTGGATATGTGTTGAAAAGCTCCCAGCTGCTAGGCCGGAAGCATGAGGCCTATCCAGGAGTACCTAGTTGCTAGGCAGTCCAAGGCGTATCCAGGTTGGTATCAAGCAGCGTGGGGTGGAGGCTTCAGGCCTGGAGCCCAACCAAGTTGCAAGGATTCTATCGGCTGAAGAATCGTGTTGTTGTCCAGGGTGAAGGAAAGCAACAGGAGAGTCAAGCTAGGGACCCAGCAGGACAGTGTGGGTGACACTTGCAGAGGATTCAGCAGGTTAGCTGAAGAGCCAAGTCAGGGACCCAGCAGGACAGGGTGGGTGACACTTAGAAGCCACAGTGGGTTAGTTGTGGAGGAGCTCAAGGGATCCATCGGTGGCTGGGATCTGAAGAGTCTAGTGTGAGACTGGGAGCTCAGGGAGAGAATCTACAATGGGATACAGAGAGAATTCAGAGTTACAAGTTCAGTTGCTATAGGAGACAACGGTTTGCTACAATCCAGCTTAAAGGCCCTTGAACTGTTTAGCTGTCCTCCTATTCATATTTTTGTCTTGAAGTACGTAAAGTGTTTTTGCACCTGCCTAAGGGTGTCCTGGCCCTAACCCCTTCTCACCAGTTTTTTAAGAGACAATAAATCTCTTTTTGAATTCTCAAAGTGTCTGGTGCTCTAACCACACTACACCCAGTATGCCTAGTAACCCAGACTGTGAAGAAGGATGTCAGCTCTCCCTGGCCCTGGAGGTCACCCTTAGGCCTCTAGGGGTCGGGGCCATGGCTACACATACCAACTTGAACCAATGTAACTATGCATATAACATACCGATGGAAGTCCTCTAGAAGCTGGAAACCATTATAGTAAACACTGCCCTGCTGAATTCCAACACAGGTCAGACGCTCAGTATGAGCATTATTTAGAGATTGCGTTGCATTTTTTGAATGAATGCAAAGCATTCTCTTACTGGATGAGGTGGAGAGGCTGGGCAATGATGTCATGCTCCCAACCTCGTCCAATCAGACTCCTACCATCCCCTACCTTCCATTCAAGATACCAGAACCTTGGCATCTGGAAGGAGGGAGAAGATGACAACAGCCAGCGAGGGATGTAACGGCAGCATCACTGCAAGGTGGAGGTAATTTCAGGAATTTGGTTGCACTTTAATAAACGTGTAATTTGGAAATATTAGCTTTTTGTTTTGGGGTTTATCCTGATACACATGGGCGTCTGAGGAACTTTTTTCAGGGGGGGCATAGTTTTAAGGTCACCCATGCTCCGCCCCTTTTTGACAATGTTATTATCACATTATCATGGTCAGAATCTCCTCTGTACGCAGCCTTGAAATGCAGCCTTACCAGTGCCCATGAAATGTAGACTGATCAGTGCCCATGAAATGCAACCTTACCAGTGCTCACCAAATGCAGCCTTACCAGTGCCCATGAAATGTAGCCTTACCAATGCCCATGAAATTCAGCCTTACCAGAGTGCCCATGAAATGCAGCCTTACCAGAGTGCCCATGAAATGCAGCCTTACCAGTGCCCATGAAATGCAGCCTTTCCAGAGTGCCCATGAAATGCAGCCTGATCAGTGCCCATGAAATGCAGCCTTACCAGCGTGCCCATGAAATGCGGGCTGATCAGTGCCCATGAAATACAACCTTACCAGAGTGCCCATGAAATGAAGCCTTACCAGTGCCTATGAAATGCAGTCTGATCAGTACCCATGAAATGCAGCCTTACCAGAGTGCCCATGAAATGCAGCCTTACTAGAGTGCCCATGAAATGCAGCCTTACCAGAGTTCTCATGAAATGCAGCCTTACCAGAGTGCCCATGAAATGCAGCCTTACCAGTGCCCATGAAATGCAGCCTTACCAGAGTGTCCATGTAATGCAGCCTTACCAGAGTGCCCATTAATTCAGTCTTACCAGAGTGCCCAGGAAATTCAGCCTTACCAGAGTGCCCATGAAATGCGGCCTTACCAGAGTGCCCATGAAATACAGCCTTACCAGTGCCCGTGAAGTACAGCCTTACCAGTGCCCAAGAAATGCAGTCTTACTAGAGTGCCCATGAAATGCAGCCTTACCAGTGCCCATGAAATGCAGCCTGATCAGTACCCATGAAATGTAGCTTTACCAGAGTGCCCATGAAATACAGCTTTATTAGTGCCCATGAAATACAGCCTTATCAGTGCCCATGAAATACAACCTTGCCAGGGTGCCCATGAAATTCAGCCTTACCAGAGTGCCCATTAAATGCAGCCCCCAGTGCTCATGAAATGCAGCCTGATCAGTACCGATGAAATGCAGCCTTACCAGAGTGCCCATGAAATACAGCCTTACCAGTGCCCATGAAATGCAGCCTTACCAGAGTGCCCATTAAATGCAGCCTTACCAGAGTGCCCATGAAATGCAGCCTGATCAGTGCCCATAAAATACAGCCTTACCAGTGCCCATGAAATACAGTCTTACTAGTGCCTATGAAATGCAGCCTTACCAGAGTGCCCATGAAATGCAACCTGATCAGTGCCCATGAAATGCAGCCTTACCAGAGTGCCCATGAAATACAATGAAAAAATATATATCTGTGTGGGGTAAGCCCCGTCCCCACAGAGATGAATAGTGGGACTTTAAACGGTACTGGTTTACTCTCTCTGAATGATCAGACTGATATGGT